>JAJPUD010003378.1:0-13203 GCA_023553655.1 Myrmecobius fasciatus | reverse complement strand
AAAGTCACTGTAATGGTTTGCCATTTCCTTCTCCACTCATTTTACAGATGAGGAAACTGAAGCATAGAGGGTTAAGTCATTTGCCAGGGACATACATTGTAAAATTTGAACTTGGGTCCTCCTAATTCTAGGGCTGATACTACCTAGCTGACCCAGATTCTCTTGAGAACAATTCAATTTATTTAGCTCATTTCAATCAATCAATTAATCAATATTTGTCCAATATACCCTATATTCCAGCACTGGATTCACAGATAAAGAGAGTAAATATCCCTTGCCTTTAGAGAGCTTACATTCTCTAGTAGATACAACATGTAAAAAGGTAACTGGGGAAGGGAGACTTTGTAGCTAAGGGAAATCAGCAAAGATCTTATGTAGGAAGGAAACAAATGCTGAACTTTGAATGATACTAAAGATTCTTAGAGGTGGAAGGAGGATCTAGTACATTCTAGATATGAGATTCAATCTATTCAAAGCCATAAAGATAGGTGAGAAAACATCTTGTGTGAAGAACAGCATGAAGTCCAGTTTGACTGGATTATAAAGAGACCAAAGGGAAATGTTGGAAAGACAGATTACACCAAATAGAGAAGAGCTTTGAATCTTTTTTTTTTTTTTTTTTGCTGTGGAAGGGAGAGCTATAGTTAATAATAAATTTTATTATGTCTAGCAGATAATCAATTAAATGATATTCATTTGTTTTTTTCTCATAAAACAAAGACTAATCATAGATACCTCTCAATATTTATATATCCTTGGAAGGAGGTCTGGATGGATGGAAATTAGTTCTAATTGGTTAATAATTAAAGAGAGAATGAATGTTATGAAAGGTGGCTTATTCTTTTTGTTTTTATTTTAATTTTTTATTTGGTATTTTATTTTCCTTCAGCAACATGTAAAATAATTTTTAACATTCATTTTTAAAACTTTGACCTCCCTTTCTACCTTACCACCCCACTTTCTCATAAAGAGGCAGACAATTCAATATAGGTTATACATATATAGTGATGCAAACTATTTCAATGATAATTATGTTGTGAAAGAAAATTCCCAAAAAAGACCTTAAGAAAAATTAAAAAGTTAAAGTTGCTCCTCCTGGGAGGAATAGCATTTTTTATAATAAGTCCTTCAAAGTTGTCTTGTATCATTGTATTGATGAGAATAGCTAAGTAATTCACAGCTGATTATTTTACAATATTGTTGTTACTTTGTACACAGTACATTTTGATTTGTATCAGGTCATGGAAGTCTTTCCAGGATTTTCTGAGAGCATCCACCTCATCATTTCTTATAGCACAAAATATTTCATCATAATCACATACCACAGTTTTTTCAGCCATTTTCCAAATGATGGATATTTCCTGCATTTCTACTTCTTTGCCACTAGAAAAAGCCACTATACATGTTTAACCTATATTGGAATACTTACTGTCTAGGGGAGGAAGGAGGTGGAAAGGGAGGGAGAAAAATTTGGAACACAAGGTTTTGCAAGGGTGAATACTGAAAACTATTTTTGCATGTATTTTGAAAAATAAAAAGCTATTATAAAAAAGAAAAGAGCTGCTATAAATATTTTGGTACATATAAGTCTTTTCCTATTTTTTTTAATAATCACTTTTGGAATACAGACCTCGTAGTGGTATTGCATAGTTAGGACTTTAAATTCCCAAGGAGTTTATCAGCTATGATTTGTAAGAGTTATCCTCTAGGTGCTAGGGATGCAGAGAAAAAAAAAACAGTCCTTGCCTCCATAGAAAGTACATTATACTGGGAGAATGCAGGAGGTACACAAGATGAATTCTCTGTCATTGGGGATATTTAAGCAGAGGGTAAGTGATCATTATGGGAATGTCATGAGGAGAGGATTTATGCTTCATTTCAGGCATAGATGAGGAGACCTTTAAGATCCTTTTCACCTAAAAATCTTTGAATGACTCATAAGGGTTTAACTCTTCCAGGGGACATTTGTTTTTGTTTTTGTTTTTTTTCTTAATAGTATGTGAACATAAATTAATCTATACTTTGTAAAACATAGGCAATGGAAAAGTTGTTGTTGTTGTTTTTGATCAAGAAGTTCTTCTGCATGTATTGTGCCTAATCCAGGCTCCTCACATTCACTCTTATCAATCACACTTACTGGAAGAATAAGTCAGCAACTTGGCACCCCATTTCTGAAAATTTGCTAGTCTCCTATTCTGAGATTTAAGTTTATTTCACTGACTTTCAATGGCAGTATAGCATAATGCAAGGAGCATAGCAAAGGAGTTGGAACCTAGAGACCTAGGTTCAAATGCTGACTTTGACAATTATTAGCAGTGTTATCTTAAGCCAGCCAGAGCAAAACTTTTCTGAGACTCAATTTATTCATCTGTAAAATAAGCACTATCTTCTTCATAGGCTAGCAGTTGTGAAAAGAGTACTTTGCAAATTTTATTATATAAATGGGACTCAGTATCTAACATAATGCTAGAGACAGATAAGCAATCCAGAAATGCTTGTTGATTTGATTCTCCCTAAAGCAGTTCTAGGAGGACAAAGTGAGAAATCAAGATCAGACATTGGTGTGATAGTCTTTTACTTTCTAGATTGCAGCCTATGGCAGAAAGAGTGTGGGATCTGGAATTAGAAAAGTCCTGGTTTCAAATGCCACCTCTGGCACTTGCTGTTTGGCCATGGGCATTTATCTTTTCTAAACCTCAGTTTCCTCAAATAAAAAATGCTGTTAAGAGTTTTATAGAACTTATTTTACACAGCAGTTATAAGGATCCAATGAAATATTGTATGTAAAGTACTTTGTAAACCCTAAAGTGATATAGCAATGCCAGTTTTCATTATTATGGTTCTGTGGTTTTGTTATTTTTCTTTTTCAAGATAGTCTAGCTAGCCACTGATCCTTTAGTCTTTCTCAGCCCTGAACAGATGTTCTTTCTAAAGTTATTGGTATAAAAATAAAATCTCAGAAGAAAAAAAATAGAAATAGCACTTCATGAATGTTAGCTGCCTTGCTCTTGATAAAATCAGACAACTCTCATTCAGGGTAAATAAATAAAAGAGACTTGTTCCAACAATCAGGTTCAAAACATGCCCAGAGAGGTATATAACAGGGGCAGTATTGCACTACTTTCTAAAAGGAAATTTATCAAATAAGCTATTTGCCTTAGAAATGGCTGTTCCTGAAGCATGGCTAGGGACCATTGTAGAGAAACAGGTTCAAGCCCTGCCTCTGGCACAAACTGCCACCAACCTCAGCCAGTTATTTTACAGCTTACTTCCCTTGAAGCAATTCTTTCAAGATTACAAAATGCAGAGCAGGTACCAGGTGCCAAGTGCCAAGTAGTTTTCTCATCCGGAGTTTACTATACCAATGAAATCAAAGGTTTACTTTAAAAAAAGGCTCTTCCAACTAAGTTTGATGACTACTCTCCTCAATCATTTATGCTAAATTTGGAAATATTAGCAGTAATAACTAACACTTTTTGTAATATTTTAAGGTTTGTAAAATGTTTTACCTATTTGTTAACTCAATTGATCCTCACATTGTCTGCCTCTGTCTCTCTCCCCTTTCTCATGCATTTCCATTGTGTCTTTTATCCATCCTACTAGCTAGAATATGAAATAATAGTCATTTGAGTAAATTATGTTTTTGTATTTTTTTTTACAAAGTACTTTTCTTATAATAACCCTGTGAGGTAGGAAGTGCAAGTGTGATTATCCCCATTTTTAGATGGAAAAAAATGAGATTCAGAGTTTTTAAATGATTTGCCCAAGTTCACTTGTGGGCTAGGATTTGAATCTAGGTGAGTCAAATTGATCTTTCCGTTACATTAGTAAACTGCAGTCCACTTCATTCCACTCTGTGGAAACCATTGGCTGAATAGTCCTAGAAATTGATAATCAAAGTTTACTGTTCCAACTGGGTCAGTGGGATGAATGCCCTTGTTTTTTACCTCTCCATTTTAAATGAATACACTAGCCCACCAAAGCCTCTATCACCTCCTTATCCAAGTTGTTTTTTTTTTCCCCTGACATTCTGGTTTGAATCGGTTGTGCTCCAGTAAGGAAATGTTCTCCTCCAGAGGGTATCAAGCGTTGTTCTAGGATACTTGCCAATCTCTTTTGGAGTATGAGAAAATATTGTACTTGGTGATCTTTCATTTTGATTACACTTCTGCTACCATGGTTTATGATGCTCTTTGCAATGTTTGGGGGTGATAAATCTCTGGATATCAATCTATACACATTAGAAATCAATGTTGTGATATAATCACATTTGTAAAGCAGATGGATTCTATCTGAGCCCACAGTTCTTCCAGAATAGTAACTGTAACAGATCTTGGTTTTGGGGTTTTGGGGGGGGAAGGTTGTTGAAAAACACTCTTTGTTTCTGAGGCATAGAGACACCTAGAGCCTACACCATACCCTGAAATAATTTAGTGAGATTAGGAGGGAGGTTGCCTATTGAGATCAAATTTATCATGGGTTTCCTTATTCATGTGAGTGAAGTTAGGATTTGGGAGATTGCTTGGCTGCTCTGCCACTGATTTTTTTTTTTGAGTAATTTGAGTCTTTAGGGGAGAGCAGGAAGGCTTAAAAAGGGGGGGTCAGGTTGTGAAGCATGTTTCTCTGTTGCTGGAAAGGATGATTGGGCCTTATAGAAAAAATCTTTCAAATGGAAGATGGTTTCCTAGCCAGTACATTAGGGCATCTCTTTTTCTGATATTGTTGTTCTTAGGAAAGATGGTGTGGTCTCATCTTCATTTCCCAGGTTGGTATTTGTGGCTCAGATTTACATTCCAGCTTTCCTAGTTCTTTGCTCTGCAGTTCTCCAATATGAAGATGGAGTGTGTGATAACTTCCCGTGGGTGAATGTGAAATTATTTGTCTGATGTGAGGGAAATAGATTTGAATGGATAAAAGGATAAATAAGTGAATATAAAAACATTTTAAGCCCTTACATTGCTCCATACCTTGTGCTGAAGAAGTGAGACAATTCTTGTCTTCAAGGAGCTTTTATTCTGTCATTAGAAGAGACATAATATATGCAGCTAGGAAAGAATGCTTTGTTTTGGAAGTCACAGAATTGGCTCCATTCAGCCAATAATGCCTCACTCTTTTTTTAGTAGAGCCAGCAAGGATTAACAATGGTTATCAGCAGGACAGGTAGGGCAGATAGTATGAAAATAAGAGTAGAATGTGTAGCTAGGCTGGGAGATGTGACATATTCACTAATTGGAACATCTTTGAGAGAAATGATTATTAAAGGTCCCAATATCTGGGCAAACCTCTGGCAGCCTGGAATTGTCATGTTGATGAAATTTCTCAAGAATTTTTATGAGAACAGTCCTGAGGAATCCCCAGACAATGCACGTTTCAAGTAAAATTGGAGAAAACCTTCATAACAATTAGAGCTATTCAATAATAGTTGATATTTATATACTATTTTAAGGTTTTCCAGATAACTTTTGTACATTGCCACATTTGATCTTTACAACTTGGCAAGGCAAATAAGTGCTATCATTACCTCCATTTCATTTTATTTTTGCCAGAAACAATTTCATTTGATTTAACAACATTTTATATTCAAGTATTTTAGGCTAGCAAGAGAACTATTTAGATTTGCATGATCTCTAATGCCCTAGGATAGGTTCCTCCCTCCACTGTCCCATTTCTTCCTGGTTGTTCTTCATTCTGAAAGAGGAGCAAGATATCAGGGAGGAGATACCATGATATACTGTGCAAAGTCAGAAGCTCACTCTTTCCTCCAGAATCATCTGGTTATAAATCAGTTATAAATCAGGAAAACTGGAAATGGCCCTGGATACAGTAGGAGATCTTGGCCTTTTAATTCACTGAGCTATCTGCTTCCATTTTATCAGAGGGTTCTTCCCATTCACATACAGCTATGATGACCAGCTGTGTATTTCCCACCATCCTATTTTCTCCCCTGTTCCTCCTTAGGAGAATTATTTCTGACCCACCTCTCCCTCAGCCTGTCCTCCTTTCTGTCATTACTCCTCTCTTCTCTTACCCTTTTCTCCTCCTCCTTCCTTACAGGATAAGATAAATTTCTAATCTGAGTAAATGTTATTCCCTCTTTGAACCAAAACGAAGAGATTAACTTTCAGACAATGCTCAGCACTCTCCCTTGTTTCCCTCTATTGTAACGTCTTTTGTGCCTCTTCATATGATATAATTTATCCCATTTTACCTCCCCTTTCCTTTTTGAGAAATACAATCCTTTTCCCACCCTTTAATGTCTTTTTCTTTTATTTCATCACATCAGTCTCTTTATATCCACATCCTCTATGTATGTCCCCTCCAAATGCCCCAAGAAAAGACAGTTTTCAAGAGTTACAAGTATCATTTCTCCACCTAGGAATGTAAACAGTTTAACCTTTAAATAATGTTTTTTTTTCCTTTCCTGTTTATCTTTCTATGCTTCACTTGAAACCAGTGCTTGAAGACCAAAACTTTAGTAGAAACTAGGCATTGACCCACACCTAACATCTTATAGCAAGATAAAGTCGAAATGGATTCATGATCTGGATATAAAGAATGATATTATAAACAAATTAGAAGAATGTAGGATGTTTTACCTCTCAGATCTGTGGAGGAAGGAATTTGTGACCAAAGAACAACTAGAGATCATCATTAATCACAAAATAGATGATTTTGACTATATCATGTTAAAAAGTTTTTGTCCAAACAAAATGAATGCAGACAAGATTAAAAGGTAAGCAATAAACTGGGAAAACATTTTTACATTCAAAGGTTCTGATAAAGGCCTCATTTCTAAAATACATAGAGAATTGACTCAAATTTATAAGAATTCAAGCCATTCTCCAATTGATAAATGGTCAAAGGATATGAGCAGACAATTTGCAGATGAAGAAATTGAAACTATTTCTAGTCATATGAAAAGGTGCTCCAAATCACTATTGATCAGAGGAATGCAAATTAAGACAACTCTGAGATACCACTACACACCTGTCAGATTGGCTAAAATGACAGGAAAAGAAAATGACGAATGTTGGAGAGAATGTGGGAAAACTGGGACACTGATACATTGTTGGTGGAACTGTGAATGGATTCAACCATTCTGGAGAGCAATCTGGAACTATGCTCAAAGAGTTATCAAACTGTTCATACCCTTTGACCCAGCAGTGTTTCTACTGGGCTTGATCCCAAAGAGATCTTAAAGGAAGGAAAGGGACCCACATGTGCAAAAATGTTTGTGGCAGCCCTCTTGGTAGTGGCTAGAAACTGGAAACTGAGTGGATGCCCATCAATTGGAGAATGGCTGAACAAATTATGGTATATGAATGTTATGGAATATTATTGTTCTATAAGAAACAAATAACAGGATGATTTCAGAGAAGCTTGGAGAGACCTACATGAACTGATGCTAAGTGAAATGAGCAGAACCAGGAGGTCATTATACACGGCAACAACAAGACTATATGATGATCAATTCTGATGGACATGGTTGTCTCCAACAGTGATGTGATTCAAACCAGTTCCTATTGTTCAGCGATGAAGATAGTCATATACATCCAGAAAGAGGCCTGTGGGAACTGAGTGTGGACCACAACATAGCATTTTGACGCTTTCTGTGAATATTTCCTTGCATTTTGTTTTCCTTCTTAGGTAGTTTTTTTTTCTCTTTCTAGATCTGATTTTTCTTGTGCAGCAAAATAACTGTATAGATATGTATACTTATATTGGATTTGTCATATAATTTAACATATTTAGCACATATTAGACTACCTGTCATCTGGGGGTGGGGTGGGGAGAAGGAGGCGAAAAATTTGGAACAAAAAAAATTTTACAAAGGTCAATGTAGAAAAATTACTTATATGTTCTGTAAATAAAAAGCTTTAATAAAAAAAAATCACAGGTTCTTTGCCTTCTGGAATGGTATTCTTTATTATAGAAGCTTCCAGATCCTGGTTAATTTTAACTGTAATTCTTCAATACTTGAATTTTTTTTTTCCTGGCAGCTTGCAGAAATTTTTCTTTGAGATTATAGTTTTGGAGCTTTGCAACAATGTTTCTTAGGGATTTCCTTGTGGAATCTCTTTCTGGAGGTGAATAATGGATTCTTTCAATAACTATTTTGCCCTCAGATTCTACTATATCAAGGTAGTTTTCCTTCATAATCTCTTAAAGAATGCTGTTCAGGCTCTTTTTTAGGTGGTGGCCATCAGGTAGATCAATAATTTTAAAACTGTTTGTCCTGGATCTATTTTCCAGGTCAGCTGGTTTTCCAGTGAGGTATTTTGCATTTTCTTCCATTTTCTCATTCTTTTTAGATTGACTGATTCATGATATTTCATTTGGTCATTAGCTTCTATTTGCCTGGTTCTAGTTTTTAATGTATGGTTTTCTTCAGTTAGCTTTTACATTTCTTTTTCCATTTGAATTCTACTTGCCAAAGTGTTATTTTCCTCAGTGGATTTTTGTTCTTCTTTTAGCAAATTGTATTTTTTTTAATTTCTTCAGTGGATTATTTTTTTGCATTTAGCCAATTGCATTTTTTATTAAAGCTTTTTATTTGCAAAACATATGTATGGGTAATTCTTCAACACTGACCCTTACAAAGCTTTCTGTTACAAATATCCCCTCCTAGTCTCCACCTCTCCCCTAGATGGCAGGAAGTCCACTACATGTTAATTATGTTAAAATACTTGACAAGTCGAATATATGTATATGTACAAGAAAAAAATCTGAGAAAGGAAACACAATGCAAGCAAACATCAATAGAGAGCATGAAAATGTTATGTTGTGGTCCATTTCATATCCCTCTCTGGGTGTATATGGCTTTCTTCACTGAACAATTGGAACTGGTTTGAAACATTTCATTGTTGAAGAGAGCCATGTCCATCAGAACTGATCATCATATAGTCTTGTGGTTGCCGTGTATAATGATCTTCTAAATGCGCTGCTGGTTGTTTCTTATAGAACAATAATATTCCATAACATTCATATACCATAATTCATTCAGCCATTCTCCAATTGATGGGCATCCATTCATTTTCCAGTTTCTAGCCACTACAAAAAGGGCTACCACAAACATTCTTGCACATGTGGGTCCCTTTCCTTCCTTTAAGATCTCTTTGGGATATAAGCCCAATAGAAACACTGCTGGGTCAAAGGGTATGCACATTTTGATAATTTTTTGAGCATAGTTCCAAATTGCTCTCCAGAATGGTTGGATCCATTCACAGTTCCATCAACAATGTATCAGTGTCCCAGTTTTTCCACATCCCCTCCAACATTCATCATTATCTTTTCCTGTCATTTTAGCCAATCTGACAGGTATGTAGTGGTACCTCAGAGTTGTCTTAATTTGCATTCCTCTGATCAATAGTGATTTGGAGCATCTTTTCATATAATTAAAAATAGTTTTAATTTCATCTTCTGAAAACTGATCATATCCTTTGACCACTTATCAATTGGAGAGTCGCTTGAATTCTTATAAATATGAGACAATTCTCTATATATTTTAGAAATGAGGCCTTTATCAGAATCCTTAAATGTAAAGATGATTTCCCAGTTTATTGCTTCCCTCCTAATCTTGTCCGCATTAGTTTTGTTTATACAAAACCTTTTTAACTTAATATATTCAAAATTATCTATCTGGTATTCAATTAAGAGTTCCAATTCTTCTTTGGACATAAATTTATTTCATCTCCACAGGTCTGAAAGGTAAACTATCCTATGTTCCTCTAATTTGCTTATATCACTCTTTATCTAAATCATGAACCCATTTGGATCTTATTTTGGTATGTGGTGTTAAGTGGGGATCAAGCCCTAATTTCTTCCACACTAGTTTCCAGTTTTCCCAGCAGTTTTTGTCAAATAGTGAGTACTTATCCCAAAAGCTGGGGTCTTTTGCTATAGTTATTGCCTAATTTGTCCTGTGATCTTATCCTATGCCACTGATTGACTACTCTGTTTCTTAGCCAGTACCAAACGGTTTTGATGACCGCTGCTTTATAATATAGTTTTAGATCTGGTACAGCAAGGCCACCTTTACCAGACTTTTTTTCATTAATTCCCTTGAAATTCTTGATCTTTTGTTCTTCCAAATGAATTTTGCTACTATTTTTTCTACATCTGTAAAATAATTTGTTGGGAGTTTGATTGGTATGGCACTAAATAAGTAAATTAGTTTGGGTATTATTGTCATTTTTATTATATTCGCTTGGCCTACCCATGAGCACTTGATGTTTTTCCAATTGACTAGGTCTGACTTTATTTGTGTGGAAAGTGTTTTGTAGTTTAGTTCATATAGTTCCTGACTTTTCCTTGGTAGATAGATTCCCAAATATTTCATACTATCAACAGTTATTTTGAATGGAATTTCTTTTTATATCTCTTGTTGCTGAACTTTGTTGGTAATATATAAAAATGCTGATGATTTATGTCGATTTATTTTGTATCTTGCAACTTTACTAAATTGTGAATTGTTTCTAGTAGTTTTTTAGTTGAGTCTCTAGGGTTCTCTAAGTATACCATCATATCATCTGCAAAGAATGATAATTTGGTTTCTTCATTACCTACTCTAATTCCTTTAATCTCTTTTTCTTCTCTTCCAATTGCATTTTTTAAGTAATTGCTTTCAACCATCAATTTTTGTCCTTTTTCCAAGCTATGACTCTCTTTGCATATATCTCATTTCTTTTCCCAATTTTTCTTCTAGTTCCCTTATTTGCTTTTAAATCCTTTATGCTTAACATTCTTTTCTCTTCCTTCTCTTCCTTCCTTTCCTTCCTTCCTTCCTTCCTTCCTTCCTTCCTTCCTTCCTTCCTTCCTTCCTTCCATCCATCCTTATTTTGTGACTTTTGAAGTCGAACTCTGCTCCTGGGATACAAGGGGTACTGAATCACTGAGTCTTGGCTTGTGTTTGGTGTCTTGCTCACAGCAAGGAGTAGCCATACCTGCTCTCTCCAGGCAAAACCCTGGTTTCCTAGGCTGACAATTTGCCTTTTGTACTGGGACTGGAGTCTGCCCCACTGCTCTGCCATGCTACTGAGCTTGGGCTGAGAATCTCAATTGCTGATATGATGAGATTGAGATCCTTTCCCTGGCTTTTCTGTACACTGTCTAAGCTAGTCTGAATGCCCCTTTAACTGCAGTGAGACTGACCTTTTTTGAAGTTCTTCCAATTTATTTTGAGCTAGAGAATGGTTTCATGTTCTTAGGGTTTGTTCAGAGCCTTATTTTCATGTGGTTTTCAAGGGAAACTGGGAAAGCTTGCTTCCTGGCTTCCTGGCTTCACTCTGCCATCTTGGCTCCACCCCTGGAATTTCACACATTTCTTTCATCATTACTTCCAATTTACAGATAAAGGCACTGAGGCATAGAAAAAAATAAATGACTTACCTAGGATAACACAACTAATAAATAGGTAAGGCAAAATTAGAACCTAATGGAATGGCTGCCTAAGGAAGTAGTGGGTTCTTCTTGAAGTTTTTCAAACAAGAGTCTAGATGATCACTTGTTAAATAAGTTGTAGATTTCTTTGGGGAATGGAGTGAATTAGATTGCCCTTAACGTCTTTTCCGACCTACCTTCAGATGAGAAGATAGCATATTTTCCTAAGCCTTGAATCTTCCATCTTTTGCTGCATTCAGGAGGAAAGGCTGCTAAGGGCAGGACTGGGCATCTTCCATCTGCACAAAGGAACTATTTCCATCTCTCTAGCACAAGGTAACTTCTATCTCCTATTGCCAGCTCAGTCTCCCAACTGGAATATGGAGAACCTCTATGGTGCAAAGAACAACAATCTCCCTTTGAGTTCAGACCTCTCCCATTTCTTATCACACCTGTCTTTTGAGGATAGAGAGAAATATGTCCTCCATTCAATGATGAACTTTATCACATTTGGTCATACCCTTCATATACCAGTGACTTTGAATGCTTGTAGATCATTATCCCAAATCCATTCCATGTCCTTCACTATTTGGTTCCCTACTTCCACCCTCCTCAACTCTCCCACTCTGAAGTTTAAATGTTACTCCACTCAGTCCTTCCACTGGGCATTTTGGAATGCCTTTTTCATAGGTAACAATGTTCTCTTTATCTTAATTGTTTTCTTTGCTCAACCTTTCCATTTACTACAGTTTACTGAAACCTGTCTCCCTTCTGATAATACAGACTTCCTAGCACCCTTCTCTGGTACTGGCTTTATCTTCACTCATTCTCCTTGACTCGATAAACAAGTCAAGGGAGTTATTGATTGATTGAAATCTAGTGTGATTTTATACCTGCCTTTGTGTTAGGGCAATATCATTAGACCTGTTTATTATGAGGATTATTTTGACAATAAGATGACAAACAGCATTATTATATCACTGAGGTCCAGAGTGTGAATGCCTTGGAAAGTAATGAGTTCTCTGTCACTGGAGGGCTTCAAGCAGAAGCTGGATAGCCATTTATGAATATTGTTGTGGAAATAATTTATTTTTCCAACACGGGTTGGACCCCATGACTCCTCAAATCCCTTCCAGCTTTAAGACCTCTAATTCGATTCTTTCAAAATGAATAGAGTGCTGAACCCAGAGTCAGGAAGGCCTAAATTCAAATTCTGTCTCAGACACTTATTAGCTGTATGACCCTTGGAACTCTTATTTGTCTCACTTTCCTCATCTATAAAATGAACCGGAGAAGGAAATGGTAAACCAGTACCATATATCTTCCAAGAAAACTCCAAATGGGGTCACAAAGAGTCAGAAATGATTGAAATGACTCAAAAACAACATTCAAAGTGCATCCAGGTTGGGAGTCAGTGATTTCCCCCCAAATCCTCTGCCTCTACCTTATTTCCTGTGCTGTTATTATCCTCCTTGTGTAAGAAGAGAGATTCTCTCCTTGACAAAGTATGCAAACTCAAGTTCAAGGGGATCACTTGTCTTTAATCATTCTCCCATATCAGTAGCAGGCTCTTTACACAGTTTAGCACTTGATTATATCCTGCCTGCCATTGTGCTCTAAATTGTTTCATATGTATAAGTCCTGTCTCCTCAACACAATTGTCAAGACTCTTAAGAACAGGAGCTGTGTAAGGAATATAAGACACCCCCACTGTGCCTCCCATAAGGTTGGGCCCTTAGAAGGTGATCATTAAATACTTCCTGAATTGAATGGAATGATCTTGAAGGCTGGCCCCCTCTCCCCTCTCTGCTTTAAGCTCCTTCC
>JAJPUD010003377.1:203663-252610 GCA_023553655.1 Myrmecobius fasciatus | reverse complement strand
ATCACTCTTTATATCCAGATCATGAACCCATTTAGATCTTATCTTGGTATGTGGTGTTAGATGTGGGTCAAGCCCTAATTTTTTCCACACTAGTTTCCAGTTTTCCCAGCAGTTTTTGTCAAATAGTGAATACTTATCCCAAAAGTTGGGGTCTTTGGGTTTATCAAAAACCAAATTGCTATAGTTATTGCCTAGTTTGTCTTGTGATTCTATCCTATTACATTGATCGACTACTCTATTTCTTAGCCAGTACCAAATGGTTTTGATGACCGCTGCTTTATAATATAGTTTTAGATCTGGTACATCAAGTCCACCATCCAGCCTGTTTTTTCATTAATCCCCTTGAAATTCTTGACCGCCAATGAAGATTTGTGAGCAGGTAAGTAAAGCACTCAAGTCTTATGTCTGAGAAGATTATTCTGGCATCTATGTACGGGATGGATTAGAAAGGGGAGAGATTGCAAACAGAGACATAAATGTCTGGAGGAAGGAAAGCTGAAAGACTAAACGGAACTGTTAAAGAATAAACATATTTCTAAGCACCACAAGGGAATTTCACTATAAATTATCATATATTAGGGGGAAGAGGAGTTGCAAACAAATAGAAGGTAATAAGAGTGAACATATCCTTTCATGTCTATCAAGCAATAAAAATAATAAACAGCTTATGGAATAGAAACAAAAGCACAGACCCAAATGGAGAATTAACAAGAGAATTTCAAATAATGAGTGAGGCAAGGAGCAAATCAAAGTAACAATGACCAAAAAAAATACTAAAATTTCTAAGAAGGACTTAATGCATTCCTGAGGGGAAAAATAATATCCCAACAAACATACAGTATGAAATTAGAAGAACAGAATTAATGAAATGAATACACATTTTTAAAATTAGAAAGCCAACAGATAAGCCTGTAGTAAGCACATACAAGAAAGGATTAAAAGTTAGAAGAATGAATGAATTAGAAATAAAAAAAATCTACAGATAAGAGAAAAATAAATATAACTAAAAGCTGCTTTTTTTTGCAAAATGTAATAAAACTGATAATCTTTTAGTCAATCCAATTTTAAAAAGAGCAGTAAATAAAACCAGCAGAATATTAAGTGAGCAAGATGAAATCAAACAAAATGAGAAGACATAAAAATAATTATCAAAGCCTATGATTCATATTCATATGTTAACAAAACTGAGAACCAAGAGAACTTAGAGTAATATTTCAAAAATATAAAATTTTCAAACTAAGAGAATACTAGAGATCTCAAATAATTCCATTTCAAAAACAGAAATGGAACTAAGGGACAACTAATGAAAAAAATGACAACGTATTTACTGGAAAAATCTATTCAACTCTTAGAAGAATAAATAATACTAATATTATACAGAATCATTCCCCAAAACTGAGAAAATACTCTTTCAGGCTGTTTTTATAAGGCAGATACAATCTTAATACCTAAAACAAGGATTGACAAAACACAAGAGACCTGTAACCCAATATTATTAAGGGATATTGATTCAAAAATGCTAAATCCAATCTTATAAACTAATTATGGCAATATATCCAACATATCATTCATTATGACCAAAAATTAAAGGTGAAAAGATAAATAAAGAGGAGACAAAACTCTCCCCACTTATGGATGACACGATGGGTTACTTACAAAGAAAGTCCTTGAGCACAGCAAAGATATTAACAAAGACATAGTTTCAGTAACATCACTGGCTACAAATACAAATACTGAAAAATCAATAGCTTTGGTAATAAAAATTATATAATAATAATGAAATCTAAGATGCAATGACAGAAGGAGAAATGTTATTTCAAATAACTACACAATATCAAAATAGCTATAAATTAGTCTATCAAAGCAATAAAATATTCATATATTCTTAATCACAGTGTCCTCTTAATAGAAACAAAAATCAACTTATGTAGCTGGAGGAACATTCAGTACTCATGCTAGGGCTATTCCTTCAGAGCTAAATCAACTCCTGTAGAGAATTAGGTTCATCATCATCACGACAGATTACTACTCACAGACTAGCTAAGCCAGTTGAGCTGAGGCAATAAGGATGCTTGAAGGAGAAAAAGGAAGCAGCACTGCCAGGCAAGTTGGATCACCATCACCACCACAATCTTGACCATAATTTCCTCTGTGACCTTAGTGGAGATACCTCAGGACTCTGAGTCCAACAGCCTTGTTAGATGAAATAGTCTCTGAACCACCTCTTTCCAGCTCAACCTTTACTGCCATCATTGAGGGGAGAAATCATTATGGAGAAGAGGACCATATTCCTCATCACCACCAGCAACAACTGCTGAGTGTTGCCCTGAGGGAAATACTTAGAAAAGCATTTCTAGCAGCAGATTTTCCCTCTCCTGTCCCTTCTCCAAAACTGCTTCTAGTGCAGCACTCAGAATCTCCATTTCATAAGCCTGCTAGTCAAAAGAGGTCAGCCATCTCCATCATCTACAAACGAAATTCCACTCAAGGGGCAAGCAAGCCCAGCCTAGCTGAGGTAGTAAAGCATTCTACCTGATGGAAGGACAAGAAGCAGCATGTACCAAACAGGTCATACCATCAACACCATTGTGATCACCACCTCCCCTGAAATCCCAATTGAAACAGCTCAGGTTCCTGAACCAAAGGGTCTCTGATATAGTAATATTCCCAGAACAAATATCTCTAGCAATCATCACACTGAAATAGCTCTTACAGGGGTTACAGCTACATTTATAAAAGATCCAGAAAAGAAAGCTCTTGTCATTACAGTGTTTGATACTATCAAATAATTCAACATCAGAGATTGACATGATTTCATCAATGGACACACACACACACACATTCATACTTAAGTATATGTAACTGGGGTTAAGGGACTTGCCTAGGTCACACAGCTAGAAAGTGTTAAGTGGATGAGTTCAAATTTGAACTGCGAGCCTCCTAACTTCAGGGCCAGTGTTCTATCCACTGCACCATCTAGTTGACTCCTAATGGGAATAATGCTAAAGAAGAGACATTGTCAACCTAAGGATCACAGGACCTTTCACCTGGCATAGCTAAAATCTCCAATATATGCTGTCTTCACCATTAAAATGTAAGATCTTGAAGAGTAGGAATTCTTTTGTTTTTCTATTTGTATCCTCAGTGTTTGGCACATAAAGTGCCTAATGAATATTATATTTATTTATACTAGAATGATAATACTAACAAAAGTTGTTTATAGTTTTAATGCCATACCAATCAAATTGCGAAAGGGATACTTTACAGAACTCAACGAAATAACTGAAAAAATTCATTGAAGAAAAGATATAAACTATCAGGGAAAATACTGAAGTAAGATAAAGGGGAAGTAGAACTTCTAGACTTCAAACTATATTAAAAAAGCAATCATTAAAAAGCATTTAGTATTGGTTAAAAAATAAAAGGGTGGACTGAAAAACAGACCAGATAAAGGAGTATCAGAAACAATGGAAATCAGTTAGATAAACAAAGAAAATATATACAAAGGAAAGAAGTTCCTATCTGTTAAAAATATTACAGGGAAAATTGGAAAGGAGTTTGGCCAAAATGAAAACTAGAACACCACCTTATATAAAATTTCATACTGTATTCTAAATGGTATGTGAGCTTATTATTGAAGATCGTACCATAAAAATGGATGGATAGATCATTACCCTTTGCAGATATAAGTATAGATGTATTCTTTTTTATATCACCACAATTTTCCCCAATATCTCTCTTTCCCACTCTATCCAGGGGAAAAGTAAACCAAAAAATATTCTAAAGAAATATAAAAGAAATCAGTAAAAAAGATCCATACAATGACAAAGTTTGAAATTTTGTGCAATGTAATATATTAGTGTTCCTCCTACCTCTATAAAAACATAAGGAAAAGATGTCAATTTATATCTCTTTGTAGTCATTCTTGATTTTTTTAAAAAAATGCAGTTGATTGTTTTGAGTTTTTCTTTTCATTGACAGTGTTGTTGCCATTGTATATGTTTATTTCTTGATTCTGCTTACTTCATTTCTGGATTCTGCTTACTTTACTGTGCTTCATTTCACATACATCTTTCCACATTTCTCTGTATTCAGCATATTCATCACAGATAACATAACAATCTAATATTCCCTTGCATTTTTATACTACAATTTGTCTATCCATTCCTCAAATGCATCCACTTTGTTTCCAATTCTTTCCTATCAAAAAAAAATTAAGATGTTTTTTGGAGAGAAGTGAGGGAGAGAAACACTAAAAAAAAAACGCAAAAGATACTAATAAGATTTTATTTTAAAATAATTAGTACTATAATGATTAGTATTAACTACCAACAATACATCTACACTTTTTTAAATCCAAGGAATCAAAATAAATTCACCTTGAATACTGACAGTCAATTTTATGAGGCTGGGTACAGGGTAGGTAAAATCCATTCAATAAACATTAAGTACCTATTATGTGTCAGGCACTATGCTGGGTCCTGGAGACTCAGTCAAAAATAAATCAACTCTTGCCCTCAAGAATCTTAGTATATTCTACTGGGGAAAAAATATATGTATGTGTGTGTGTGTGTGTATGTGTATATATATATATATAAAAGACATACAAGACAATCGCAAGGTAACCTTTCAGGGGAAGACATTAGTAATGAAGCAAGGGAAAAGGGAATGGGTTCTGCAGTAGACTTCAACTGTGAGAATGGATTCATGAATGTGAGACTGTATAGAAGTGGGACATGGATAGGAACATGTAATTTGTAAATTGGGAGGGTGAATATAATTTCCCAGAATAAGGTATGAGGTAGAAATCTGAATATGGATAATTATATTAGTAGGTATTTGTACTTTCAGGACAGGGACAAAATGAATAACTGAGCATAGAGGAGTCTAGTTTCAGGTCAAATTTTTTTGTATATGAGAAACTACATCGAAAAAGGGAGCTTCATCTACTCCATGCTTTTGGGTTCTGAAATTTGTCAGATTTCAGAGGGATTATTTTTATTTTAAATGTGATCACCTTTTTGGAGTATAAAGAATCCAGAGAAGATTAAACAGAATTGGTTCTGGGAAGAAAACAAGTTATACAAGTTCCTGGGCATTCATTTTAGAGGAGAAGAAGAATTACTTAGCACATATACAAAATATTGTTTCAGATGCCAAAAGGTTCCATTAAGTAGGTTTCCCCCCCTCTGTGAAATATAATTTCTTTTGAACAGCAATGTGATACAATCCGTGTAATGCCAGACTTTTGTATTAGTTATTATTAAATTTTCAAAATGTTATTATTTTTTTAAATACAGCTCAAATCCTAAGGCCATTCTAAATAGACAATAACTCCCCAAATGGAAAAAGAATGAGCTGCTGAATTATGCACCAGTTACAAAGCTTTTCAATAGCCTGTTCACTCACCTTAAAGAGTTCAGACCAAACCATAAATAAGTCAAATCCTCAATCAGGGTTCCCACAGTGAACTCACCCTGACGCCTCCAGGTAGAGGATCTGAAAGTCAAGGATACAGTCCTTTTCTCACTTTTAGAGCCTCACTTGTGCATACCAAAAAGACCTTTAAAAATATGGAAATATGGGGATTCTTAGAAAAAAATTCCCTCAGGTCAAGAAATTGGACATGTGGAAGGAGGGGTGTAATAGGTAGGACAGGAAATGCTCAACAGAAAGGGTCTACTTCACAATTTTTCCTAGGATCACTATACTTTGAGGTGGACTGAATGTCACGTGGCTAGACATTCCAATTCATCTTCATAATCCTCAAACCCAAGTTACTCATCCAAGGTGAAAATATCTATGTCAGGTTTCTGTTGTCCAAAGTATAAATGAAAGAATTGCTTCAAGGTCCCTGCTGATTATAATCAACACAATGATAGATAGGGATAATCTCTAGTCTTATTGAGAAGATTTTATAAGTAGCTTTCAGTTTTCATTCTTTCCTGATCCACACACCTATACTGCAAGCCCCTAGACAGATGGCAGAAATATGAGTTTCAGGAAAGCAGGAAGAAATTGGAATTGTTAGGTCACTTAGGACCAGAGGGATTATTTTAAAAAGCATTATATTGTGAGTTGAAAAATATCAGTTTGAAAGATCAATTTTTTTGTCCTAAAAATAAAGAAAAGGAAAGTCATTTAAAAATGGAAAGGAAGACTCAGTGTTTGACAATTTCCAAGCAAAACTTTTGCCTTGTCCTGGTTCTTCATGAAAAAATCATTTAAAAAGGAGGCCCCTACCTGCTGGCTTAGAAAACCTTTAAAAACCTCTTTCTCCAGTGATCTTGGAAGTGTAGGTATCACTTTTATTCACGGTGAGCAGAAGGTCTGCTTTCCAAATGTCCTTAGTCTGCGAAAGTAAGCTTTAAGTGCCCTGCAGACATCCAAAAATGCAATCTGTGTTCAGAGGAATACTGAGGCATACGATATAACAAAGGTAAAAATATTTTCTGATTTATGTGGAAGTTGGAAGCAATGTCTGGCAAAAATCCCAGAACTATTCTTATTATTGCTTTGTTCAGGAAAAGAAAAAATCTGTAAAAGGATATGAGCAAGAGAGCATGAAGCTCCACAGATCACTGAGCCAAACGTTGAGAAGCTGGAAAGCAGCATTAAGGTCAAAAGGCTGAAATGACGGATCTGTTATCAGGTCCCAAATCCACTTGAGATCTCCTGATGGGATGAAAGTTCTGATTGTGGCTTAAATGAGGGACATCCCTCCAAAAGATTACACTCATTTGAGATGAAGAATCAGTATTCTTTTGATGCATTGGCTGACCACTGACATGAGGACCAACTAAGCTTGGAAAAAATCTTCCAATTCTTTTCAGGGGTAGCCATAAAGAGTGAAACATAATAGAAAGTCAAACTGTTCTGAGATCTACTTTCTTTATCACTCACTAACAAATGAACAACCCTCACACCCCAAACCCTGCTCTCAGTGTTAAAGAAAACACACATTTAACTAGTTCAGCCACTTCCCAACAAGCATCCTTATCAGAATACAGATACTGATGGACAATATTCACCTAATCTACCCCTAATCTAAATAGAAAGGCCACAGAAGAACATAAGAAGTTCAATAAGAATCAACTAACAATGATAAAATAGATCTGTTTGGATGAGGAATAAAGGTTTGATTTAAAGAGAATATTAAAATTCCTAGTGAAAAATAAAGGGACTAATTTGTGAGTCTAAAATAAAAAAGTACCTGACCTCCCCAGGCTCTATTTCTATAACAAGTATTTTCATAAACTTACATAGAATTTAAGTGAGTTCCTATTCTCAAGGAGTTTATAATCTAATCCAGATAAAATGGCTGTATTCTTCGATTGTAACGGACAGTTTGCAAGCATGATCATCATTTCTTTATGTTCTTTAAATGTACACTTTGTAATTTAGGACCTCATTATCTGCCAGTGTAATCTTTTGTATGTAGAAGAAAAAGAACAAGATACATCAAGCAGAATAGAATAAAAAAGAAAAGAATATAAAGGAACCCTTCTGTGGAAAGAAGAGAAAACAGAACAAAAAAGAGAGAAATATAAAACGGAAGGTCAGCAACAATAATAAAATGATTTAACAAATATGTATTAAACACTTTTCATCAACATATACAAGGTGAGAGGTAATGTAGTATAGTCAACTGAGGGTAGGTCTTAAAATCAGAAAACCCTGGGTATGAGTTACGCCTTTGACATTTATTCCACTAGCCATGTGATCATGGGAAAATCAGGTAACTTCTCCATGCCTAATAGAACTTTTAAAGACTTTAACTTACAGATGAGTTGCCAACCTATATCATGGTGAGGAAGTTTCACAACAATAATTCTCCAAAGTAGAAGAAATCACAACTCTGAACCAAGTGTATTTGAGCTTGTGCTAGAAATATGAAGAGAAAACCAAACAATTCCTGTTTTCTAGGAGCCTAAAATCAAGGAGCTAGGGGAGCGGCGAATGGAACCATGTCATGCCCCTTGGTAGTATAATACACAGTAGAAAGGGAAGGTGGTGAAGGAAAGAACATTTTTTGGTATTACTTTTCCAGCCCTACAAAATCAATTTTTTGGCAGTTTGATTGGTCTGGCACTAAACAAGTAGATCAATTTAGCTAGAATTGTCATTTTTATTGTATTAGCTCAGCCTACTCATGAGCAATTGCTATTTCTCCAGTTGTTTAGGTTTGACTTTATTCGTGTGAAAAGTGTTTTGTAATTGTGTTCATACATAGGTTTCCCTTGGCAGGTAAACACCTAAATATTTTGTCTACAGTTATTTTAAATAGAATTTCTCTATCTCTTGCTGATGGGCTTGTCAGTAAGATATAGAAATGCTGATAATTTGCATGGGCTTATTTCATATCCAGCAACTTTGCTAAAGCTGTTAATTGTTTCAAGTAGGTTTTGGATGGTTTTCTAGGATTCTCTAAGTACATCACCATATCATCTGCCAACAGTGATAGTTTTGTCTCCTAATTACCTATTCTAATTCCTTTAATTTCTTTTTCTTTTCTTATTGCTAAAAACAACAATTCTAGTACAATGTTGAACAGGAGTGGGGATAATGGGCATCCTTTTTCACCCCTGATCTTACTGGGAATGCATCTAGCTTCTCCCCATTACAAAAACTGCTAGCTGATGGTTTTAGGTAGATGCTGCTTATCATTTTAAAGAAAACTTCCTTTATTTCTATGCTCTCTAGTGCTTTTAATAGGAAAGGCTGTTGTATTTAGTCAAATAAAGGAAAAATTAAAGCACTACAGGAATACTTCAGGAAGGAAAAACAATTCAATCAACAGAGATTAGAAAAGGGCAGGGTCAATTTGCTTTAAGGAAGATAAGGACTTAGAAAGGTAAGCCTAAGGAGGAAAGGATTTCCTTCCATAGGGGATGCTTTGTATAAGGTGTCTGAAGATGCAACAGGGAACTACTGAAGAATTTAGAACTAGATGATCAACATGCTATAAGACCTGACCATAAGGAAATGGAGAGAAGAATGACAATTGACATTACTTGGCAAATGATTGAATGTGGCAATAATTTCCAAAGTGATACAGGCAAGATTATTTATTGGGTTCAGAAAGAGAACAGATGAGAAATTATCCTGAGATACTATGGCGTTAGAGGACTTGTCACCTTTATGGCCTCACAGAAGTCCTTTCACTACTATGAGCCTCAGTTGCCAGGTTAGTATATAACCAGTGGTTTTGTTTGGGGATAAACACAAGTACTCATGTCTCCTTCTGGCCTCCACTTTAGGAATTTGTTTCCCCACCTCTCTCTCTTCCCAACTCCTCCCTTAGCCTTCTAAGACCCATTTCTCCCTTAGTCCCTTGCTCTATCAAGCAAGTTCAAAGGGAAACTAGTGGGGGAAAAAATCAAACCAGACAACTGTTTCTTAATTCATTTTAGCCTGAGGAGCAGAGGGAACCTCCAAAGGTACTTTATCTTTTTGGGAAACTTTTATACAAACATTTACAAACCATGAATCACTACAAATCTTCCTTTTGACTGGGCCACCAGTTTGGGTTGGGAGGGTGGAAAGCAGAACTAAAGTTTTGTCTAACGTTTCACTCCCGTCTAGTTTCTCCATACCAGTCACTGATGCTTACTGTTTCAGCTTGTCTCTTCACAATTAAAATCAAACACAGATCACACAGATGTTATGATTGGTCATAAATTTAAATGGGAGGGGGAGGAGGAGGAAGGAAATAATAATTTATTATGCAACTATCATATACCAGACATAATATTAAGCACTTCACAAATAATACCTCATCTTATACCGCCTAGGAGGTAGATGATATTATTATTCCCATTTTAGCAATGAGGATACTGAGGCAGCCAGAAATCCAGAATCATACAGCTAGTCAATTTCTGAGGTTGTATTTCAACTCAGATCTCCTCCATCCCAATTTCTGGTCTCTATCCACTGCGTACCCTACTTGGAAGATGGGAATACCTTCAAAGGAACTACAGAAAATCAGAACTGAGAAATAACTTTTCAAAAGAGAAAACTCTTGTTGTAAATACCTGCATTGTGCAGGGCTGAGGGGATAGAGAGAAAGGGAATTACAGAGTTCACTGTTACACTGCATCCACTTAGAAGTTTCAAGTGAGAGGCAGTGAGCTGGGAAGAAGCTCAAACAACCTCAACAATTCAGTTGTATTCACCTACCTCCTTCTTCCTCTTTCTCCCCGTTCCATGTCTATTTGTCCCTCTGGACCTCTCACTCTCTGCCTGTCCCATGAGTTCACTGCCTAGCCTGTCATCTTATTGCCTTGGCTCCTGGCTCTTTGGGAATACAACCAAGCTTCCATTGCTGAACTTCTCTGAATTCTTATGATCAGTCCCTTCTAGTCTGTGGGGACATATAGAATCTTCTTAGAGACTATAATTCCCAAAGTCCACTTAGCCAGATTTCTAAGCTTTTCTTTGCCTGCAGGGAACTGAGCCAGAATACTTTGCAGTAAAATGAGAAAGCTGAACTAGGTAGCTTCAGACACGGCTTCCAGATTTAAATCCTATTTATACAGACAGTTTATTTTTTTTAAATAAGCTTCACTAATATTTAATACATAGATTGACAGTGACATCCTTTCTTGGTCCAATCAAGGTGCTTATATATCCTATGAGCTATCAGGAGGGAACGAAGGAATTCTCCAATGAAGAGTTACTGACAATGATAGCCTCACTCACTGATTCACATTTAGTGCATGGAGACCCTACTTAAGTTTCCTGTGCTTGGTTTTATATTATGTAGCTTTAACTAAAGTAACCCTTACAAAACAAGCAAGGGCCTTCAAAAGATTCCTGAATAGAGACAGTGGAGTGGAGGTAAGAATCCCATAAGCACTAACGAGAAAACGGTGGGACAAGCATTTTTATTCCTGGATGATACCCTTCACAAGACACACGAGAAGGCAAAAGCAATGATGATCTAGTTAGAGGTGACAAGAAATCAGACAAGAATCATTAGAAGTGATCCAGATTTGTAACATGCATTTACATACATTATTATTATTAACAAATCTTATCCTAATTACATATTATTTTGAGATGTTAGAATATAATGAAGTCATTTCAAATCATAAGATCTTTTTAAAAACTAGGCATTTGTTCATGAATATTAAATGTCACCTATAAACATTTTCATATTTTATCTCATATTTTAAACAAACTGGAAACAGAATTTTCTAACCTGTTTAAAAATTTTTCAATGAAGACTTCTGGTAGTTTTTGAAGATAAGTGATAAAAATAATTTTAAAAATTTAAATATTTTCTGATAAATTGGCAACCACAATTGATTGACATTAGGTCAAATGGAAATCTGTTATCAAAATTTAAAAAAAATTCTGTCAGTAAAGAGAAGAATAAGGTTGCTAGAGATAACAATTGAGGTAAAAATGACAAGATTTGGTAATAGAGTACAGATACGGAGTGTGTGAAAATGAGGAATGAAAGGTGACATCAATGACCAGGAGGATGGTGGTATGTTTATACCATGGTTTAGGGTCTCGCTAGCTTCTGTGTAAGAAAAAGAATATCCATTCTGGGTAACACAGACTTGTAACAATCTTCCTCTTTACCTGTGCCACATAAAATCCCCTAGCTTCTTTCATAGTTAAGCTTAAGAACTATGTCCCAGGAAAGACCTTTCCTAATCTCTTCTACACCTCTTACAGCTGTTCACATTCCTGTCCTCTTGAAAAGACTTCCTACTCTCAAAGCCAGACTAGCTTTCCATTTCTAAAACTGTTCTTTTACTCAGAGTTGAAAGATTCTCACTCTTTTCTTTTCCCTTTGTCTGCAAATGGAATGCTCCTGTGCCCCCGAAGACACTGTCCAGCTGTTAAAATCAGTCTATTCTAAGTGACTCTTAGCTAATCCTTAAATTTATGCTCTTCTTCAGATTGTATGAAAAGATACTAAAATCCAGACACTGGAGAGATATATTGAACCAGTATATATTCAGGCCTCCAGGGTGAGGGAAAGAGATTAGAATCCTACCTCGGTTCATCAGAGAAGGCACTAGAAACAAGGTGAATCGATAAATGTATAAAAAGAATAAACCAGATATGAACAAACAATTTCAGAATATGATGCTTCGATCATTGAATGAAGGCAATGATTGTCACATAGGAAACAGATTATGACTTCCTAAAAGAATAAGATGTTTCCCTTGAACCATGTTTATTTTTGATTCAGTTGTTGATTTTTAAATATTAACTTCATCTTTGTAAGTTGTATGTCCCTGACAAATTTGAGTACTATAGGAATTATTCAATCAAATAAATATTTTAAATGACTACTCTGTGCTAGGCTGGTCCATTCTTTCTGATGGCATGGTCAATGACTAGGGGGAGGTAGCAGGGAGCAGGAGGAGATCAAAACAGAGAAATAATGACAGCAAGCCAGACAAAATGTGACCATATCAAGCGTTGAGCTACAGGTTGGAGGATTCCAATTGGAACCAAGTCTCCAAGGGGGTAAAGGAGAGAGTTATTTCTCTATTTTGAACTCTGCCTGCTCCCTGCTACCTCCCCCTAGCCATTGAACATGTCATCAGAGAGAATGAACCAGCCTGGCACTTAAAAATATTTGACTGAATAATTCTTTTTGGATTCAATATTGTCAGAGATATACAAATTACAATGATGAAATTAATATTTAATTAATATTTAAAAATCCACAACTGAATCAAAAATAAAATATGGAATAGAAAATGCCCAGTTGTAGTGGATTCATCAGATATTACCTATAAAAGATAACTTTGAATGATATTTTGAAGGAGAAAGGGGCAAATTTAGTGGAGAGAACAATCCAAGGTGAACTAACATGGATGAAAAAAAAATTAAGTACCTCAGAACAGCCTTGCAGACAAAAGAGAGACCTGTACATTAGTGATCATGCAATTAGCTCAATTAAAAGTTTGATGAGCACACATATCAAGCATGATGTGCAATGCTAACCATTGGAAATCTGGAGAGGGTTCTAGAGTTGACTAGGGTAATCTGTGAACAAGGAAGTATGATTTATAAGAATGAGTTGAAGAAATTCTGTATGTCTAGCATAGAAATGGAAAGATATTTTTCCCGGATCTGAAGGGTTATTATATAGAAGGAAGATCAGAGTTAGCCTGCATGACCAAAGAGGGTATAAATGGGAACAATGTGTAAAAGCTGCAGAGATGAGAGATGGACTTTGGGTTAATATGAGTCAAGGGAATAAAAAAATAATAAAAAAATAACAAAAAAAAAGAAAAACCAATATATTGCTCCACTCAAGGAAATGTGTAAAGCTGGCCATAGAATGCTTGATATATTTATTGTGCGTGTGTATATAAAACATGCAACATTTTGTTACTAAGACAAGCTGCTGCTAATTGGTGGAATAAACACTGCAAATCCAATATACTTTTTGATGTCAAAACAAAGAGAACAACGTAATGCTAAAAATGTCAAAACAGCCAAATAATATTTATTCTTATTTTCTTCACATTTTTTGTTGTTATTGTTTTGCTTGTTAATATCTGAGTGTCTAGAAATTAAACTATAGGATATTTTGCTAGGAATATAACCAAGTAAAATTGACCTTTCTTTTAACAATGATAGTGTGACTCTCCAAACACTCTCCCCTTACTCAAAAATTTAAAAAAAGGAAAAAAAAAACCCTACACTCCTTTCTCCAACAAAAGACCATAAGTAAAATAGTTCCAGTGAGACATTAGGGAATTACAGCCAGGACTAGGGCAGCTATTCTGTACTCATTTGGAGCATCCAGCTTCCTTTAGTATTACCATATAATTCTATGTACACATCTAGATGTGAATCTCTCTCTCTGAGCCTATACTCAGAAATAACTTACTATATGCTGGGAAGTACATGACTCTCCTATGCAACTTGCACAAAAATCAATTTTCATTAACAAAAGCCTTGGTGTGCAATAGGGAGAGTATATAAAAAGATTAAAAAAGAAGAAAAAAGAACAAGGGGCAAGAAACATCACTAGCATGACTGAAAGGAGAACACTCTGACACAAATGCCAAACTAAACCCTTTTCACCCCCTTTTTCTGAAAAGATGGATGGAAACATTGAAGATGCCCTTAGGCAGATTATTCAAGCAGATCCTGACAATAGCAGGACTTGGGGGTTAATTTTTGAATAAGAATAAAACTGTTTTAAACAACTTCTCCAATGTACTAGATAAGGATTAAGAATCTTCTTCTTAAGTATCAGCCATCCATGTCATCTTTTTTTTCCACTTCTAAAAATATAGAGATACCCACTGGTCTCCAAACAGGAGAAATGTTCTCTGTGTTGGAGCCACCTGGGATATTTTCACTAGGTAGTGAAGGGGAACATGTAGTCCAACTCGCTGAAATTCAACAGCCCACTCCACCAGCTCATCCAACTATGCATTTTCATTCAGAGCTGTTCTTTCCACACAGATATCTTCCCCTAGCCCACCCTAGAGGATCTCCTTCCCTTTTCAAGATCCTGTTTATTTGATGTCATAAACATTTAAAAAGTCAGAAACTTCTTTGAACCTTTGCAGAATTCAACTTCTAAGTTTAGTCTAGACAGGTCACAGGGGCATTATGCATATTACACATGACATACTATGGATTGAGATTGTTGCTAATATTGAAATTGGCCAGTGAATATTTATAGTTATTACCCTATGAGATTCCCAAATATTAATTCTTCAAGCATGTGCCCAATGGTTTTCTTCTCAATAATATATTAGATTTATATCTAATACCTATACACAAAATGCAAAAACCTGGTAATCCAAAAGTATTTTACATCAAAATGTATTTGATGTGTTTTTTTTCCTGAAACAGATTTTTCCCCTAATTGTTTTATGTAAGCAGATATTAAATTAATTTTCATTTTTCAAGGAAACATCATTTGAGTACTGGAAAGAAGAAATCTGAGAATAGACTAAATATTCATGGGGAAATAATCGTATATTAAATATTTGTCATAATACATATATAGTAACAGAGCATGGTTCGTGATGGGTGGGGGACAGGGAGAAAGACATATACTCATAAAGAATATAGTAGCTACAGATGCCAGTAGCAAAAGTGCCCTCTGTCATAAAATATTTTTAAAATGTAAAATCATCTTTCTGATGTAAGCAGAAAAGGGCACCAGTCTGACTCAGAATGTTATATTTCCCCCTCGTGCATTTCAGAACTAGGCTTAAATATACCATTATATTGCTTCTGAGCTTTAAAAATTCAGTAAATGACATTTGTTGTGATGTCACTAGGCCTGTTCCTAATGCCATAGACTGGTCTGCAAACCAACCAATCCAACGGCATTCAAGAAATGGGCCTAAATAATCCTTGTTCCTAAGTCAATTATTTGGAAATAGAAGCCATAATGTGAGATTTACTATGATACTGTTAACTTTGTAGTGAATTGAAGTGTTTGTAGCATGTGTAAAATTGACTGATAGTTTCTCATCCTGCCAGCAGTTCTGCAGAGAATAAGACTTTTATGTTCAGAAAAGAAGCAAGGTCAAACAATTCCAAAAGGTGGGCTGGAAATGCTCCTTCTGATCCTGCAGAAATATACTGGGCTAAATTGTACTTCAAGGGAGAGGCATAGTGCCTGGAGCACAAAAGAGCCTCAGACAAACAAGCCTATGCTAAAAGGTTGGAAGGACTGATGAGATGGAATAAGCTAATCCATATGGTCCATTTCATGAGGCTGAAAATACCTTTGGACACACTGGCCAAGGGTGACTCACACTGAAGAGTGAAGAAGATAACTGTATTGATTACATTTGCAATAAGTTGCTTTTTTTTTAAATTAAAACTTTTTATTTACAGAACATATGAGTGATTTTTCTACACTGACCTTTGCAAAAACATTTTTTTTGTTCCAAATTTTTCCCCTCCTTTCCCCCACCCCACCCCTGGATGACTGGTAGTCTAACACATGTTAAATATGTTCAATTATATGGCAAATCCAATATATGTATACATATCTATACAGTTATCTTACTGTACAAGAAAAATGAGATCTAGAAAGAGAAAAAGAAACAACCTAAGAAGGAAAACAAAATGTAAGCAAATATTCACAGAAAGCGTTAAAATGCTGTGGTCCACACTCAGTTTCCACAGGCCTCTCTCTGGATGAATATGACTATCTTTATCGCTGAACAATAGGAACTGGTTTGAATCATCTTACTGTTGAAGAGAGCCATATCCATCAGAATTGATCATCATATAGTCTTGTTGCTGTGTATAATGATCTCCTGCTTCTGCTCATTTCACTCAGCATCAGTTCATGCAAGTCTCTCCAGGCCTCTCTGAAATCATCTTGGTGGTTGTTTCTTACAGAAAAATAATATTCCATGACATTTATATACTATGATTTATTCAGCTATTCTCCAATTGATGGGCATCCATTCAGTTTCCAGTTTCTTGCCACTACAAAAAGGGCTGCCACAATTTGCACATGTGGGTTCCTTTCCCTACTTTAAGATCTCTTTGGGATATAGGCCCAGTAGAAACATTGCTGGGTCAAAGGATATGTACAGTTTGATAACTCTTTGAGCATAGTTCCAGATTGCTCTCCAGAATGGTTGGATCTGTTCACAGTTCCACCAAAAAGGTATCAGTGTCCCAGTTTTTCCACATCCCCTCCAATATTTGCCATTATCTTTTCCTGTCATCTTATTTGCAATAAGTTTCAATCCCAAAACAGAAGTATGATTGACACACTTTCAGAGGGAGATGCTTTACCAGAAGGCAGAGAATCTGGCTGCCCCTACAAAATTAGCCTCAAGGAAGGGTTCTTTTAATTCCCCATTACTGGTAGAAAAGAAAATTTGGCGGGTACCCATACCTTGAAGGGGTAGAAGTAATGAGTCCTATATAATTGCTTCGCATTTGTTATGATCTTGCCACAATATTCAGGTGGTTATCATGATTTCTTTAAATAAACCATGGAGTTCCACAGCATCCCTTTGACTGACATGTATTTATTGTAGAGTCCTTAAGTTTCCAGGAAATTCTTCCTTCTTAGTTCTTTCACTTCTCATTCTTTTCTAATAGTTATTAAGTTATATGATGTATCATATTTTCAGACAGATGATCTGTCCACTTGCATGGTCCTGAATCCAACGATATCCCAATAATTACACTGCAAATTATGAGGAGTCTGGGATGGGACTCCTCTAATTTGAGTCTTAATTAAACTTGTTTTAAATTAAAACAACCTTTCCTGAGACATTTGTCAGAGGAGCTTAAAAGGTATGCCTGGGACAGAGAGGGCAATGTTCTGATTGGTGGCATGATGACTAGAATCAAGACCTGGGAAGTAAACAATGATTGACAGGAAAGTAATTGATTATATCTATATGATCCACTAATATGATGGAAGATATACTAGAAGCTAAGAGTAATATGTACATATGCACACACATATATGTATACATACATCCTTACATGTATATTAATATAACAATGCAATATATATATATATATACACTAGAAGTTAGGAAAATTGAGAATAAGATGGTATAAAATTATATATATATATATAAAATATTGATATATGAATATATGTGTTAAGTATATGCATACATGTATACATGTCTTTATAATTACTCTTCTCCTAAGCAAGTTGTTCCTCTCCAGAATACTGGCCTCTGTGATTTGAAATCCTTTAAAGCGTGGTACAGGATCCCTTCTTGGTGTCTGATAATGAGCTTTTCACATATGTGCCCCATTCAAAAAGAAATAGAATAGCTGTTTTAGCTGGAAGACAGTTTAAGAAATGTAGATCAGTCATTGAACTTTACACTAAAAAGTTCCTGGGATTGGCATATACATAGTCTCAGGCTCACTGAAGAGGAAGGATGAAAAGGAAATGGAAGAGGAGGAAGAAGAGGATAATTCCCAAAATAATAATATACTATCACATAAATACATATTATGAAAGTCACAAAATTCCCCTCCTGCACCTTTGCAATATACACTCCACTCCTTTTACCTGACTAGTAGACTCCATCAAAAATTCAAAGGAAAAGCTAAAGAAGTCAGCCCTGATCTCTACCTTATGGATACATACACACACAAACTATGTGTGTATGTGTGGATATTTATTTGCATATTGTATTTTTCCATTATTGAGATTTTCCCCAATGCTTTCATCTTTCTACTTCCTTCAAAATTTTTCCATGCTTCTCCCATATTTTGCAATCTTTGTCAATTGTCTAGATATATGATAAAGTCTCACAGTTGTTTTAATTTTAACTTCTCCTTTCATTATTAATTTGGAATATTCTTTCATGTAGCTGTTATTACTTTGCATTTCTTTTCAATTTAGAACTATCTGTTCACATCCTTTCAATATGATTGTGTTCAAATAAACCTTTCATCTTTTTATGGTTCTAGTACGGGCCACTGTTTTTTTATATTTAATCTATCCCACCTAATTTTCTAGACCTTTGTTTTCCTCAGTGTCATTTTCATTTACTGACCATGAACCATGATTCATATAGTCCATATGAGATGGCTCTGCCATAAGTAATGAAGGAAAAGTTTGTTTGTAGATATCTTTTTTCCCCAGATAATTTTTAATTTAATTTATAGTATTTTATTTTCCCAATTACATGGAAAGATAATTTTCAGCATTAATTTTTGTAAGATTTTGCATTCCATATTTTTTCCCTTCTTCATCTCTCCCATCCCCAAGAAAGCAATCTGATATAGGTTATACATGTACAATCTTTTAAAATGTATTTTCATATTTGTCATATTGTGGAAGAAAAATGAGAACAAAAGGAATAAAAACCACTAGAAAGAAGAAAAATTCTCAAAAATGGTGAAAATACTATGCTTTCATTGACATTCAATCTCCATAGTTCTCTCTCTGGACGTGGATGGCATTTTCCATCCCTAGTCTATTGGAATTATCTTAAACCACTGCATTTCTGAGAAGATCTGTCTATCACAGCCAATCATCACATAATATTGCTATTACTGTGTAAAACGTTCCCCTGGTTCTACTCAATTCACTTAATATCAGTTCATGTAAGTCTTCCCAAACTTTTCTGAAATAAGCCTGATCATTTCTTTTTTTTTTTTTTAAAAAAAACTGTAATAGCATTTTATTTTTCCAAATACATGCAAAGAAAGTTGTCACATTCACCTTTGCAAAACCTTGTATTTCAAATTTTCCTCCCTCTTCTCCTTCCTTCCTCTCTCTAAAACAGCAGGAAATCCATTATATATTAAACATATGCAATTTTTCTAAATCTCTTTCCACATTTACCATATTGCACAAAATAATCAAATCAAAAGAAAAAAACACAACCAACCAACAAAAAGAAATTGAAAATACTATGCTTTGATTCAAATTCTGTCCTCACAGTTCTCTCTCTGAATGTAGGTGGCATTTTCTATAGCAAGTCTATTGGGATTGCCTTGGATTATCTCATTGTTGAAGGGACCCAAATTCATCACAGCTGATCATCACATAATATTGTTGTTCCTGGGTACAATGTTCTCTTGTTGCCGCTCACTTCACTTAGCATTAGTCTTTCCAAGCTTTTGTGAAATTAACCTGCTCATCATTTTTAGTTGAACAATAAAATTCCATTGCCTTCATATATCATAACTTATTCAGGCATTCCACAATTGATGATCATCCACTCAAATTCCAATTCCTTCCCGCTACAAAAAGAGCCGCTACAAAAATTTTTATACAAGTGAGTCCCTTACCCTCTTCTATGATTTCTTTGGGTTACAGACCGAGTAGTGGTACTGCTGAATCAATGGGTATGCACAGGTTTATAACCCTTTGGTCATAGTTCCAAATTCTTCAGAATGGGCCGATCAGTTCACAACCCCACCAAGAATGAACCACAACATCTCAGTTTTCCCACATTACTTCCAACATTTATCATTATCTTTTCCTATCATCTTAGCCAATATGTGAGGTGTGCAGTGGTACCTCAAAGTTGGCTTAATTTTTCTTTCTTTAATCAATAGTGATTTACAGTATTTTATCATATGACTAGAAATGGTTTTATTCTAAGTCTTTGAAAACTGTTCATATCCTTAGAGCATTTGTCATTTTGGGAATGACATATTCTTATAAATTTGAGTAATTTCTCTACAAATTTTTGAAATGAGGCTTTTATCAGAAACACTGGCTGTAAAAATTGTTTCCCAGCTTTCTGCTTCCTTTTGGAATTTTGGCTGCATTGGTTTTGTTTTATAAAATCTTTTTAACTTAATACAATAAAAGTATTCATTTTGCACTTTATAATATTCTCAAATTCTTCTTTGGCCATAAATTCTTCCCTTCCCCAAAGATCTGACAGGTAGACTATTTTTTATTTTCCTAATCAGAATGATTGGGTCTTACCCAAGTAGATATAAGCTTCTCCCTGCCTTCTCCACATTGTTTCTTAGTATTTTATAAGGTAATATTGCTTTTCTATCATCTTTATCATAAACTCCCACACACTAGTTTGATTTCTAAATTCGTATTTCTCTTGGCTTCAGTGTTGCTCTGGTTAGCAAAGAGATCAAGTATTTGCTTCCTAAAGTGAATTTTAGGATTTTGGGGGCATCATGATGGCAAGTAATTCACATTTTTCTGCTTGCTTAAGAAATGGTTATAGTCTTTGTCAATGTCTGTTCCTTAATCTACTATTTTTCCAGAGTTAACGACTTGTTCAAATAAATGAGGTAAAAATAGCCTCATTTTTTTCTTATCATTATTTCTTCTAATTGGGTATTGATTTTCATTCTTCCTCTAACAAGTCAGTAGCCTGACCACAAAGTTGATCTGAAAATTATTTCCACATTAGTCACCAATCATTTTCTAGTGGTTAAAATATAAATAATAATAAGAAATAATAATAAATAATCCAATAATATATAAATGTATTTTTGTTTGCTTATCATGTCAAGTGCTTCCATATTTTCTTCTTAAAACGTATTCACTTTATAAATGGGTGTGAGTCTTTTACATGTTCTATAAGCTTTTGTCATTTCTTGTATCATAATCCTGAGCCATATTTTCCAGCATTTTCCACTGTCTACTATGGCCACATTTATACTGTTTATTATAATGCCTCTTGATTTAATTAGGTGGGTCTTATTGAATTCTTTGTAGAAATTCATCTTCTGCAAAAAAAAAAAAGTTAGTATATAATCTGTATGTCATTTCATGGCCATCATTTTGTATATGATTATTTCAAGGAGTATAATGTGAAATGACCCATGGAATTAATCATACATATTATATATTTAATTAATATTGAATTAATTAATATCAAATTATGTATATTGAGATGTATGATAAAAACAGTTCTGCCAAGTCCATCACTTGATTCTTCGTGGCAACCACACTGAGCTCTTCTGCTACTGTTGCTGCTGACGTAGAAGGGAACCACACCAGACTAAAGACCGTCAAGACACATGAAATTGTCAAATGAAGGAGGAGAATTTAGCTAAAGAATGCATCACTAAAAAGCTATCCTACTGGTGAGGAACTTTTTTGTATATCTCTTTACCTATTTCTATAGGTACAGAAACTTGACCATAATTTGTTTTAAGATCTTAAGTATTATCTATGTGATTATGAGGGATAAAAGGAACACATTCACACTGTTTCAATATATTTCTAAATTCAAATTAGGATTAAGATACTTAAATAAAGTGTAAAAGATTTTAGGATACAAAAAAAGAGATAACAGGCGAGCATGAGGGGAAACTTTTCTGACTAGGTGGGAAGGGTATATATAGACAGAAAATAAATACTGCTTGTAAAATTTTATAGCAGGCATCTAAGTGATTCAGTGGAGAGAGTTCTGGGCCTGGAATCAGGATGACCTGAACTCAAATCTGACCTTAGACACGTACTAGCTGTATGATCCTGATGAAGTCACTTAACCCTGTTTGCCTTAATCCACCGAAAAAGGAAAGGCAAATTCACTTCAGTATCTTTGTCAAGAAAATCTCATGGATAGTACTGGTATGCTAGAGTCCACAAGGTCACAAAAGAGCCAAAAACAGCCAAATAACTGAACAACAGTAAATTCATGTGGTTGTTTTCCTTTTCTATTAAATTCTAATAATACTTGGCTACGTTCCCAGAGAGAAGTAATGATTTTCGTTTAACTTCCCCCCCCCCGACTTGTTCCCCCTTTCTATATGAGTACCAGAAATTCAAAAGAGGATTATTCCTAGAAAATGCGGCAAACTAAAATCTCAGTCTCTTTGGCATACTGACGACTGGAAAACAAGGTTTGCAAATTGGACTCTTTTTTTGACTATCAGTGAGTTTGTGTATGATATTTTTCATTTCTCCATTTGATTAGCAATGGTGATCATTTGATTTTACATTTCCATAAAGGTGAAGATTGGAGTTTTGACAAGTTAATATCCTGTAAATATACACCATGAAAGTACATAAATTCATTTTATACATTGAGTAGCACGACAAGAGAAAGATTATCAAAATTTGTGTCTAACCACTTTGTGAGTGAATCTTTACCTAAAGAAAAGAGGCTCTGACTTCTCAGAGAGGGTAGGACCTACTTGTGATCCAGTAAAGAATGATGAACAATCTCAGATGATTCACCTGAATGAAACAGGTCAGAGCTCAAATGAGAGAGACCAGGCAAAGAAGAGTTCAGTAAATAATGGGAGCTTGTAGTTTCCTGATGTGGAGTACTGATCCAGCTTGTAGCTGAACAGAGAGCAGTAAAGACCATGTACTGTCCTCCTAGGGCATTTATCTAACCATTATATAATACACAAATATTTATTAAACACCTGTTTATTAGGTGCCAGTCACAGTTCCAGGTATTCAGGATGGAAGTACAAAAATTGGAGTGGTGGAAGACCTGAAACAGGAAGACCAACTAGGAGGTCATTACAATAATTTAAGTGAAATGTAAGAAAGGCCTGAATTAGGTGGAATGATCAGATGTGAGAGATGTTGTGAAATTAAAAATGATAAGATCTAACGAGTGCATGGATATGTGGGGTGAGAAAAACATGAAGACTTCTGAATAAAACCGAAATTGCATATCGGTAGGTTTCAGGATGGTACAGCTCTGAAAGAAATACAGAAATTTGGGCTAAAAATTGTGCATACTCGTTGATGCAGCAATACCATTACTAAATCTATATCCAAAGCAATTGAAGAAAAAGAAAAAGAATCTATATCTACACAAATATCTGTAGCAACTCTTTTTGTAATGGCAAAGAATTACAAATCAAGGGATGCCCATCAAGTGGAAAATGGCTCAATACATTGTGATATAAGATTGTGATGGAATACTACTGTGCTATAAAGAAATGATGAGCAGGATAATTAAAGAAAAACCTGGAAAGACTTACTTGAACCGATACAAAGTGAAGTGAGCAGAACCAGGAGAACAATATATACAGTAACATTAATATTTTATGATGATAGTAACTATGAAAGACGTAGCTCTTTACCTACTCTGATTAAGACAATGATTCAAGACAATTCAGAAGGACTCAATAAAAAGTGCTCTCCACCTCCAAAGAAAGAACTCAAGAACTCTTTAGTGCAAATTAAAGTAGAATTTGCTCGATTTATTTTTTTTGGAAATATGGATAATATAAAAATATGTTTTGCATGATTTAAGATGTATATTTGATTCCATATTGTTTACCTTCTCACTGGATGGGGAAGGGGTGGGAGGGAAGAAAACATCTGGAATTGAAAATTAAAAAACAGAAATATGAATGTTTGGAAGAAGGGAGGGGTTTGGTGAGAAAGATAGTCAGTTGTCTTAAACACACTAAGTTTAATGTTTTCCTAGTGATGTAATATGATTTTGTGGCCCCCTGATTTTAGGGGGGCTTCTGTTCTGGCAATAAGTCAATGATTCTAGATCTCCTGGCTTTGGAGTCTCCCTGAGGAAACTCTCACATCCAATCTATCCAATTTTGGCCACTCATTAGTCAGATAGCTTCTGGCCTCAGGATAGTCCCACAGATCAAACTCCCAAGACAATTGTGAAAAGACCACTCCTCAATTCATTGCTGACTGTCAGATAATCTGTTGGTCCTTGAGAACCAAATTCCAGTCACTCCTCCTTCCTACCTAGGAGCCATAGAATTAGCATATCAAAGACTGAAAGCTGGTTAAATGTATCTCCTTGCTTCTGTTTCTCTGAATTCTCTTAGAATTACAATCCACTTTGTAATGGTTACTATGACAATAAACTTTGCCCCTTGGCTAAGGAGATGGGATCAAGACTGCAAGTTCTGTTGAGACACCTCACAACACCAATCTGTGACCCCAACCTTTGGGGTCCTTTTTGAACCTCAACACTAGGAATCCAGTTTAAAATCTCCAATAGGAACCTGATGAGGAGGAGAGTGGGAGACAGCTCTATGGTCTCCCCAGGCTATGTATTCATGACACAATAGTGAACCTGCCAAGATTTTTCAGCCCAGATGACCATTATACACTTCTGTTGGTTTATTTGGGCCCAACTGATATTGATAGGAAGCACTGCTAAAAATGTATGAAGTTTTGGCAAAATTTAATTGGGTATTCAAACTGATTTCCCTGCAGGCAGGAAAATCTCTGAAACCTAAGGGAGAATTCTGGGAAGTGTAGTCCCCCATGGTGTTTTCTTTTTGCACTGGAAGGATCTGAAATGAAGATGAGTTCTGAAATATGGGCAAATTTTCCTAGGTCAGAGTCATAAAGACAGCTGTGTTAATGGGAACAATGTGAATAAAGAACCAGCGAAGGTGACAAGAAGGAGCAGTCAGACGGAGAAAAACCAGGAAAGATCAGTGTCCCAAAAAGCTAGTGAGGACAGTGTTCAGAAGGAAGGTGATTAACAGTATCAAATGCTGCAGAGGCCAAAAAGCAAGACTGAGAAAGAACATTGGATTAGGTAATTGAGGAATCACTGATAACTTGGGGGAAAACAGTTTCAGTTTAATGATAGATTCAAAAGCCATACTGCAGAATACTTAGAAGAAAGCAAGAGGCAAGGAAGTGGAAACATCTTATACGCAAAGATTTCTCAAGGAGTTCTGCTGAGAAGAGAATAAGAGATACATGAAATGAGTTAGTTGTGGGGCCACATTCATCTAGACCAAGTGCTATATCCTTACTCAGTATCTTTTTCAGTAATCCTTACTTTGTTAACAGTCAATGAGCCACAACCATCACATTTCATTCCAATCTTAAACTTGAACTAGTGGACTGGCCTATTTCAGACCTGTTCCACTAGGAAGTTATTTTCACGCAAAGAGTTTTATAAAAAAAAAAATTAGCAAAGCCAAATTAACCTTCTATCACCCAAACCAGAGATACAGATCATTTCACATTCATGAATTTTCCTCAAGAAATTCAGAATTCAAATTATCTTCCTAAAAATCATGATTTCACAATTGCAGTGCCCAAGTCGGGGTGGAAAACAACTTTCTTTATTTATTTATCCAGAAAGAGATAATCATATTTGCAGGCAGAATAATTGTCCAAGTGTGCACCCAAAGAAGCAATAAAGATATATCATCACCACTTTAGAGAAGCCTTTGGCAGAACAGCAGCTAGTGCAGAGGAAAGACGGGCTCAACGTAATTTATCTGAACAAATACCACATGTAAAAACGGTTATATCTTTTAGCCTGCTTCCAATTATTATGTTACTTTTTATGAAACCTTTGAACAAGAGTATATGTCACTCCTTAGGTACCAAGGGGTAAAAGTGAAGATTCTACTGTCAGCAAACACCTAGTTTGAACTGAAAATATAAACAAAACTATTATTTATAGACTGAAAATGTATTTTCCATTTACAATGCTATAAGTAAAGTTGGTTACACTGTTCACTTTGCTCTCAAAATTGAAAGATAATGATATGTTAGTAATTATAAAGATTTTAATGTATATAATGCTGGCAAGCAGTAACAAAAAAGGATGACATTTGCTTGTTCCCAGATACAAAAAATAACACAGAGAGCTTTATAAATCTAATTAGCAACATAGGAAAATTTGATAATTTTACTCAGTATTCAAAAACCATTGGATCTTCTTGCCTATTTGACTATATAAATGGATGTGTATGAAAAGACCTAAACCACAAATATAATATAATCATTCCGATTGAGTCATAATCAAAAGACATTACCCATGTGGGTCCAAATCCTACCCTTTTCACATCTATCTTTCCCATCTCTCTCAAAAATATCCATCAGTTTCTCTAAAACCCTTTTCAAACCTTTTCACTGTAAAGTCTTCCCTCATTGACTTAGATTCACATAGGTCATTCCTTTACTCTGCTTTACAAGCAGTAGCATTTATAATATTTTGTGAATTTGTTCACTTATCAGACTTAATTGTTTATTACATGTCGGTCCTATAAAATACAATAAATGAATTCCACATTTTGGGTTTTCACAGTATAGTACAGTGTTTGGTATTCAGGTAGATATTAAACACATATGGAATTAACTCCTGGAATTATCTAATACTTCTAAAGTAGGGAAATTATTTTATTTATTTGAGAATATGTTGTTCCTTTTCAAAGTAGCATCTGTGAATTCTGAATTACATCTTGGGCAATAAAACACAAACACCACTGCCTTCAGAATCATCATATTTTCATTTTTAATGTGACCATTATTAAACTAAAGCTTTGGTTTAAAACTCATTCATTAGTTCAGATATTTTTTGCTCCTCAGGACCCCTAATCCCTTGGATCCAAAAGTGATACCATTTCTCAGGATCCCTAATCCCTAGTAACCAAAAGCAATACTACCCTTCCAGGCTGAAAGTGCTTCTCTCTACTCTTGAACCATCACTCAGAATTGATAGCCTAGGCAATGGAGTTACCAATGTCTCATTCTCTATCCAGGGCTAACATAGGGGCCCTCAGTAATTGCTTTTGGGCCAGTTGCCAGGTGCCCTTACTATCTCTGGCTTGAGAGTTCCTGAAGGTGCTGCAGTTTTTATTGCTACCACTTGGTTCCACCACTGACGATCCATCCAAATGGGCATGGGGCCAGCCTCTACCTCCATGTCACCGATTTCTTTTTCCAATTTTCTAAGTTGTCTTGGACAGGAAAGATGTTACCATGTTACTTTTTGTTGGCTTTGTCTGCTCCAGAATTTGATTTGAAGCATTAATTTTAAAGTTGTTTGGAGGGGAATGTTGAGAGAGAGCTCAACTGAGTGCTTTCTTTACCTTGCCATCTTGGTTCCACTCCCAAAGTCTAAATCTATTTCTTATACCACATAAGTCTCTATCTTAGTGTGACAGTTGCATGTCACACAGTATAGCCAGAGACATGGAAAGGGCCAGAGGCTACACTGTGTAGGTATTAAATGGATCAATTCTCTACTTAGCCCCCTAGCATTATGTTTTGTGGGAGCTGCCTCAATTTGAAACGAGCAGCGTTAATGAGTACATGTTTGCCGATTTAATTCTTAAATATGTCACTTATTGATGGCCCAAGAAAATTCCGTTTCCTGGTCACAGACTTTCCTCAATCTTAGCCAGCTGTCTCAACAAGTTATATAAGTAGATGACAGTGTTTGGAAGATACAATGAAATCCATCCCAATTACTAGGGAAAAAATTAACAATAAGTGAAAGGGTACATCCTGCAGGAAAAGGACCGAGGATGGCATTTTCACATTTTTGCAGCACTTGAGGGCAAAAGAGGATGTCTAGAACCAAAAAAAAAAACCACCTTTCTTAAGTGCAAATATATTGACTGAGTTTCTTAAAACATACAAGTTCGAAAATGGATTTTATCTTAATAATTTCAAACTTATAATTTGAAATAATTACAATTGACAGTGGATCCACTTTCAAGATGACTTGGAGTAGTGATTATCCCTCAGTTCTTTATAGGTTTTAACATGAGTATATCATGGAACTTGAAATAGTTAACCAAAAATAGCATTCTTCAGAATGATTGATTTTATCAAACAAGTCTCCGTTGGCCTGCAATATTCCTAACTACTCAGCTCATCACTATTCAATAAACTCTCCATCTTGTCAGATTCTTTTCCTCATGATTAATTGATCAAAGACAATGATGATCATAAAAGTATAAATTGCACAAACTCTAATACCCTCCATATTTCTTTGTAGTCCAAATTTTCTTGGACAACTGAACATATGTGAAGCAATAAATCTCTAAAAATTGTTTCTGAGAAAGTGTTGAAAATCAAATTTCAAGTTAAAAAAGCACAATTTAGTTGAATGCTAATAAATGGCAGTTTAAAAATGGTCCTCTTTTTATAGATCACTGGTTTTAGCGAGAGGGGGGATGTGCACATGCAACTGAAGCACCTATATGCTTACCCACTATTTCCTAGTTCTAGTCTCCTTTTGGGACAGAAAAAGCATGCAGCAAAAAGTCTTGTAGTCAATGAATGGACAACGTCAGAGAACTTACATTTGAAAAGGTCGTATCAACCAAAGAGTGCACCAATAAAGGGAAAAGATGTGAGAATCTGTGTGCTCCTTATTAGAATTTGCTATCTTGAAAATGGAGGCAAATAGATATTTTCATCAATATAAACATGAAATGGAAGAGTGGGGTGAATTAGTGAAGTGAAAGAGGGAAGAAAGGAGGAAAATTAAAGAGGTACTTTTTCTGGTCTTGAATGTATGAGCATTAGAAACAGCACTACAACCAGTAACCAAAAAGATTCAGATTAGATTCATCTTTAAGCTCAACATTGACTATAGGGACTTAATGTGGTTGCAATTTGGGTTAAGGGTGTTTAGGAATAGATTAAAGAGCTAGGACAAGTAACAAAGAGTTGAAATCCTCCCTGGTATTTGGCTTTGTTTTGCTTTTAATTAACATGTTGAAGCATTTGTTTACAACTGCATTACAAAAAAAGAATTGACTTACCAAAGCAGGAGAAGACAACAGAAGAGGCTCAAGGGAATTCACAGGTGGTCTGAGTGGAACCATTAAGCATCATCTCTGTAACAAAGAATACACATCAATTATTTGACATTTATAAAATATCCATTATACTGTTTATGTTTTGAAATTCTTATTTGCTTACAAGAAAGTATCATTCAAGGCTGGTGGGAATCACAGACTTAGAAAAACCCAGTCTAGATCGAATCACTTGTAAACATTTCCCAGCAATAATTCCTCCCCATCTTCCTGCAAAGCAACATTTCAGGAGGAGTAACAAGGGAGTGATATGATACCCATAATTACCCACACACACATACACATACACACACACATCCATGCCTTCTCCAACAGCTTGTCAAAAAACCAAAATTGTACGATTTAAATTCCCATCGTTCAATTCCAGAACTGAAGTTTAGGACTGAATAAAGAGATGCAAAGGGTATATCAACAGGATGCAACACCTTGTAAATGACATAAGAGAAACCAGATAAAGGAGCTTCTCAAAGAAGTGCATAATTAAAAAAAAATAAAATTGGTTATTCATTTGGCAAGAGCACTGGTATCTTTGAGAAATCAGGAGAAATCAAGGAAGGCTGCAATACATCAGGATGAACTTTCTGCAGTGAAATTATGGAAAATCATAGACAAGAGGCACAAAGGATGGGCAAGTATAAACGGCTGTAATCTGCATCATTACAGGGAAAGCCTTCAAAATAAAACTACAGAGTCACTGGAGTAGTTGAACAAGAACAAATAAGTTTTGTTCTAGATACTTCAGTTTAAAATGCACCTCACATGCCAGGGCAGCAGACTGCATTATCCAGCATGGGTCTGGGTACACATGCAGGGTTGGGAATAGAGAATGAGAGTAAATAATTAACTTATTCTCTACTTAACCAAAGGCAATATTTTGCTTTCTGCATATTATTCTTCCTTTGTTTTTGTTTCCTATAATGAAGTGAGACAGAGACCATGGAGATAATCCACAGAGGTTCCAAGATGACAGCAGTGGCCACCACACAGTAGATTTTTTTTTTGTGACAGGCTAAGAGAATAAAAGTATATGCCAGTTCTTTATCCAAAGGCTAATGTCATCTCCAAAGTTTTATGTAGACAACAAACAGATAATTGTCCAGGGAAGAGCAGGTCAAAGTGACTCTCCAAGATTTCTTCAAAGCAAAGGACTTGCCTCGGTCTCTGATTTTTCTCTCAGCACATCATTACTGTTTCCCAAGTGCAGTATGCAGCTGTCCAATTTCTCTGATGTAGGCAAAACTGTATTAAACCATCAAGGATTTCTTGTCATGAAATTTCACTTGATCATTTTCTTCCTTCAACTTCTAGTTCTCTTAGCTTAGCCAAAGATATAAGTGCTTATTTAATTCTCCTGGTGAGCTTCTAATGGATGGCAACATGGAGAGTACCTTCCTATAAACACCACAATTCATAACAATTCTTCAGCTTTGAACTGAAAAGGCCCCTCCTTACAGACTTTGTAATTGGAAATCAGTTGTAATGGGAGAGGCTTTATTGATCCCTTGATTTTTTTTTTTTACTAAGAATCTGATCCTTCTTTTCCATATCACTCCCTTCCACCTTTAAATTTGAAATTAAGTTCAAATTGTGTTAAATATTTGGCAATCTCTGAGTGAACTTAGGTAGGGTGGGTTGAATCTTAGGAGATCAGGGTTTTCTCGGGTCCCATAACAATACATGATGTAGCAAATCTGTATACTACATTCACACACAAAATAGAATAATGAAAAGTTTTTATTAGTTGCAAAATATATTCTCCTCCTCAGAACCAGGTAAAAAAAGGTAGTTCATCTCTTCTAGTCTAACCATGTTTCCCCAAATCCCCAAACTCAAAATAGCCCCTTTCTCTTCTTTCCAAGTTAAACAGAAATGATGTTTGCAGCATATGCCATCCCGACTTAATAGAAATGGAAAATACACTCTACATATAGACAGTATAATACAATTTTCCAGACATTTATTCAGAATCTACAAAGTGCAAAAACTCTGTGCTAGGTGCTAGAAGAGACACTAACAAAGGAGACCTAGTATCTATACTCACGATGGTTATAGTCTAGTAGGGGGATAGAATTACACACATTCACAATTTACCTACCAATTTGCCTATCAGAAAGAGTCAAGAAGCTGGATGGATATGGATTCCAAAAGCTGAGTGAAGTGGTATGGTCCCATCCTGCTCCTCCTCCCTATAGTTCCCAGCTTCCCAGTCTTATGGTTCCAAAGCCAGAGTATTTCAGATGGGAGTTGTTTGGGGGACTTGATGACTCTGAGCTTGACCTCAGGGTTCCAGGGATGAGAATTGGGAACCACAGAGAATGGAACCATGCAGTATGCAAATTTAGGGACCTTGGGAATTAGATGGGGCAATATGGTATAGTGCATAGAGTACTGAATTTTAAATCAGAAAGATCTAGGTTTAAATCATACAGAGGCAGAGGCTCACAGAGCCAAGCCTCAGTTGTCTCTTAATGTGAAACTGCACATAAAAATAGCATCTACTCCAGAGGGTCATGGTAAGGCTCACAATGAGATCATCTACATCAGCTCTTTGCCAACCTTAAAGTATAACAGAGATCTTCGATGATGAAGGTGATCGCTTAGGTGCAAGAGCTGCAGAGTCAGAGACAGTCTCATCATACAATGGACACTGTATAATGAACACTATGATTGGGGGTGTTATATCAAGGCTTTGCTCTATGCAGACATAAATAATAATTTGTGTCTGAGATGGAGAAAGGAACACCAACCTGGACCTATACAGGGAAATTGTACCTCACAAAGGGAGGGGATGGACAATGACAAAAAACCCCAAAAAACAACAAAAAAATCAGTTCCAAGCAAATTTATACACAATTCTAGCCCTGTTGATGGAAATAAAAGAGCTGGGACTGCCTACTATATTTGCATCTCATTGAACCCCATTTACCAGTGTCAGCAATCAGGGGGAAGCTGCATGTGGCATAGACTCTGAAGAAGGGAAGAGACAGAAATGAGCAGAATCACAATTACAGAACCAAGCAAGATGAACCTGCTCCCATGTTGGTAATTTAAAGACTGATTGAAGCTCGGCCTCAGGATAAGAGCCACACTCCCACGCCTGGGTGCATAATTCTAAGTAAAACTACATCTTTTTCACCTTTCAGTTTCAGTTTTTATTCTATTAATCCTTGCCACTTGACCTATAAGTGCAGCAGACATAGGCAGGGTCCTATGTCACCCTCTAGAGAAGAGAAAGAGACTCCAAAGAAATCTAGAGGATTACTAGAGGAAACACGAGGTTTGGCACGGATATGGCATAAAACATCCTACCTATACTGGTCCACCGTCTTCAGAAACTGCCTCAATTCACCAGCAGGGAAGCATTCAGCCCCATCTGGGCAGAAGTTTCAAGGACCCCCTCACCAAAAGAGCCAAGGCTCTCTCCATACAGAGGGCAGAAATCAGTCACACCTGAGCAGAAGTTTCTAGGAACCCCCATTCCATGACCCGTTCTCCTATTGAACTATAATCAACCACATCTGGACAGAAACTTTCAGAAACCCAAGGCCCAAGGTCGCTGCCCTCAGGCAGCCCGGCTGAAACCAGTCACACCTGGGCAAAGAGATGTTTTTCTGGGGAGTCACCCTTACACCACCATTCTAATTGGAAGTTCCCCTTTCCCAATAACTACATAATGCTTCTCCTTTCTAGGAGCTCCTTTGAATTTACTCTCAAAATCCAGGTTGGCAGAAATTGCTCCTCCTCCTGTATTCTCCATTGAAGCTAGCTGCACCTCCATGGCCGCCTGCACCTCCCACCCCCCATCACTCCCTTGCATTGTATCTACTGGATTTCCCACTCCCATTTGAGCCTCCCCTTTCATGGGACAGATTGCATACACTCCCCCCACCTCTTTTTTTCCAAGGGAAACATGGCTTCTCTCAGTGACATCTCTGCTCTGAAATTCTTTTTCGTGGAGGTGACTCTCCCCTTTTATCTTGACTCCCAGAGAGGTGGAGCTGACCCCCTCCTTGATCCCCATGATTGCTTTTGGACGTTAGCTGGGCCACCAGTATCCAACAACTTCCTTTTTGGAATGCCTCCACTGACTTTCTCTCCTTTTTAACACTTTTCCCCTGTTCTTTTCTGCTGATCCCCTTTTTTGAAAGGATTTCAGCACTTGGATCACAGCTCTCCCTTCCCTGTATCAATCTGTTTTCCTCGGACATTTCAACATACCCATTCTACCCTCTGTTTCAGCAAGCTACCAACAAGGTCTGACCTTGGATCTGTCATTCCTGATAATTCTTTCCCCTCCCAGCTCCTGAATTCTGAGATTCTTCTCTTTAACTCTAATCTCTAATCCTCCTGTCCATGAAACTCTTGTTCCTATTGAAACTGCTCCAACCCCAATCAAAATCCTTACCCCAATGGTCCCTTTAATCTCTTAGGATATAAACTCTTTTGATCTAAATTCTTCCCCTACTATGGACCATAGCTTTATTTTTAACTTTATTTTATGTTTTAAATTAAAGCTTTTTATTTGCAAAACATATGCATGGGTAATTTGTCAACATTGACTCTTGCAAAGCTTTCTGTTACAAATTTTTCCCCCCTTGTCCCCCACCCCCTCCCCTAGATGGAAGGAAGTCCAATACATGCTAACCATGTCAAAATACTTGACTAATCCAATGTGTATACATATTTATACAGTTATATTGTTGCACAAGAAAAATCAGATCTACAAGAAAAAAAAATCTGAGAAGGGAAACACAATGCAAGCAAACATCAATAGAGAGCATAAAAATGCTATGTTGTGGTCTACATTTCATATCCCTCTCTCTGGGTGTGTATGGCTTTCTTCATCACTGAACAATTGAAGCTGGTAATATCCCATTGTTGACAAGAGCCATATCCAACAGAATTGATCATCATATAGTCTTGTTGCTGTGTATAATGATCTCCTGCTTCTGCTCATTTCACTCAGCATCAGTTCATGCAAGTCTCTCCAGGCCTCTCTGAAATCATCCTGCTGGTCGTTTCTTACAGAACAATAATATTCCATAACATTCATATACCATAATTTATTCAGCCACTCTCCAATTGATGGGCATCCATTCAGTTTCCAGTTTCTTGCCACTACAAAAAGGGCTGCCACAAACATTCTTGCACATGTGGGGCTCTTTCCTTCCTTTAAGATCTTTTTGGGATACAAGCCCAATAGAAACACTGCTGGGTCAAAGGGTATGCACAGTTTGAGACCTTTTTTTTTTAATTAAAGCTTTTTATTTACAGAACATATGAGTGATTTTTCTACATTGACCTTTGCAAAAAACATTTTTGTTCCAAATTTTTCCCCTCCTTCCCCTTACCCCTACCCCTAGATGACAGGTAGTCTAATACATGTTAAATATGTTAAATTATATGACAAATGCAATATATGTATACATATCTTACTGCACCAGAAAAATCAGATCTAGAAAGAAAAAAAAAACCCAACAACCTAAGAAGGAAAACAAAATGTAAGCAGATATTCACAGAAAGCGTTAAAATGTTGTGGTTCACACTCAGTTTCCACAGGCCTCTCTCTGGGTGTATATAACTGTTTTCAACGCTGAACAATAGGAACTGGTTTGAATCACATCATTGTTGAAGAGGACCATGCCCATCAGAATTGAGCATCGTATATTCTTGTTTCTGTATATAATGATCTTCTGGTTCTGCTATTTCACTTAGCATCAGTTCATGTAGGGCTCTCCAGGCCTCTCTGAAATCATCCTGGTGGTCATTTTTTAGAGAACAATAATATTCCATGACATTCATATAGCACAATTTATTCAGCCATTCTCCAATTGATGGGTATCCATTCAGTTTCCAGTTTCTTGCCACTACAAAAAGGGCTGCCATAAGCATTTTTGCACATGTAGATCCCTTTCTTTCCTTTAAGATCTCTTTAAGATATAGGCCCAATTAAAACACTGCTGGGTCAAAGGGTAGACACAATTTGATAACTCTTTGAGCATAGTTACAGATAGCTCTCCAGAATGGTTGGATCTGTTCACATTTCCACCAACAATGTATCAGTGTCCCAGTTTTCCCACATCCCCTCCAACATTCGTCATTATCTTTTCCTGTCATTTTAGCCAACTTGACAGGTGTGTCGTGGTACCTCAGAGTGGTCTTAATTTGTATTTCTCTGATCAATAGTGATTTGGAGCACCTTTTCATATGACTAGAAATAGTTTCAATTTCTTCATCTGCAAATTGTCTGTTCATATCTTTTGACCATTAATCCATTGGAGAGTGGCTTGAGTTCTTATATATTTGAGTCAATTCTCTATATATTTTAGAAATGAGGCCTTTAGAACCTTTGAATGTAAAAATGTTTTTCCAGTTTATTGCTTCCCTTCTAATCTTGTCTGCATTCATTTTGTTTGTACAAAACCTTTTTAACTTGATACAGTCAAAATTATCTATTTTGTGATTAATGATGATCTCTAATTCTTCTTTGGTCACAAATTCCTTCCTCCTCCACAGGTCTGAGAGGTAGACCATTCTATGTTCTTCTAATTTGTTTATAATATCATTCTTTATGTCTAGATCATGAATCCATTGCGACCTCATCTTGGTATAAGGTGTTTGGTATGGGTCAATGCCTAGTTTCTTTCATACTAGTTTCCAATTTTCCCAGCAGTTTTTGTCAAATAGTGAGTTTTTATCCCAAAAGCTGGGGTCTTTGGGTTTGATAACTTTTTGAGCATTGTTCCAAATTGCTCTCCAGAATGGTTGGATCCGTTCACAGTTCCACCAACAATGTATCAATGGACCATAGCTTTCAACGGTACATCGCTTCTCACCTGAACTTCCGCCTAATCCATCTTGACAATTTCCAATCACAGACAACTCTTGGCTATTGGAGTCGCTACAGAAAGACACTAAACCTGGATAACTGATGGCCCTACAAATCCAGGGCATCAAACTTCAGCTGGATCTTCTCTGATGCTTAGGAATCCTTTCATTACTCCCCTATTGGCTTTGTAACAGGTGGTGACCAGTGTGATTTCTTATTGATTGGTTGGGCTGGCCCACCTCCTATGGTGATAGAAATGATTCTTGCTTGAGGTCCATGTGCCCTGCTAGAAGGACCTACTTAAGTATTTTGACTAAACTTGTTATTTTTTTCGTCCAAGTCTCACCTTTTCCAAACTCTCCCGTTTCTGTCAAAGCCACTATCGTGTTCCCAGTGTTTTGGGTTTATAACCTCATTATCCTCAACCCCTCACTTTCCCCACCCCACATACATAATCAGTTGCCAAATCTTGCTGTTTCCACTCTCACATCTCTTGCATCTGAGCTCTTCTCTGCATTCACCCACCTACCACTTTACTTCTGTTCTTCATTATCTTTCACATAGATTACTGCATCAATCTCCTTGTTGGTCTCTCTGCCTCATTTCTCCCTATTCTAAACCACCCTATGTGCTATTGCCAAAGTAATTTTCCTTAAATACAAATCTAAACATGTGATTCCCCTACTCAGTAAAATCCAGTGGCTTCCATTTGCCTCTAGGACAAAATATAAAGTTGTCTGTAGAGCTTTTTAAAACCCCACACAACCTAGCTGCAAACATATTTTTCCAGCTTTATTATACATTACTCTCTTTCCTATACTCCACTGTGCATCCAAACTGGGCTTATCTCTGCCTCTCACCCGTGGCACTCAATCTGCCATCTCTGTGACTGAAATATGCCCCTTCCTCACCTCTGCCTCACAGAGATCCTCCCTTTCCTTCAGATGAAATTCAAGCACTGCTTTCCACATGCGGCCTTTCCTGATTTAACTCTTTGGTATTGATCTGTACATATATGCTTTACATTTTTATACGTACTTATACCTCCCCAATGGATTGTAAGCTCCTTGTGAGTAGAGATCGTTTCACTATTTGAACTGGTACCCCCAGCACCCAATACCTACAACACTTAAATACTCAGTTGACTAACTGAGTGACTGCTTAATCAATACTTGCAGCAGGTTGATTGATGAGTCTCCAGTTACTCCAACTGCCTCTTGATAATTACAGAACAAAAGGGGCCATGGAGGAACCTTCTTCAATCTATTTGAGTAACCTATGGAAACAGCTCATCCCCCCTTTTTTGCAAACCCTCCTTTTTGCATTGTCTCTCTCCCTGGGATTTCCAGAAAGGAGTGCAGATGGGGAGAGGGAGTCATTTCATTCCAAGCTCTCCCTCTCCCTCCAACAGTAATGGCAACTTCCTGCACAAACCCGAGACAATGGTTGACATACACTTGCCCAGGAAAGCATGGCACAGGAGTTGGTGGATCTCCTGATTCCTCGTTGCCTTCGTTCTTTCTGTTTCCTGTTCTGAGGACAGCTTCTGCAGCCAGTAATCCTGAGAATGGATGTTTCCAGATTTAGAAATTCATTCAAGATTAATCCTGAATTCAAGAGCTCCCGATTTCCTAAGGTGGTTATGGATAGCCCAGAGGGAGAAGGTTTCCATATGAGCCTAAATCTCAGGGGTGAAGCTGGCCACTTGTAGCCAGAGAATATGGTCATCTGATAAAGGTTCCAAAGATCTGGACTCTGCAATTTTCCCACGATAATTTCTGTCATTTGCTCAGACAGTACAGACGCGAGATAAACATGAAATGGCTGGCAGACTCTCAAAGATTTTGGGGGTAGTCTAATGAGGGTAGTTTAATAATCTATTTGGATTTTTTTTTGTTTTGTATGTTCTTATACATATTTTTAATCCTTTCCCATTTTCTGGAGCAACTATTCTATGCCAGATATCCATACTGTTCCCATAAAGATATCCATAGATACCTTTATATGAAGGGATGCTTATGGAAACACCTTAGATATCAGCAGATATTATAAGCTTTATTTATTTATTTATTTTTGCTTTTTGCTGAGGCAATTGGGGTTAAGTGACTTGCCCAGGGTCACACAGCTAGGAAGTATCTGAGACCACATTTGAACTTAGGTCCTCCTGACTTCAGGGCTGGTGCTCTAATCATTGGCTTTATTTATTTTTATAAGAATTTTTCTGTTGCAGGGGACTCCCAAGCCATGGGTCACAGTTAGATATTGCATTCCCCAGAGCGGCTATTCCAAGCCAATTACATGCTTTTTAACCCCCTCCCCCAAATTAGTCCACCCCAGCCATCCTTTCTTGGCAGACTGGTTCCCCCTGTCTGAGAACGGCACAAGCCAAAGTGTTCTTCCTTAACTTGTCTTCCCAATGCCTACAAGCTTCTTGACATCTCCACACCCTCTCTTTTCCCGCCAAGTTTGAGAGGAAGAAATAACTTGAGTCCTTTGGAGGCCTGCCCCCTCACCTGCATCCTGGGTTTCATCCCTTTCAATCTCCTCTCAGACTTTGCTTCATCAATCATCCTGTCTCTCTCCTGCATCTTTAATTCCTCAATCTCCACTCCTTCCATTCTTTCTACAATCTTGTTCACATCTCCCCTTTAAAATGACCAACAAGAAAAAGAAAAAAAATTCCCTTGACCCTGTACACCCCTAAAACTTCTCTTCTACCTCTTATCTCCCTTTTATTGCCAAACTTCCTAAAAGAGTGACTTTACTTGATTGATTACTAGCCACTTCCTCTTCACCCTCCTTATCTTCTGTAATAGATTGTAAGGTCCTCAAGGGCAAGGAGTTATTTTTGTACCTCTACCCCAGCTCCAACAAAGGAAAATGGCAGATGACTACAAAGTCTTAGGATTTTCTGACCCAGGACCTACTGGTTCAATAATTGGTACACACTTGTGATATTTTTTCTGAAACAACCCACATCGACTGGATATGCTAGGTAGAAGTTAAAAGCCTGATGACATTCAAAAACTTCTCCAATTTGGCTCCCGTGGTGTGCTGGAGCCAGCTTAAGGTAGATCACAGAGCCAACTGTTGAATATGCAGCATTTATGTCCTGAAAATCAGTAAATACTAAAAATCAGGACTTGATTTATCATTTTCTTGGTTGTCAACTTAAGAAATTGATGAAGGAAATGTTATATAGATTAAACTGAAAACTTTGTCATGAAAATAGTTTTTTGGGGGTAGTTTTTTTTTTTTCCAGAAGGTCAGTTGTGAAATATTTGCCAGCACTCCCTTGCCCGGCTTCAATGTACATTTCTGGTTTTGGAATCTCATGTTCCATATATTGTGCCATATATTATACCTATCCCGTTAGTAGCAGGGAAGCTCTAGAGGGGGCAGATACTAACTCACTTGAGGATTTCTATCTTTGCAAAATTACTTGCACATAGTGGACAGAAGAAATACTTACTAAATAAGTGACTGTTGGATTACTCTGAGTTATTCATCACTAATTGACTATGTTTTGTTCCTCCCTGTTCCTGTTCTAGAATGCTCGTTCCCCCAATTTCTACATGTTGAAATTTTGCTCATTGTTTCAAGGCTCAGCTCAAAGCAGAAGGATCACCTGGTTCCTATGAACACTCAGAATGTATACTGTCACATAATCTGCACAGAATTATTTTGTTTCTGTTCAGTCTTTATTTCTCCCAATTGGACTCAGCTCCTTAGTTATCTTAATACTGTAGTTAACAAGGATGATGTTAGGAGAAAAAGACAACCTTGCAATTCCCTGCAAGAAGCTTGCATTCTATGAGGGAAAAACATGTGTGGACAGACACATCAGTAGTCACCATATACAAAGATCATTGGAGAGGAGATAGGCAGTAACAACTGCCAGGAAGGGGCTGATTTAGAAGGTGGGCTAGAACCCCAGGTTTTGGGATAAGAATTCACTATTTGACAAAAACTGCAGGGAAAATTGGAAACTAGGATGGCAGAAACTAATCACAGCCCCACACCTAGATAAGATTGAAATTGTTTCTACAATCTTGTCCACATCTCCTCTTGAAAATGACCAACAAGAAAAAGGGAAAAAAAAGTTTTCATGATCTAGACATAAAGCATGGTACAGAATTCTGGGAAAAGGTTTGGGAGATGTCTCCTTCCCAGGTTGGTGACATCCTTGTAGAAAGTGGCTTCTTTCATTGCTACTTCAGAGCAGAATAAGCCCATACTTTCTGCAGGTTGCCCCATGATGGGGAGGGGGAATAGAGGACATGAACGATTCAGTTTGGCCTCTCTGAAGAATCATCATGGACTTCAAGAGCTTAGCTCATCAACCCAAACAGAATAACTGGTTCTGCTAGAGAACCAGTTCTAAGGCACATAATTGGTAGGCTTTGGAGAGGAGCACTGGTAACAGACACCCACTGAGAGCAATGTGTGATCCATCTATGACAAAGAAATGAAAATCAATGATGAGTTCAAATCCCAACCATTTGCTATTCACATTTTCCACAGCAGATGGACTTCTCAAGGTTCATCATGGCTCACTTACCTCCAGTACAACCTGGTCACTCTCTCTATGCAGGAGGTTTGTTTTGATATTACTCTTCTTGTCCTGGTCTGGAAGGACATAGCTATCCAAACAAATTATTTAAATTATCCACAGCAGAGTAAAAGGACAGACCAGATGCTAGTATTTAAGACAGATTAGACTTTTGTTGATGGGTTTAATGCCTCACTTGTGGCAGGGAAAAGACTGCTGGATTTCAAATTGAAGGAGTTGGGTTCACCTTAGGTCAGTCACTTGAGAACAGGGAGACAACACATATAGGAGGGTTCAGCAACTGGACAGATGGAAATGTCCTTAAGGTGCAGAAGTAAAGCATATGGTTTTTTAATGTAATTTCCATCGATAAAATCCCATCCATTTCTGATGTAAGTTCCTTTTAGGGGTCTTCTAGTGGTGAGAACTTTTTTTCATGGTCTTTAGTAGCTATGGCTGCTGAGAAAACAAAGCTGTGACACCCATAGAAGTAGCTGCTTAGTTGTAACTCCATAAGGGTTGCTTCTCTAGGCAATCCCTGGAAAGAACAGGCTGGGAGCAAGGTCAGTAGCTTGTGACTGCTGCTCCTGAGGATCTTGAACTTAAAAGTGCCTTAGTGATAGGGGTGATGGGAATTTCAGGCCCTTTCTCTACAAGGGACACTTCACTCTTTGATGCTTTGGGGACCAGGCTGGAAACAGGACTAATTTAATTTTCTCCTATTTTCTAAATAGTATTTTATTTTTCCAAATTCATGCAAAGATAAATTTCAACATTCACCTTTGCAAAACTTTGTGTTCCAATTTTTTCTCCCTCTCTCCCTCCCTCCTCCATCCCCAACAAATATAGGTTAAATATGTGCAATTCTTGAGGTAGCAAGGTGGCACAGTGGATAGAGCACCAGCCCTGAGTTCAAATTTGGTCTCAGACACTTAATACTTCCTAGCTGTGTGACCCTGGGCAAGTCACTTAACTTCAATTGCCTCAGCCAAAAAAAAAATGTGTAATTCTTTTAAACATATTTCCACATTCATCATGTTACTTAAGAAAAATCAGATCAAAAGGGAAAAAAAAAACCATGGAAATGAAAAAAAATAAGCAAATCAACAGCAACCAAAAATGTGAAAATACTATGCTTTGATCCACACCCAGTCTCCATAATTCTCTCTCTGGATACAGATGACACTCGCCATCACAAGTCTTTTGGAATTGTCTTGGATCACCTCATTGTTGAAAAGAAGAGCAGGTTTCTTTTGGAGGCACTGCTATTCCCAAAGTTTTAGGGTTGTTCAGCCCAATGGTACAATAGCAGCACATGTTGCCTCCATTTCAGCCTGGTTGTATGGTAATCAACAGGGTCAAGGGATGTAGCGAAGTGAGGAAGCATGAATGTTGATAAAGCCCATTATATTAAATTAAAATTTTAGCTTTGATGACGTGGAAGACAATGGTTCACCTCTAGCAAAGGTAAGCCAGATTAGATGGTTGAGGAGAAGTTGTGGGGAGGGGAAATGGAGACATCTAGTACTAATAGTGTTTTCAACAAGTTTATTTTAGAAGAGAAGCAGAAGTACAGGATAATGATGACTGGGGATGATAGGGTCTAGTGAATGTTGGTTTTTTGTTTGTTTTGATAAGGGATATTTAAGGACATTCAGGAAAAAGGAAAGGAAACAGTAGATATAGATTCAAGATTTTAGAGGATTTTAGGAAGGGCAATCTGAGGAAGTCAGGGCTGATACACCATTAAGCCTGTTTCATTAGTGGATTGGATTGGGGGAAAGGGGAGAGAGATTACCCCCAAGTTCGAATGGAGTCCTTTGACTCCAGGTTTTTGGGTGGTGACCCAGGAAAGATCGGGGTCTAAATCCTCATTTGGTATGAAAGGGTAGGGTCAAAGAATGGAATTGCTATAGGAGCCTGAACACAATCCTTGCTGAAAATCTTTTAAATATTAATTATTCTATTCTCTTACCTAAATGTTGTCTAGTGACATAATTAGACATTTGAAGACTAAAGTTTTTTTGTTTTGTTTTGTTTTGTTTTTTTAAGGGCTCATGATCAAGTCATTATCCAGGGATGCAGATGATAATGTTGAAAATGTATAGGGTTGACACCTGCAAATGGGGCAATTTCTGACATATAGATCTATTGAATACATATGTATTCATGAGTGTGTGATTATCTGTATGTGAAGATGGGTGTGCATAGATGCATATATGAAGAAGGTGAGGAAAAAAGGACCAGGTACCCCTTTGAATTTATATAGATATAAATTATAAGATATAGAATTTATATAAACTGTATAAAATAATAAAAGTTGGGCTTGTTAGATATGGAGTAATATCACTAGATCACTTTTTTCTTTGGCTCTCTAAGGGGAGGGGAGCTGTCATGTACCTTGTCTGTATTGTAGGGCATTATATTATAGGTATTTGTTTATGCTTTATCCCCCACCTGGACTGTGGACAGCCCTATGACTTACCCCAACTCAGAATCTCTGCTAGCATTATGCTTCCCGCATATTAGACCCTTAACAAATGCTTACTGCTGCCTTTGGATGGCACAGAGAAGAGTTTTCTGGGATTTAAAAAGAAACATTAAATCTTAAATATCACCATTTAATTGAGGCTTTAATAGATGCAGACTAGCCCCCTCATTCTAATAGCTAGAGAACATGAAACCTCAGAGACAGCACTGTGCATGCTCTTGCTTCCTGCTTTAGCTATAAGGGAAATGAAAGTTTTGATTTGTGGAAAAATACATGGAGCATACTGACAAATTAAGGACCCAGTGGAGCAGAGTTAGAGCCAAGCTCAGAGCAGCAGAGCTCTTGCAGGATGAGATATAATAAATCCACTTTTTTGTGTAAGTCAAGAAGGGAGAATGCAATAAGTTGGTTAAATAAAAAATAAAATTAGTTATAGGCTCCTTCTCACACACACACTCTTCCTCATTTAATGAATAATGAAATACCAACATGGAAGATCGAAGAGAAATACCTAAGACTGAAGCAATCTGGATTACAATCAGAGTAAATCCAAGGAACATGTGTGAAAATGACCACTGGCAAGAGGACAAGCTCAAGTTCTGGATGCAAAATGGCAAAAGATTTGAACCAGGATTTTGGAAAGTGCAGAGCCAATATAAAAATGGAGGGATTTTTCAGTAGTCCTAAAAGCTGCTTCAGGTTCAAGCCTAGATCTTAATTTATAATAGTAGTTATGTTATTTTTCTACCCTTCTTTTCAGGGGAGAGCCTGCATATGAAGCATAACTTTAAATTTAAGTAAATTGTCCCAAACATACTTAGGATGGGGTCCAAAACACTGAAAAATGTTGCAAAAGGAAGTCTATCCTTTCTCATTATATGACAGCCTCCCCCAGGACTAAACCTGTTCAAAACTCATAGATGGGTTTAACATGGATGGACTTTAGTGGAAATACAATGAATACAGTAGTTCACTTCTTGGCACCAGAATCAGTTATAATAATTACAGAATTATAAAACACAGTCCCTTCCCTAAGAAGCTTCTAATCTAAGGACAAAAACCGCTTTTGTAATTGCTTTGTTATTCAGGCATTCAGTCTTGTTTGATTCTTTGTGACTCCATGAAACATAGTATGTCAGGCCTTTCTATTTTCTACTATCTCCCGAAGTCCGTCCAAGTTCATGTTCTGGCCCTCACTATTTCTTGAATTCTCTCCAAATTTATGCTCATTGTTTCCATGACACTATCGATCTCACCCTATTCCATCCTCTTTTACTTTTGCCTTCAATCTTCCCTAACATCAGGGTCTTTTCTAATGAGTCCAATCTTCTCATCATGTGGACAAGATATTTAAGCTTCATCATCACTTTTTAGTGAATAACCTGAATTAATTAATTTCTATAAGCACTGACTGGTTTGATTGGCTTGCTGTCCAAGGGACTCTTTTTTTACATGTATAAACATTTTTAAAAATTTATTTATTTAGTTAGTTTTTTATTAAAGCTTTTTATTTATTTTCAAAACATATGCATGGATAATTTTTCAACATTGACCCTTGCAGAACCTTGTGTTCCAAATTTTCCCCTCCTTCCCCTCACCCCCTCCCCCAGATGGCAAATAATCCAATATATGTTAAACATGTTAAACTATATGTTAAATCCAATATGTGTATACATATTTATACAATTATCTTTCTGCACATAAAAAAAGCATCAAAAAGGAAAAAAAAATGAGAAAGAAAACAAAATGCAAGCAAACAACAACAAAAAGAGTGAAAATGTTATATTGTGGTCTACACTAAGTTCCCACAGTCCTCTCTCTGGGTATAGATGAATCTCTTCATCACAAGATCATTGGAACGGACCTGAATCATCTCAATGTTGGAAAGAACCATGTCCATCAAAATTGATCATCATATCACCTTGCTGTTGCCATGTACAGTGATCTCCTGTTTCTGCTCATTTCACTTAGCATCCATTCATGTAAGTCTCTCCAGGCCTCTTTAAAATCATTTTGCTGGGGGCAGCTAGGTGGCACAGTGGATAGAGCACCAGCCCTGAAGTCAGGAGGACCTGAGTTCAAATCTGACCTCAGACACTTAATACTTCCTGCCTGTGTGACCCTGGGCAAGTTACTTAACCCCAATGGCCTCAGCTAAAAAAAAAAAAAAAAGAAAGTAAAATCATTTCTTATAGAACAATATTATTCCATAACATTCATAAACCATAACTTATACAGCCATTCTTCAACTGATGGGCATCCACTCAGTTTCCAGTTTATTGCTACTACAAAAAGGGCTGCCACAAAGATTTTTGCACCTGGGGTTCCCTTTCCTCTCTTTAAGATCTCTTTGGGATATAAGCCCAATAGAAACACAGCTGGATCAAAGAGTTTGCACAGTTTGATAACTTTTTGAGCATAGTTCCAAATTGCTCTTCAGAATGGCTGGATCCATTCACAATTCCACCAACAATGTATCAGTGTCCCAGTTTTTCCATCTCCTCCGACATTTGTCATTACCTATTCCTGTCATCCCAGCCAATCTGACAGGTGTGTAGTAGTATCACAGAGTTGTCTTAATTTGCATTTCTCTGATAAATAGTGATTTAGAGCACCTTTTCATATGACTCGAACTGGTTTCAATTTCTTCATCTGAAAAATTGTCTGTTCATATGCTTTGACCATTTATCAGTTGGAGAATGGCTTGAATTCTTATAAATTTGAGTCAAGTTTCTATGTTTTAGAAATGAGGCCTTTATTATTATTTTTTTATTTTTTTATTATTATTAATACTTTTTATTTGCAAAACATATGTATGGGTAATTCCTAAACATTAACCCTTACAAAGCTTTCTGTTACAAATTTTTCCCCCCTACTCCCCACCCCTCCCCTAGATAGCAGGATATCCACTACATGATAATTATGTTAGAATACTTAAATCGAATATATGTATAGTTATTGCCACACATCATTTTTTTTTGTTCAGGAGCAATCGTATCTATAAGAGAGAATAATCCGATAAAGGAAATACAATGCAAGCAAACATCAATAGAGAACATGAAAATGTTATGTTGTAGTCCACATTTCACATCCCTCTCTCTGGGTGTATATGGCTTTCACTGAACAATTGTAATTGGTTTGAAGCATTTCATTGTTGAAGAGTCATGTCCATTAGAACTGATCCTCATATAGTACTGTTGTTGCCGTGTACAACGATCTCCTGGTTCTGCTCATCTCACTCAGCATCAGTTCATGCAAGTCTCTCCAATGAAGCCTTTAATAGAACTTTGAATGTAAAAATGTTTTCCCAATTTATTGCTTCCCTCCTAATCTTGTCTGCACTCATTTTGTTTGTACAAAATCTTTTTAACTTAATATAATCAAAATTATCTATTTGATGTTCAAGTAAGAGTTCCAGTTCTTCTTTGGTCACAAATTCCTTTCTTCTCCACAGATCGGAGAGATAAACTATCCTATATTCCTCTAATTTGCTTATAATATAACTCTTTATGTCTAATCATGAACCCATTTTGACTTTATGTTGGTATAGGATGTTAGGTGTGGGTCAGTGATTAGTTTCTGCCATGCTAGTTTCCAATTTTCCCAGCAGGTTTTGTCAAATAGTGAGTTCTTATCCCCAAAGCTGGGGTCTCTGGATTTGTCAAACACTAGATTGCTATAGTTATTGACTATTTTGTCCTGTGAACCTAATCTATTCCAGAGATTGACTACTCTATTTCTTAGCCAGTATGAAATGGTTTTGATGACTACTGCTTTATAATATAGTTTTAGATCTGGCACAGCTAGACCACCTCCATTGACAATTTTTTCATTAATTCCTTTGAAATTCTTGGCCTTTTGTTCTTCCAGATGAACTTTATTAATTTTTTTTTCTACATCTGTAAAATAATTTCTTGGCAGTTTGATTGGTATGGCACTAAAAAAGTAGATTAATTTAGGTGGTATTGTCCTTTTTATTATATTTGCTCGACCTACCCATGAGCACTTGATATTTTTCCAACTGATTAGGTCTGATTTTATTTGTGTGGAAAGTGTTTTTCAGTTGTGTTCATGTAGCTCCTGACTCTTCCCTGGCAGACAGATTCCTAAATACTTTATATTATCAAGAGTTATTTTGAATGGAATTTCTCTTTGCATCTCTTGCTGTTAGACTTTGTTGGTAATATATAAAAATGCTGATGCTTTATGTGGATTTATTTTTTATCCTGCAACTTTACTTAAGTTGTGAATTATTTCTAGTAGTTTTTTAGCTGATTCCCTAGGGTTCTCTAAGAATTCCATCATATCTTCTGCAAAGAGTGATAATTTGGTTTCCTCGTTATCCAATCTAATTGTTTTAATCTCTTTTTCTTCTCTTATTGCTAAAGTTAATATTTCTAATACAATATTGAATATCAATGGTGATAGTGGTCAACCTTGTTTCACTCCTGATCTTATTAGGAATGGCTCTTGTTTGTCTCCATTACATATGATGTTTGCTGATGGTGTTAAGTAGATGCTACTGATCATTTTAAGGAAATATCAAGGGATTCTCAAAAGTCTTCTCTATTACCACAAATATAAAAGAGACCATTCCATGAATCTCAGCTTTTACAGTACTCCATCTCACAGACATATATCACTATTGGAAACACCATAGCTTTGACTATATGGACCTTTGTCGGCAAGTTGATGTCTCTGGTTTTTAGTTTGTTGTCCAGATTTGCCAAAACTTTCCTTGCACAGAACAAGTATCTTAATTTCAAGGGTGCAGTCACTATCAGTAGTGATCTTTGAATCAAAAAATATAAAATCTGAAATTGTTTCCATTTCTTTTCCTTCTATTTTTCAGGAAATGATGGGATCACTTGCAAAGATCTTTGGATTTCTTTTTGAGGTTAAGCACCAAACCAGCTTCTATGTTCTTCCCTTTACCCTCATTAAGAGGCTTCTAAATTCCTCAAAGAAGCAAAAGTAGTAGCTCTCTTGCTTTCTTAATAATCCAATGAATGTCAGCAATTTGGTTTCTGGTTCTTTAACCTTTGAAAACCAGTCTGCTTTTCTGGTAATTCTTGGTTTACATAGTATTGAAGTTTAGCTTGCAGAATCTTTTTTTTTTTAATTTTTTTTAAATTTAATTTTTTTATTTTATTTGCATAACATATGTGTGGGTAATTCTTCAACAATAACCCTTACATAGCTTTCTGTTACAAATTTTTCCCCAACTCCCCACCCCTCCCCTAGATGGCAGGATATCCACTACATGTTAATTATGTTAAAATATTGGCAAATCGAATATATGTATACATATTTCCAAACTTATCATTGTTTTGCAAGAAAAGTCTTATCTACACAAACGATATATCAGATAAAGGAAACACAATGTAAGCAAACATCAATCAAGGAGTATGAGAATGTTATGTTGTGGTCCACATTTCACATCCCTCTCTCTGGGTGTATATGGCTTTCTTCAGTGAACAATTGGAGGTGGTTTGAAACATTTCATTGTTGAAGAGAGCCATGTCCATCAGAATTGATCGTCATTTAGTACTGTTGTTGCCGTGTATAATGATCTCCTGGTTCTGCTCATTTCACTCAGCATCAGTTCATGTAAGTCTCTCCAGGCTTCTCTGAAATCATCTTGCTGGCCATTTCTTACAGAACAAAAATATTGCATAATATTCATATACCATAATTTATTCAGCCATTCTCCAATTGAAGGGCATGTATTCAATTTCCAGTTTCTAGCCACTACAAAAAGGGCTGCCACAAACATTCTTGCACATGTGGGGCCTTTTCCTTCCTTTATGATTTCTTTGGGATATAAGCCCAGTAGAAATGCTGCTGGGTCAAAGGGTATGCACAGTTTGATAACTTTTTGAGCATAGCTCCAAATTGTTCTCCAGAATGGCTGTATCCATTCACAGCTCCACCAACAATGCATCAGTGTCCCAGCCCTCCCACATCCGCTCCAACATTCATCATTAACTTTTCCTGTCATTTTAGCCAATCTGACAGGTGTGAAGTGGTATCTCAGGGTTGTCTTGATTTGCATTTCTCTGATCAATAGTGATTTGGAGCACTTTTTCATGTGACCGGAAATA
>JAJPUD010003377.1:150001-198663 GCA_023553655.1 Myrmecobius fasciatus | reverse complement strand
CTCTTCTGCTTCTTGCTCATGATTTAAAGTTGGGATATTGGTCAAAACCAGAGAAAACTGCAACAATTTGTATTTGCCCTGGGGCAGTTTGCTGAGTTGACTTCCGGTCTGAGGCTGGTCGGGCTAGATTTGCAGTAGCACCACGTTTTCAGCTGCTCTCGATCCACCCTTTAATAAGGCAGATCTGCCAAAGCTCCTGCCCGCAAGCAGAGCAAAGTGGCCCAAGCATCTCCCAGGGGCTTCCTGGGTGCCCAAAATCCGCCCCTCTATCGCAGCCCTGACTTTCACCCCGGCTGGAGTCTGATTGCGACCAGCGGCCGATTTCCCCTGAGGCTAACCTTCTCCGGAGTTCTTTCAAGGTAGATCTTTGATAGAAGTGCGTTGTAGTCCAAATGCTTGGCGGGGCCCTCACTCAAAAACCAGTTGGAAGGCTTACTTTGTCTGGGTTTGAGGGAACGTCCCAGGAGTTCACAGAGAAAGCTGTCCGCAGTTCGCCATCTTGGCTCCGCCCCTAGCTTGCAGAATCTTAAGAATACTCTTGCTGGTGAGTAAAATGAGAATGATTGTTAGGTAATTTGAACATTTCTTTACATTGTCCTTCTTTATGACTGGGACATGAATGGATCATTTCCAAACTAGTGACCATTGTTGAGTTTTCCAAATTTCCTGGTATACTGAGTACAGCATTTTAAGAGATCAACTTTTAGGATTTTAAATATCTTAGCTGGAATTCTATTACTTCCACTAACCTTATTATTAGAAAGCCTTCCCAAGGCCCACTAGACTTCATTCTCCAGGATGTCTAGCTCTAGATTAATAACTACACCATCATTAGATCTGGCAGAGACAGCTACTCCACATAAAGAAATGAAGGAACAATAAACAATAATGTGCAAGTATGTCCTGAATACTTTGACCCAAACTATAAATATTATAAATTCAGAGTAAAAACAAATTAATTAGGGAATTATGCTAATTAAGTGGAAATGGAGAAAAGAGACTATAATGACCTTGTCATCCTTACAGAAGAAATAGTTTCTCTCCAAACCCTTCTTCTCAACTTCCATGGGGCAATCCATTGCAAACTGTTAAACAAGCATAAATAATTGGTCTTTGATGTTTTTATAGCTCTTCTTTTACAAGCTTAGAGGCCTTTGAGCTCAAAGAGAGCTTATATATTAGCTACTCATTATAGGAATTAGAACTCAAAGTGATGTTAGAGATCTTCTAGTGCACATTCAACTCCATTTTACAGAGGAAGAAACTGAGCCACTAAGATGTTAAAGTGATTTGCCCAGAGTATCATAGCTAGAAAGTAGTAGAACAAGGATTCAAACCTAGGCCCTTTGGCCAAAAATCTATTGGTCGTTCTGCTTCAAAAAAGACAGGTGAGGAGCAAGTAGACAGGAAAAAAAGGAACAAGAAAGCCTCCTACATATGCACTAAAGTTGATGAACTTTATTCATCAAATGGATCCTAACTTCCTATCTTAGAACTTATTTGCTCTTATTTAATACATACTCCTTATCACAAGTGTATTTACTTGGTTGACTCATTTACCAGCCAATAGCAGATTAGATTAAAAAATTAAAGGTGATTTTAGCAGAGCAGAGGTACATGGAGAGCATTTAGAATTGACAAAGGGCAGAGAAGAAGCAAACATAAAAACTAAACAACACACTAAAAATGGAACAATTGGTAACCAATTTGGGCAATGGGAGATAGCTCTGTATATCTCTATAGTTCCTTAGTAAATGTCCATATTGTCATTCAGATGAGAATAATTATTCATAATAATAACCCTGAGTTATCATGAAAGGACCCATTTAGTTTTAGTATATTTTCTCTAGGACAAGGAAGCATGTTTTTAGAAATACTTCCATTCAAAGTTTTAGTATTTAAAAAGGATAAGACTTAAGTACATGAGAAATTCATTTACAATATGTAAACATGCTGTTTGATGATGAAAAGATCAGGCATTAGTATATACTATCCTAAAAGCTTTAATGCAGTTTTAAGCTTCAACAGCTTAAATCTTTTCTAAGACTTCGGGGACACCCTATAGATTCAAATTTGGAGACTGTATTGTTTAAAACAGGTAATCAAGGAGCTATCTTATATCACTGAAACAGGTATCTCAGTTTGTAAAATGGGATAAATACTATTGGGTTCTCAGATAGTTGGAGGATTAATAAGATAGTATCTTATGCTTACTAAGTAAGCATTTAGAAATCCTTGATACAATGTCACTAGGCTGTACATTTAATCTTGGATTCTTATGTAGTTAAGGGATTACTAGCACAATACAAACACAAGCCATATTCTCACTTACTGAGCGAACACCTGCCTCCCTTAGAACATATGCCTTAATTCTCTTTTTGTCTTTTCTTTCTCTGTTCCCTGTTGTGACATGCTGGAAAATACATAAAAAGTAAGAGCCAGAAGTAGAAAAGAAACTAATATCTTAATGTGCATCTTCAAAACTTACAGAAACAAAAAAAGGAACAAAAACAAATAAAAATGTACTGTAATTCTTGAAAGTTTAGATTGTTTTATTGAAAATTAATATATTTTTGCAATTTTTATTAGTTAATTTAATAAGTGGACTTAGGCTATTAATATTATTCTTGATTTCTTTTAAAATCATTTTGTTAATTTTGCAACCCATACTGGTATCTTTTGAGACAGAAGCCAATATGTCATTGTGATGTGGGTGTATCTCTTGGACTCTTGAATGCTATGCTAGCCTAGTACAAAGTAGCGGGTCCTAATGCCCTGAACAAGCAGTGAATTCAATATGGTTTTATTAAGTGAAGGAAGGGAGTAAACGTTTGTAATACTAGATTGACTCAGAACATTTGATGTTGACTACGTGAAACCAGAATGACTCTTTTCCCACTTTTTAGTTAGATCTCTGTCAATTGAATGTTAGGTTTCATGCAATGCCTATTTATTTATTCCATTATTATGTTTTTAATTTTGTGATTTTTAAGAAGAGATTACTTCAATGAAATGTGCAAAAGTTGCAGTTCTTAAAGAACGTGTTAAAGTATCAGCTGCTAATATGGGAAAGTAAAGTTTGCCAAGGATCACTGAAGCCCACAGTAAAATAGCATCAAAAACATACTACTATACAAAGGAATGGTCAGTCAAAAATGAAAAATGTTATTTCTTGACATCAAACATTATGTTTAAGGAGACAGAGCCAAGATGGCAGAGTAAAGGCAGGGACTCACCTGAGTTCTCCCCCATATCCCTCCAAATACCTTTAAATAATGACTCTAAGCACATTTTTGACCACCAGAACTCACAAGATGTAGTGAAACAATTTTCCAGCTGAAGACAACTTAGAAGGTCAGCAGGAAAGGTCTTTATTTTTTTTTGTAGCAGCATGGAAATGTGGCACAATCCAGCCCAGACCAAGTCAGCACAGCCACTGCCCCAGCAAACCAGGAGTGGGCCTTTGGGCTTCTGGGCCTTTGAATCAGTGGTCTCAGCAGCTGTATTGAGACCTCCCAGTCCAAAGACACCAAAGACAACTAGGAAGGTTGTCAGGAAAGGCTTGTGGCACTAGGGTGTGAGGGGAGCCCCAACAAACTGGGAACTAGCCTTGAAAGCCACGAAATCTGCAGTGGCGGTGGTGGTGGCAGTTTCCAGAAGTCTCAGCCCCCAGATGATAAGGGGGTTGAACAGCTGATCAAAAGGATTCCCTTTGTGAAATATCTCAATGGCAAAACAAGTGATCTGGAAAATAGACCCAGGAAAGAAAAATTACATATAATTGATCTACCTGAAACCCATGATTACAAAAAAAAAAAAAGCCTACATATCATCTTTCAAGAAATTAATGAGGAAAACTGTCCCAATATTTTAGAATCAGAGGATAAAATAGAAATTGAAACAATCTACCAATAACCCCCCAAAGAGATCCCAAGATGAAAATTCCCTGGAATATTACAGCCAAAATCTGGAACTCCCAGGTCAAATAGAAAATATTGCAAATATCCAGAAAGAAACAATTCAAATTTGGTGGAGCCATAGTCAAGATAATACAAGATTTAGGAGCTTCTATGTTAAAGGATAAGAGGGCTTGGATTATGGTATTCCAGAGAGCAAAGGAACTAGGATTACAACCAAGAATCTCCTATCCAGCAAAAAAGAGTATATAATCCTTCAGGGAAAAGATGAACATTTTTCGATATAGAAGAAATCCAAGTATTTGTGATGAAAACACCAGAGCTCAATAGAAAATCTGACTTTCAAATAAATATAGGAACTGAGTGAAGCATACAGGAGTAATCAAAAAAAGGAAAATCATAGGGGATTTTTAAAGGTTAATCTGTTTAATAAAAAAAATAAATTTTAAAAAAAGGTTAATCTGTTTACATCCCTACATAGGAGGATGATACTTGTAACTCATGAGAACTCTCACATTATTATAGCAGTTAGGAGTAAATACAAGCAGAGGACACAGGTATGAGTTGAATAGGAAGGGAGAATATCTAAAAAATAAATTAAGGGGTGAGAGAGGACTGCACTGAAAGAAAAAAGAAAGGGAGAGGTGAAATGACATAAATTATTTTCCATGAATGATACAAGAAAAAGCTTTTACAGTGGAGGAAAACAAGGGGAAGAAGGGAAGAGTGAGTGAACCTTAGTCTCATTAGAACTCGCTCAAAGAGGAAATTACATGCACACTCAATACAAGTACAGAAATCTATCTCATCCTGCAAGAAAGTAGGAGGGAAAGGTGATATGAGAATGAGATAGGGTGACAGAAGAAAGGGCATGTTGGGAGATGGGGTGGTCAGAAGTAAAAAACTTTTGAAGAGGGACAAGGTGAAAGAAGAGAAAGAACAGAATAAATGAAGGAGGTGGAAATACAACTAATAATAACTTTTGTGAAAACAATTTTAAAACAAGTTTCTCTAATGATGACCTCATTCTTCAGATGCAAAAGGAACAGTTATATTTATAAAAGTAAGTCATTCCCCAATTGATAAATGATAAAAAAGGCATGAAAAGTTTTCACTTGAGCCAAGAGAATTATTTAAAGCCATATAGAAAAAATACTCTAACTCACTACTGACTAAAGAAATGTAAATTAAAACAATTCTAAGGTATTTCCTCATACCTATTAGATTGGCTAATGGGCTAGAAAAAGAAAATTAGATTTTGAAGGAAATGTGAAAAAAACTGAATAATAAATTCATTGTTGGTGGAATTGTGAACTGATTTAACTATTCTGTAGAGCAATAGGGAACTATGCGCCAAAGATTACACAAACAAAAAAGGCAAAAAAAACCTGAATGTCCAAAAATATTTATAGCAGCTCTTTCTTCAGAGCAAAGACCTGGAAATTGAGTGGCTGGACATCAATTTGGGGAATGGCTAAATAAATTGTCATATGTAATTATGATGTAATACTATTGTATATGCCCAACGGGTTCTAAAACTGTGAATATCCTTTGATCCAGGAGTACCAATACTGGATCTGTACCCCAAAGAAATTATAAAAGAAGAAAGAGGACCCACATGGACAAAAATATTTGTAGGAGCTCTTTTTTTGTGGTGACAAAAAACTGGAAAATGAGGGTATGCCCATCAATTGGTTGAATAAGTTATGGTATATGAAAGCAATGGAATATTATTGTTTTATAGGGTGATTTTAGAAAGGTCTGGAAAGATTTACATGAACTGATGCTGAGTGAAACAAGCATAACCAGGAATATACTCTACACAATAACAGCAAGAATATGTGATGATCAAGTAAGAAAGACTTGGTTCTCCTCAGTGGTTCGTGATCCAAGGCAGTTCTAGTACAGTTTGGTTGGAAAATGCCATCCACATGTAGAGAAAGAACTATGGATATTGAATACAGATTGAAGCATACTATTTCCACATATTTTTCCTTCTATTTTTTTCTTGTAGATTTTTTTTACTTTTATTTTCATTTTTCTTTTCCAACATGAGTCCCATGGAAATATGTTTAAAAAGTGAAATAAAATTAAAAAAATATGGAGATAAAAAAGAAAGGAAAAAATACATTACACAAGGGTATAGTTAAAAAAAAAAGATGAGTAGGATACTCTCAGAAAAACCTGGAAATCCTTCATGAGCTAATGCAAGGTGAAATGTACTATGTTCAAAGGAAAAACAATGTTGTTGTACTATCAGCTGTGAATGACTTTGTTACTTTCAGCAATACAATGATTCAGATTAATTTGAAGGACTTGTGATAAAAGATGGTATCCATAACCAGAGTAACAGCTGCCAGCATCTCAACATAGATTGAGGCATACTTTTTTATAACTTTATTTTCCTTGAGTTTTTTGTTTTTTTTTGGGGGGGATGACTTTTATGGAAATTTTTTGTAGAACTTCACATGAGCCTTCTCAGTGATGGGAAGGATGGGGAGGAAAGAAGGGAGAGAATCTGAAACTCAAAGGTTTTTTTGTTTGTTTGTTTTTTAGCCATTTGGGATTAAGTGACACGTCCAAGGTCACACACTTATGGAGTGTTAAATGTCTGAGGTCAGATCTAACCTCAGGTCCTCCTAACTCCAATCCTAGTGCTCTATCCACTGTGCCATCTATCTGCCCCAGGAACTTAAAGTTTTAAAAACAAATATTTTTAATAACAATAGCTTTTTATTTTTAAAAATATACATGGAAAGATATTTAAAAATGTTAAAATTGTTTTGCATGCAACTGTGGAGAATAAAATATTAAATAAATTAAAGTAAAAATGAAAAACATTAGTAAATATCAAACTATTTCTGTGAAACTGACTAATTCAGTTTTACAAAATAAGGAAAAACCTTCAGAGGCAGGTTTTTCACTGGCAGCTAGAGAGGCTTTTTGTTGTAGGGGCTTCTTCAATTTTGAATGACAGTGATAAGACTAATAAAAATCAATCACCAATTGTTGCTATGAAGGGGAAAAAAAATCCTGGCACGAGCAACAGAATAGAAACAATAGAATATGAAAGATTAAGAAAAGGTCATTTTTCCTGATAAAATTAACTTTTTTGTCAGTCAAGGCATTTGGTATACCAAAACCAATCCAAAAGAGCCTATCAGATCTGTACATCGTTATCAGAATGCAAAACGTTCACATTAAATTATGCTTTGGGGATTTTTAGTTCCATTGGTCCTAGAAGACATGTCCCCAATGAAGAATCAAATAACTATATTGATATATTAAGAAACAGATTTGTTCCAGAATTATAGCAATCTCCAAATGGAGATGACACAATATTATCTAGAGACACAATTAATGAAAAGTTAAGAAATATATCCAAAAGATGTAGATAAATATGCTTCAGTGCTATGAGATCCAACGTGCAATAATTTAAGCCTCATTAGGCAGTACACTGGGTGGAATGCTAGGCCTGGAATCAGAAAGATTCATATTGCTTAGTTCAAATATAGCCTCATACACTTACTTGCTGCATGAACCTAGGCAAGACTTTTAACCCTCTTTGCCACTGTTTCCTCATGTGTAACATGATCTGGAGAAGGAAATGGCAAACCACTCCAGGATCTTTAAAAATAAAATTCCAAAAGGCAACAAAGAGTTGGGCACTACTGAAAAGAGTAAGTAACAGAATCAATGACAACAAAAACCCTATGATAAATGGACTGTTCATCAAAGTAAGCTTAACATGTAATATGGAAAAAAGTTGGTTTCATCATGGTTTCATGATACTTAAATATTTCTACTTCTTTGACATGAACAATATAAAAATTAGTTTTATTTGACAATGCATATTTTACCAAGTTTACCATTTTCTCTCCTTCCTTTTTTTCCTATCCAAGAGAGAAAGGGATATAGAAGGGGAAAATTCTTGTAAATAGCTTTTAAATTAATTTAAAATATCAAAAATCAATGCTAAATCACATAAAATAAATGACTGTAGCAAAAGGGGCCATACTAAATATGTAAATTATTTTAAAGATGTAACAAGTTTTGAGATCTGTCATCTAAATTTAATTGTTGTACTTTTACTCAGGTAATTTGGATACCATTATAATATAAAGCCAGTGATTAAGCATATGTCCAACTTCAGGAGAATAGCCTAACTCTATTAGATGGCTTGGGCTGTAACAACTGAAAAAAAACTGATTAAAAAGTGGTACAATAGTTTTGATCTACATTGATGAATGTAGCACTAATACAGATCCTTGAAGTATTGAATACATCTTGGAATCTATTCCATTCTTAGAGTAATAAAATCTAGCATTTTAATAAAATTTCTAACAAAAGGAGCAGTTTTTGAGAGTAAAATGGAGTTGTATATGCATGGTGATATATACTTGTTACACCCCTTTTTGCTTCCCAGGTTTAGTATGGTCAATTGAAATCTCAATCATGGAGTCCTTAGCTGAAGTCCCTAGCCAATTCAGTTCGTTATTTCTGGGTCATATGAAAGGCTTAAATACAACAGCAAAAGCAGTGAATTAAAACTTTAAAATTCATTACAAAGACAAGAATCAAGAATAAAGAGCACCCACTTCATTAAGTGACATGATTTCCCTAATTTCTTCCCACTCTCACCCCCAAGACAGATTGGGATGGCATAGGAATATTTTTCATTGCACAGTCAGGGGCAGTTAACTGGCATTTCCTCTCAATATACTATTAGTGGCCTTCATGAAATCTGTTAACTTCTTTGTTGGGGGAGAAGTATAGATTGGATAAAGCCGAAAGATCCCAACTTCGCAATAGGATCCTCAGGATTCTATCTGGGTTCTTTTCATGGCTTCATCTTGTAGCCACCAATCAACCAAGAATAAGACATGTAGGTAGGATTGGTCCAATGATAAAAAAAAATTCTATCAACTGATGGCACACTCTTTGGTGAAAGTCAAATTATCATGTGGACTTTCTTGGGTTTCTGAAAGTGAGAGATTGCCTTTACCATGATTTCTTATTCTCATGGTCTATGGAATACAGCATCTATACACACCTTTCTTTTGTCCACACTTTAAGCAAGTGACAGTGGCCTTTTTGATAGTTCTTGTAAAAGACACAACATCTCCTAAATCATTGTATTTTTACATACTATCCACCATGCCTAGCACATTCTCCCTTCTTTCCACCTCTAAGATGTCCTTGCTTTTTTCAAGTACCTAGCATCCAACCTATAAGAAGTCTTTCCTGATTCCCCTTGAAACTAATGAATTCCTCTGTGATTACTTCACTTATATATACCTTGTTTATACATATTTTTGCATATTGCCCCCCTTCACTATTAGAAGGTGAGCTCCTTAAGGGAAGGGGTTATTCTGGGCTTTTCTTTGTCTCCCTAGTGCTCCCCACAGTACCTGTCACAATAACTGCTATATTAATAAATGCTTGTGGCTTTGACTTCTCTAGCCCTAGAGGAACTCAGACTTAGTGTAACAAACCCAAAATGACTATATTACATTATAGCCCTTGAATTCCTCTCCCTTGCATCTGAGCTATGATCCCATAGTAGAGTTGTTCAAGGTAACCATGGGAATGCAGAATGGCGATAGAAAGTGGAATATGTAGAATACTCACAATTCAATTTCAACATCTCCTTTCGTGTTTTGGTTAGAAAGATAAACAAAAGTCAATGTCCTAAAATTTAACGTGAAGGATCAAACTTCTCATAAAGTTTCCAGTAGTGCTGTCTGCCTGTGAAAGGACTAGAATGGTGGTCCCAGATGGAAATCGAGGAAATTCAATGAGAGGACCTTTCTGATCTTTTACATCCCTAATATCCTCAGTCCTTTTTATGGCAAGCCACTTTTTAAAGTCACCACTCAAACTGATGAGAAAAGAATAAGCAGTTTGGAGGGCGAAGGAGAAAGGACACAAGGAATCAAGTTAATTGGGCTAATTCTACTTGCTATTTAAAAAATTTAAGTATTATTTTTAGTATTATTCAACAAAAAGTTAACAAGCAATGGTAAAACTTTTTGTATAAGTCTTGGGGAGATTCAAAGTTTACCTAAGGCATGATGAATTGCAAATTCAGTCACTATATCTGATGGTTCACATGGAGATGAATAGTATTAAAAGGTACTAGAATGAAATTGCAAAACAGTGTTAATTTTTTAAAAGTTCTTGGTAAAATACTGAAGACTGGAGGCAAAAGCACCATTACCTTTATAAAAGTAAGGAAACAAATCTCAAAATATAGAAACTTAAGAAAACAAAGGCATATCTTGGAAGAAAATAGCTACTTAATCAAAAGAAAAAAGGAATTAAATTTGGAACACAGTTTAAAATAAAGAAATAACAGGATCTTGGTCAGATGCAGTACACTTAGTAAGGTTGTTGGTACATATGTACTTTTCTGAAGTCCCAAAAATCTGATAAACTTAAAATGGAAGAAAAGAGAAAAACCTGACTATACATACATACATACAAAAGTATATGTATATGTCATAGAGAACAGGTGTTAAAAAAAAGAAAGGCTTCTCCTTACAGAGGAAGACTTTAGAAAAGTAGAGACTTCCAGTAATTCACAGGAGACAAAATTCAAACAATGAAACAACAATAAATCATGGTCTCTGATGTTCATGTGTACATGGATAAAGAAAGGTCAACTAGCAATCCAAACATTTCAAAGAAAATTGGATTTCATTAGATCATAGATTCAGAGATGACAGGGACTAAAAAGAGAATCTAATTCCATCCCCCATTTAATAGATGATAAAATGAGCCAGTATTCAAACACAGGTCTTTGACTCCAAATTAAACCCATGGTGCTGCTACTTCTTTATATAATCCATTTCAGGGGCTGAAGTGTTAAGAGGCCAAAAGTGGTGATTCCTTTCACTAATGATTAAAATAGATTGTTACAGAAACATTGACAAATTTGTTCCATTTTTTTGTCTGTTTGCCATCCTGCCAGTTTCATCTATGAATGTTCTTCGGATGGTGTGACTCATTTGAATTTCACTCCAAGCTTTCTTTAGACTTGTTTTTTCTTCTACTCCTATTTTATAGTTCACAAGGAGATACAGCTCATAATTTTTTACCATTCTGCTCTATAGTGTTTTGCAAATGAGTTTATATTATTAATTAGTGCGATCCTGGAGTGCTATTTCTTTCTGCTTGACAAGGAGATCAAATGTTAGTTGGCTCAAGTGGTTCCTAGATTCTTTGGGCCTTCTCTGTGTGATGAGTATTTTACATTGATTAAACTTTTTCAGACAAGGGTAACAGTCAAAGTCAATATATTAGTCCTTTATTAGTTTCTATTTTTGTCATTGATGACTCATTTGAATGGATCATGTTGAAACTATTTTAAGTGTTTGAAAGATCTTTTCACTTTTAGCCTTTCTTCAAATTTTATGTTGATTTTAATCTTTACTCTAAAAATTTGACGGTCTGACTGCATACTGACAACTGATTCTGATATGACTCCTTTATTAGTGAATAGTTGTTTCCTGTCTGTTAAATGTAGTCAATTTTATTTTCTTACGCATTTGAAACTTCTTTCTTCCTGTAAATCATAGGGTTGGGTTGCTGGGCGTTAAAGCAGCCCATTATTTTATGTGCACAAATTGAAATGGAATATATTTTCCAGAGGAGGAAAGAGGTTGGATTGTCTCAGAAAAAGTACAAAATTTGTGTAATGACCAGAAGCTTCATTAAAAAGGTCCATTTTATATTACTATGCTTGAGCCATATGTGGTGATTCTGAGTCATTTAATGTTACAGTATTTAAAGAATTGAAGTTAATCACTCAAAAAGCAAAAGAGAGGCACTGTGAAACACATTACAAATAGAATTAATTATGCAAGAAAAGCAGTATCAAGGATGTCAACAAAGAAATGTACTGTAAAAATGAAGATGATGTGCTCACATAATAAGAGTGACAGACAACCAATGAGTAAACTGCATTACACCGGTATCCTTATGATAAGGATATGGTTACAAAATGGGCCAGCAAGAAAAGGACTGATCCACACTGTTGCAAGGAATACACAAATAAATCATATCAGAGATCAATTGAAAGATTGTAGTAAATCACAAAGCCAAATTGAAGATGGGTGGGGATGAATTAAAATATTCTTTTTTCCCAAGTACATTATCATGCCATTTGCAGCAGGCACAAGAAAATCATATCTTGGTAACAGACATTATAAAATCTTAGTATCAATAAGGATAAATTGATAGGACTCATGACTTGAGCATGCTTCTCAAAAAACTATAAAAGAAATGAAGAGATAAAAATGAGAACAGAATAGGTTTGTATATTAAGAAGATATATTCCTGTGAAAGAATACAAAAGGGGAAAAATATGATTGAGAGAATTGGAGTAATGGGTAGAAAGAAGAAAAACAGAACAAAAATTCTAGTACTAGTATATTCCCCTTGCATAAAAATGAAATTTAGCCAACAAATCACAAACCTGTTAGTGAAGTAGTAATATAATGTCCATGCATGCTGAAAGTTGTCTGCCAATAAGCAGGGGAGTGACTGTGTACATGTCCTGTTTTGATTATGATTTTGTCTTGAAAAAGGCAGAGGGAAGGAAAATGAGTGCCTTTCTAAAAGTGATTTGCACCAGAAAGGTGACTATAGTCTGTATAGTATACAGTAGTATACCAGAAAAGTATAGTAACCTTTGGAGGAAAAGAGACCACTTCTTTAAAGGGAATTAAGGATGGAGAAGAAGAAAGGTAAATGCCCTCTCACATCAGCCCTAGATTTAAGTATGGTTTAAAGTTTTCGGAGACATGTTTTGTAGTATGCTATGGTACAAAATAACATAGAAATAAATCCAAGAAGGAATTATCAATAAGTAAATCTTGAAGATGAAATATGCAAAAAGAACAATGTCAGTAAAGTAGAATTGAAGGAGTAAGGGAAGTAATGGGATATGGATGGAATTCATCAGCTAACTTCAGTTTTTCAATGCTCCCACATATGAGAGGGAAGCAAGGGCAACAAAAGAGAGTAGATGAAATGATTGGAAGGGGGCAGCTAGGTGGCATTATAGTAGATAGAACACCAGCCCTGGAATCAGGAGGACCTGAGTTTAAATCTAATCTTAGACACTTAACATTTACTAGCTATGTGACCCAGGGCAAATCACTTAACCCAATTGCCTTGCCAAAAAAAAATTATTTGGACAGACTGACAAAAATAGTGTCAAAATTCTCATATTCAGAATGAATTGAGAATATCAATAAGTGAAAAGCATAGCAGAACGAGTTAAAAACCTGTGTATTTGAGAATGTTTGGGGGAAAATAAAAGATGAGGGTTGGGAAGCTATTAATGCTATGGAAGGATAGAAAAATGATGATGAACTACTTATATCACTTAAATATTTAACCTACCTTGCTTCTGCCTTCTATGCCAAAGAGAATGAACTTTAGATTGGATAATTCAAAAGATAAAATGGCCCATAAGAAAAGAAGTTAAGATGAAATATAATAAAAGCATCTGTCTGCTCTTGATGAGCTCAGATTACTGGGCTTATATGAACTACAGCCCAAGTTAAAAACTGGTCAGTGAGATGGTTGAAATACTATAGGGAAAAAGAGAGTTGTAAAAGAAATGAAAACGGGAAATGGTGTCCTGGCTTTCAAATACAGAGACTTGAATGTGAAAATTAAGATTTCTGGCAAAATTCTAGAGTGCTTCAAAGGAATGATGTGTGAACATTTAGAAAGGGAAGCAGTAGAGTGAGTCATGTGACCAGCAAGATGTCAGGCTAGATATGTAAACTCTATCCTTTTAACTCTCCAGCTTTCCCCCCAAAAAAAAAAATATTTGCCAGAGGTAGAGCAAGTATAGCTGAATCAAGTAGTACAAATAAAACAGAATGCCAACAAGGTAAAAATCTTTATATATTAATAAGAGATAAGTCTAAATCCTTAAAAGGGATACTCAGTACCTCTCCTGTGTCCAGCTCAATGCAGTAGTGAAATAGGCAGATTATTAAACTTTTGCCAGGGTCCCATGTTATTCTGCTCCCCATGTGCTGCAAAGACTATGTTGTAATGTTCTAACTCCACTCCTGCTCAGCCATCTATAACTAAAAAGAGAGGAGAAGCATTTTTAAAATGCTGCCTTTTGATTGTGGCTAGGTCCTAGGTAAGGTACTAGGAAATTGTAGATACTAGGCTTGAAATATTCTCTGCAACCTCCCTCTAATTTGGCAAAAGGAAAAGGTATGATCAGCTCACCTAGAGAAGGAAAAGAAAGCCCAGGAAAGCAATTGGGAGGAGATTATTGTGTGTTTCTGTATTATATCTGATGAAAAGAATGAAACTCATCTTGGTTTGGTCATGGCCCATTGTGATTCCTAAGGGCAGGAACAGAGGCCAGTGAACCTTATATACCTGAGAAAGGCAGCTGAGGCTATCTAACAGGTTAGCTTTAAGGGAGTAGCCATCACCAAAGGGCTGAAGAACTGACAGTAAATGAGGAAGAATACACAAAAAAACCTAACAGACTGAATATGTCATGGTAAAAATCTTCAATAAAATCCCAGAGCTTAAGTAAATAAATTAACACCGAGGACCCTAAAGTCAAACAGAAAGGTGAATAGTAATTCCTCAATGGAAATGCAAATTTCTCTAAATAAAAGACAATGCGAAGTGAATCAACTTCTGATGAAATACAGAATCCTATGAACTCCCAGGAGAACAGCAAGAGACCCTAAAATGGTTCAAAGGAAAAATGAAATCCACAAAAAAAGAAAATAAGAATAAATATAGGTAGAACAATAAAATATCACCATAAAAACTAAAAAAAAAAAACCCAGTTATTGGATTGAAAAAAAAAAACTGAAACATTGGTTCAGAATTTCTCAAAAGAAATAAAGGACCAATATTTGTAGCACAAAAGTACTGAGGAGGAATAAAATCTGGCAAAAAAAGAGAGCAAAGATAACAATGTTCCAAGAATATGTGAACAATATACAATTCAAAGGGATTACTTGGAAAACATATGATCAGACATCACCCATAAGAATATGATAGAGCAAACATCCAGAAAACAAAATGCAAGAAATAATATCCCCCCCAACATCCTAGCAAGAACTTCTAAATACAGAAAATACAGTACCAATGGAAAGAATCCCCCAATGGCCCCCATGAAGAAACAGCAACAACAAAAAAATTACACTTCAATTTCCAGGACATATTGGTTAAATTAAACTATTTCAATGAAAAATAGTAGATTGAACAAGTGGCCAGGAGAAAGTTGTCCAAATATAAAAGAAATACAAATATCATAAGAGTATTTTGAACCCATGAGAAACAGCAGAAGGTAATTGAATAATATATTCTGAAAAGCAAAAAAGCTCAAGATACAGTCTAAAATGACAAAACCTGAAAAATTGAACCTAATTATGAACAACAATAGCAAAAATACGAGTGTTCAACAAAAGAATACTTCCTGCAAAAAGAAATACATTTGAGTATAAGATTAGATTTGCAAACAACCCAAACAATAGAGATACACAAAAGGTTAGTAAGTATAACTAAGAAGGAAAGAATAATGAAATAAATTCCCCCATTTTTAGAGAGTGTGAGAAAGAGAAAGATAGAGAGACAGTAGCAGTTATGGGGTAAAAACACAACCAAGAGTTATCATCAAGCGATTAAAAAATATACAATTACATAAAGATGTAAGGAGAATTTGAGAAAGAGATGTTACAACAGAGGAGGAGAATTAAAGGAACCCTTCAGCAAATCAGTGTGTTTTGCGGGGTTGGTGTTTCAGAGAAAGGATGCATAAACATGAAAAGGGAAAACAGGAGACAGAGGATAGAGCACTCTACCTGGGGAAAAAATTAAGTTAAAGTAAGATTCTCCTCATCAACATAACAATTTTTACATGTAAACTATCTCATTTGGCTTGTGCTCAGCCATCTACATCACTTTTTGCTTTGAATTGATATCAAAATAAGGGAATGCTTTCTCTTAAGTCCCTGTTCTGTTATGGCAAATTTCTATAATCATGCCAGATGACAATTATGAAGATAATATTAAATCTCTATATAAGCTAATTTTAGGAGTACATCTGACAATGTATATAATAAGATGCAGGTATACTAGTGACATATTCCTGGTTAATTTCTCAATGCTATGGGGATAATCAGGCAAACAATGCATACATTTGTGAAGCCAGGATATTCTGTTAGCTAATATGAGAACTGTCCATTCTGAATTTAGGAAAGGATTAGTTATAACAAATACTTTTGTAATGGAGCCATTCATTTGAACAGCTCTAGAAGTTAAATGTTTTATTGTAAATAATATATGCATTGCTTTAAAATGGGGTTACTTGAAATTATTACTCAATGTATTTATGTATCTATCCCAGAACCCTTTGTTACCTTTAGATAAATCTGACAACTTTAGATGAATTCATTTTTAAATTGGAATCCATCTTTAAAAAATTGGCTTCTGATCTCTGTTTGTAGATATAGAGATAAGTGATATAGATGATATACTTGATGGATATTGTGATATAGATTGTAGATAAAATTGCAAATTCCTTGGTTTAAAAGATTCCAAATTTGAAAAGACATAAGGTTTGAGCTAATTTTATTTATCTTAACTATTTATTGGAAAAGTAAATTGGAAGTTTGTTTAAGGCCAATTTTACAGGAAATGTCTACAAGTGACCTGAGCTGGAGTAGAACAGATTGTACCAGAGCCACAGGACTGCATCAAGTGTTTCTAAAGGGAGATATCTATTTTTCCCTTTGTGTCTTTTATCTTTAAGGTCAACTTATCAAAGGGGATTGCCTTCTTTTGATTTGTCAATGCTATCAAAGAGGATTGCCCCCTTTGATTTTTGTCAAGTGCCATCCTTTTTCCATTTTTCTCTCTCATTGTCTCCCCTTATAAGTCCCATAGTTGAAACCCTTGAGGAAGTGTTTGATGGACATGTTTGTCTTTGGTCTGATTAGCTTTGGTCTAAAAGAGATGGCCAAATGACCATCCTTTTAAATTTAATAACCTGCTGGCCTAGTTAATAAAATTATTAAATTGCTCAAAAAAGTTTATGCCATCAAAAACTCTTCTAGTTTGTTCTGAAATTTTATTCTCCAAATTCAGTGACATCATTATGAGTTTAATCTCAGCGAAGTTGTTAATATGAGAGGCAACACTCACTGGGAGAGTATTGTACCTCTGTGAATAATAATGAGAAGGGATATATGAACTTGTACACTCAGCTGGTATACATAAAGGTGAAAAGGGAGATGGCTCCCAAGATAAGATGTCTTAGTCATTAGGAAGGAGAATTATCATGCTGAGGGAAGGGATTAGAACTGAACTAAAAAGGTTGAAACAAAGTTTTTTCTACTATGTGGTATTTCTTCTATGCAACATTAATTCCATGAGGAATTGTGACTTTAAAGAGTGAGTCACAGAAGAAAAATGTGCCCATGGGAAGACAAAACCTAAAAAAGTAATAATATAGAAAATAATTAGAAGAGGGAGATAAATCTAGTAATTTAGAAGGTTTAACAATATGAATAATATAAAGAGGCTAAAATAGGAACAATTAAAGGTATATTCAGCAATTCAGAATAGGATTTCAAAACAAACGAAGTAAAGAAATTTTTTAATAGATGAAAACAAAACTATCTTTAAAAAATGAATATGAAAGAAATCTATCAAACACAAGGGTATGGTGGGACTGACTTCTCTCAGACTGGCTAAGATGACAGGAAAAGATAATGATAAATGTTGGCGGGGGGATGTGGGAAAACTGGGACACTAATACATCGTTAGTGGAGTTGTGTACTGATCCAATCATTCTGGAGAGCAATCTGGAACTATGCTCAAAGAGCTATAAAACCATGCATATCCTTTGACCCAACAGTGCCATTATTGGATCTGTATCCCAAGGAAATCAGGAAGGAGCAAAAAGGACACACATGTGCAAAAATGTTTATAGCAGCTCACTTTGTGGTAGCAAAGAATTGGAAAATGATGGATATTGTGATATAGATTGGAGATAAAATTGCAAATTCCTTGGTTTAAAATATTCCAAATTTGAAAAGACATAAGGTTTGAGCTAATTTTATTTATCTTAACTATTTATTGGAAAAGTAAATTGGAAGTTTGTTTAAGGCCAATTTTACAGGAAATGTATTGGGGAGTGGCTGAACAAATTGTGGTACATGAAGGTAATGGAATATCATTGTTCTATAAAAATAATGAACAAGCTGAGTTTAGAAAGGCCTGGAAGGATTTACATGAACTGATGCTGAGCCAAACAAGCAGAACCAGGAATACCTGAAACATAAGTACAAGCCATTCCCCAAGAGATAAATGGTCAAAGGATAAAAATAAACACTACTCAAAAGATGAATTTCAAACTTTTATCAACCATAAGAAAAGAATGTTCCAAATTAATAATAATAAAATAAGTAAACATCAAAATAACTCTAGGGTTTTACCTCATACCCAGAATGTTGCCAATAATTACAAAAGTTGGAATAATAAATGTTGAAAGAGTTGTGGAAAGATACATGTGCTAATGGACTTTGGCTAGAGCATTTATTATTTTGGAAAGCAATTTGAAAATATACCTCTATGCTATGGTCTATATGTGAGAAGTGGGCTGTTTATAGCTAAACACACTTATCTATTAATCTAATTTACCTATAACTTCTTAACTAAAACCCCAGGAACGAAAAGGTTCCTGTGAAGAGATGGAGTATAACTAACAAGGCCTGGTAAGATGGTATTGCCTTAAATCTTATATATCTAAGGGAAAATGACTTTATACTGAAAAAAAAAGATGGGGGGAAATGACCATTGTACATACAAAAGAACTAGGGAACAAGGAGAAAAGCTACAACAATGTAGGAAGAATGGCAATAAAAACATCGAGCATTTCAACAAAAGATAAAACCAAAAAGGCAATAAAAACCAAACCAAAAGAAATCCTATAGACTCAGATGTTTATATACAAATGCACAAACCATAGAAAACAAGGAAATGAGGCATCTTTGACTTCATGTCAATGTCACTGGATTCATGACCAGAATATGAATCAGGAAATGCTATACCTTGTTTAAAAGGAAGAGTACAATTAAAAGTGAAGGGAAGTCGGGGACAGATTTGCCTAGTAAAAACATAAATCCCCATGAAGAAATCTAGGAATTGAAGGATTAAGAGGAACTCTTGGAATTGTAAAAGGAACAAGCAAGGTGGGGAGCATTTGGGTGAAGATCACTGGAGGGAGATACACAAAATGATATTTTCATCAAAGTGGATTGCATAAACTAAAAGAGGAAATAGATGAAGATTTAGGAAAATAGAATGAAAACCTGACAGAATATTTTCATATTTTTAGTGGAGAGCATTTCAATTGTCTGGGCATCTGCTCCCTCTCTTCCAAAAGTAGAGCAGTTAAAAATTTCTTGAGTTGCCTTAATGATAATTTTATCCCAGTCAAGGTGCAAGAAACTAATTAAAGGGATTTCTATTCTGGATTTCATTGTCACCAACAAAAAGAAACTGATTTCTTGGGTATAAAAGATGTGAGCTCTGGAGAACGTGGCCACCGCCTTAAAATTCTGCAAATTGGCATGAGTTCCTATGCTCGTGGAGACTAGTATTGTTGACATATTTGTGGGATTGCATCAGAAGGGATACAGATACATATTTATATTTGGAAGCATTACAAAGGCAGAATAAGATTATGACATCACAAATGCAGGCCAACAAACATTAATTTAGGATATCTTACTTTGCTAACAGGAAACTTGGCATTTCACATCAAATCACACTGATTTTGTTGCTATAGTTATTAAACGCTTTTGCTGCATTTGGGTTGCCTGAAAATGGAATAACTATATGGGCTATATTCTCATATAGAAGCCCTGGGCATATGAGTATAAAATTAGAGAAATTAGACTTGGAATGGTCTTAGAGTTCACAGGATCTGAGATTTAGATCTGGAAGTTACATTAGAGGTCAGCTAATCTAGTCTCCTCGTTTTATAGGTGAGGAAGCTGAGGTCTAGAAAAAGACAAGTAACTTGCTGATAATCCATCTATCAGGAAACTCAGGCCTAGAGCAAGATAGTGACGTTGCTCGGGTCATTTACTCAGGAGGAGAGGCTGGTTCTCTTTTGTTATACTGTACCGTCTACAGATTCTGCTCAATTTTAGCCTTCTGTGAATAAAGTGATTGATTTTCTACACCATCCTTTATATGTGGTATAAACTGTGCACCATAAAAAAGAAGCAGACAATCTTTGGATTTATTGAATGTATTATCACAGCACCACATTCTTTCAGCCTTCTTCATTACCCACTCTATGCCGAACCAGGGATTTAAATCTACAGGGACACCTAGATCCATTTCTCTACTGTATTAACTAATTTAATACTATTGAAACCTTAGCTTCAGGGCTATTTCTACTCAAGGGACACTTTACTTTAGACCTAAGGAAGTATGGAACTTAATACCCTAGCCAGAGCCTCGGCATCTCCACAGCCCAGAATGCTTTGTGAAATACTCCAATGGTGTTTGAACCTTTAAGAATTGGACACTTCTAATCTAAGCTTTACTTACAGTGAAAATAGATACTAGATTCTCCTAAGTATACTTATGAGATGTTTCTCCTTAAGTCTATCCATGTGTTCTAGAAGACAAAAATACTTGACCTGAGATCCTGGGAAATCCAGCTCAATATAGATGCCGATAACCTCACAGAAGATCTTTCTCCAGAGCAAGCAAGACCAATAAAGAAATACAACCAAGGGGAAAAATAATATTGAATTTCAAGTTACACAGTGATGAAGGTCAGGGGTGAGTGAAGAGAATGATTTTATTTTTAAAGAAAGTAAAAAACAATTAAACTGAGGGTTATAAATAATGTTCTTCTCTTGCCCTAGACCTCACTCCCCCTCAGAACATACTGTGGCAGAACAAAGGGACCAGATATGTTTTGATCCCTTGAAGCATTCACAGAGCAAGGATAAGAAATCATTATTCAGACTTCCTTAACACAAATTTCAAAAGTTTAGAAAACTTTATTAGATTCTTTTCTTTTATTGAATGATATAACTTTTCAGAAACAAAAAAAATTTTTGCATGTCATAAAAATAGTTCTTTTGTTAGCCACATGACAGTTCGAAGCACCTGATTCTAACTTGGTATCTAACTCTGTTCTTAATTCTTGCAAATTTAAGATAATTAATACCTTTGTGGAACTGTACGTATCCTCTCAAGAAGAGGATTTGTATTTTTCCATTAAAATTCTAGAAAATAACTGTAGAGTATTCCAAATTTCAGATCCCTTTTATCTCCCAAGTGAGGCAGTATGGTGCAATAGAAAGAAAGCAGGCTTTAAAGCCAGGAAGCACTGCATTCAAGACTCACCTCCGCCATAAGCAGCTATGTGACCTGGGGTGTACCACTTAAACTCTCAATATTACAGGCAACCCACAAAGGCTTCAAGTTTTAGATAATATATCAGCCTACATCAATACAGGGGTTTTTCTAATCCAGGTATTCCCCATGTGAAATCAAGGTCCAAGCTTTATTCTCTTATCTCCTAATTATGCCCTAAATGGTTCATTAAATCATATCTTCTTACTTTTTGTTTCATGTGCTAGGGGCATACAATTGAATAAGTTCAGAGAACAGTTGTCACAGGATCCTATGACAATGGGGACGAATCAATGGATGCACAGAGACTCATTCTTTCAAGGTAGGAAATAAACGCAGACTGCCAATATACGTGAGCATACTTTTTTGAAGATAAAATCTGGTATTGTAACCTACCTTTCTACACTGCTTTCATATTACTCTTCCTTCACAAAGCTCACCTTCCAGGACCACTAGCCCATTTACCCAACATTCTACCTCCCATCTTCATGTCTTTGCATTGACCATCTCCCATTTTTGGAACGGACTCTTTACTTTCACCTCACAGAGACCCTAGCTTTCTTTTAAACTTAGCTCAAGTACCATACCCGAGGTAGGATATTGTGAGTGACCCCTAGAGATTCTGAGGATGTAGAAGTGGAGAGGTTGGAACAAACATGGTGTACACCACTTCCTTGGAGAAGCAGTCTCACTATGGGCTTCCCTCAGCTGCTGGGGCCTCTTCAAGCTGAAACGCCCATGGCCAAGTCAATCCTTTCTCTCATTTGGGAATTCCTCAGAGGTCTCCATTTTAGGGAGAGATTTAGCCAAGTAAACCTGTATTTCACTCCCAGCTCTGCAGACTTTCAACAGCAGGCCCTGATGCTGGTTCCCTCTACCCCTTTCTGATGCCTTTAGTGTACTGTCTTCTCTCATTTTAATGTAATATCTTTGCAAACAAGCAATGTCTTTTTCTGTACATTTGTATCCTCTGCATTTAGCACAGTGACAAGATCATAATTAAGTGCTTAATAAATGGGTTTTTTTGCCTTTTCTTGTTGTTCAGTTACTACTAGTCTCTCTACATCATTTCATATATATATATATGTATATATATTCAATATTTAATTTTTCTATGTACATATTGTCATTCCCTTCCACCCCATAGAACACAAGAACCTTGAAACACAGAGTATTTTGTTTTTGTCTATGTAAGTGCCTAGCATATAGTGGTGGCAAATGGGATGCAGGGACTTCTTATGCAGAACCTTATGTATGCTTCTGGAAACAAGGAACAAATGGAGAAATCCATACCAATCTCCTTGTTGCCAAATTCTGGATCACGTTGACCTTAGAAGGCTTTCGATATCAATCCTTCCAGATAAAAATAGAGCTTCACTCATGGGTTAAGTACTCCAGCTGAGAAGAAGCGGAGCTTGAATTAGAAATCACCATGAGGGAGGGCAATAAGAAACCCCAGTGAGAGAAGGGGGAGCCTTATAGGCTTTGAATAATGTTATTTATCATGAGTTTATATGATATTTCTTTATGATGCCCACTGCAACCAACTGTCTGGATATTTTTGTTCAGATAATGACTTTCTAAGCTTTCATGATTCAGTCAGAGGTGGGGGGAAGCCATAGCAATGTGTATACGCGTTTATGGGGAAGGAGTTGGAAATAGGATAAGGAGATAGACCAACAGATTCCAAATCAAATACAGGTTTTCCTTCTTTGTTGGGGGCACTGAATACAGGTGTAACCAGAATAAATAATCCATGTAACACATGAATAACTTCTGTTTTTGCTACCCTTTTACTAATCCAAGTAAATTGCCTACTAAGATAATGATGCTCCATAGTGGCCACTGGTTGAAAGCTCTGAAGGAAAGAATGGAGTAGTCAGTGGGTAGGGAATATTTTGATAGACACCTATATATATATATATATATATATATATATATATATATATATATAATATAGCCATAGATATAGATAGATAGATGTACATACATATATATGTATGTATATATGTATGTATATATGTATGTATATGTGTATATATATATATATATATATGAGTCTAGAAAATGTGATATGAGTTCCCTCTTTATGGAGAGGACAGAGCCACTGCGTGATTAGTAATTAATTGGAGTAAAGTCAACAAGCATTTATTAGTATGGACTATGTGCCAGGTACCATGCTAGACCAGCACCTAGGGCCTGCTGACAGCTTCCTATATACTCCCAGAGAACCATCTAATGGTTACATACGTAAATCTAATTTGATGAATCCTTACTGATCCTTATGAACACTTAATATCCATGTTGAATTAGCAGAAATGACTTAAGTGGGCTACAACTGCAAGTCCCTCCTTGAATTTCTGGTTTATCCTTTGTTTGTCTTTGAATGTATGCCCCTTGAAAGCAAGATGATTTTCTTTGTACTATAACCCATGCCAAGAGACATATATACACATTTTGGTGATGGAGAATAATCAAATAGGATACAAAAGAACTGTAAACAAAGATCATTTCCTGGACTTCATTTTTTATTTTGTGTAGAGAAATCATAACTGTAAGAAAACTAAATACTCAAGGTACAAGCAAGTATCCCCCATAACTGCTGCATCTAAAGCAATAAAAAAGCAGAATGCATAATTTTATTTTGCATAATCATTAGAGCTGACCATTCAAGCATAAAAGTGGATTTTCTGCTGCTACAACACTTTGGGGCTCTGTTTTTCATCATAAAACTAATTAAGAGTAGAGATGGACTGAACCAGTTTGGGAGAGAGAGCAAAAACCCCCCACAACAACTACAGTGAGAACGAAAGCATGGTCCCTCTTGGAATTGGTAAATATTAGCTTCTTTACCATTCAATCTTATCACCTAATGTGAGTCAAGGAGATCAGATACTACTCTGTCCACAACAGTAGTAGTGGACTTGAATTTCTTCTACCTCCTTAATATAGTTTCTCCTCTAAATCCCTAGCATTTTTCAGAAGCATTCATTGTTCTCTTTCATTATCAGACCCGCAACAGTGCTTTTGTGGCATTAGGTAAAAAAAAAAAAAGAAAATGTAATTAAGACTATGTCATAAAACCTCTCTGAGGCACAAAGGGTCAACACTACAAAGGGATAGCCTTTGCTCTTTGGAGAAGTAGTGTTTGGGATGTGAGAGTGGGTTTCAGGTGATTACCTGAATTTTTCCCATGCCATCCCATCCCAGAAAATATTAGAAAAAATGGATCTTTAGGTAAAACATTGGTCACCCCCATTGGTGGTGCTAATCTAAGCAAATTATTTCTTGATTTAATACTATGTAATTCAGTATAAGTGCTAGACAAAACTGCATAGCAATTATTTTTAAAAATCATGTATTTCATTGAAAATTTTCCAACTACATGAAAACATTTTAACTATTCTATTTTTAAAATTCTGACTTCCAAATTCTCTCTCATTCCCACCCTTTGGGAAGGCAAGCAATATGATTTTGATTATACAAGTGAAATCAGGAAAAATACATTGCCATATTAGCCATGTCACAAAAGATTGGCCCTCCTCCCCACAAAAACCCTCAAGAAAAATAAAGCTTAAAAATTATACATCATTTTGCACTCATAGCTCATCCGTTCTCTCTCTCCCTGAAACTAAACAGTCTTGTTTTTATCATGGATACTTCAGAAGTGACTTGGATTTTGCATTGTCTTGGTGAGAGTAGCTAAATCTTTCCCAGCAGATCATCTTTAATATCTTGCTGATACTATGTATAATGTTCTCCTTATCTTGCTCACTTTAGTCAGTTCATGTAAGTCTTCCGATGATTTTCTGAAACCATTCTGTTTCTTGTTTCTTATAGCAAAAGAATATTCCATCACAATCTTAATACCACAACTTGTTCAGTCATTTTTTAGGCGATGGACATCCCCCTCAATTATTAATTTTTTGCCAGCACAAAAAGAATTGCTGTAAATGTCTTTGTACGTATAGATCCTTATTGCTTTTTTTTACCCCTTTGGGATATAGACCTAATTTTGGTATTGCTAAGTCAAACTATATGTGCCATATGATAATAACCTTTTTAGATTTAGCTCCAAACTGTTCTATAGAATGGTCAAACCAGTGCAGTTATTTTAAACTGCCCAACATTCCTTTTCTATTCTCTCTCACCCTTTCCCCAGGCACCTATTCTACTCATACTACTTCTGCCTCTTCTGGTATGGAGGAAAGTGATCTGAGAAGTCACACCAAGGTATAAATGACATGATATATTATCTTTTCAAGAATCACCTGGATTTTCAAATGGAGAATGAGAGGAAGCCAATATTTAACTGATATCTAATAATGTAATTTTAATCATTGTGATCTGTATAGGCAAATATATATGGCTGGAATCACACTAATATAACCACGTTGTTTTTCCTACATGATAAAAGATCAAAATCTAAATGAACAGAGGTTTCTGTTGGCACACTTGCCATATCTAACATTTTTATCAAAGACTTGGATGATACAAAGCTTGTAGGGAATGCTGATATGCAAGATGAGATAATTAAATCTCAAAAATAAGGAGCAATGGGAAGAATCCAAAAATATAAGACATAATAATGATAAATATATAGTTCTCCCCTTAAATTCAAAGACTATGGGTTAGTTATAATGTTGAACTATTTACATTTCCACATGTAAATGGGAAAATAATATTTGTACCTCCTAATAGCTTTCTCATTATTAAGGTAGTTAGAAGGAGTACACTCAAAGGGCATGAGTGTGAGTTTAAATGGAATAATTATGTAAAAAATAAAATTAAGGGGTAAAAAAGAGGAATGTTCTCAGAGAAAGGAAAAGAGAGAAGTAGAATATAGTAAATTAGTCTTTCAAAAAGCGAGCTTTTATAATGAAGGAAATGATGGTAGCAGGCATAATTTAAACCTTACTCAGGGACAGCTAGGTGGCACAGTGGAAGTAGTGCTGCTTTTGCAGTCAAAATGACCTGAGTTCAAATTTGATGTCAGACATTTAACTAACTGTGTGACTCTGAGCAAGTCACTTAACTCCAACTGCCTTCCCAAAAAACAAAGCAGTAAAACCTTCTTCTATATTGGAATTGTCTCAGAAAGAAAATAACAATGCTCACTCATCTGGGTAGAGAAATCTATCTTATCCTATAAGAAACTTGAAAGGATTAGAGAAGTAGGGGATAGAAAGGAAGGCAGACTGGCTTAAGTAAAAGACAGAAGCAAAATCATTTTAAGGATGGACAGATTGAAAGATTTGGAAAGAGTAAAATAAAAGGGTGGAAAATAGCATAGAGAAAAATACCTAGGAATAATAACTGAAAAAAAACTGTATGGCAAGTTTCTCTGATAACTCATTTGTCACATATAGAAAATGGAGTCAAATTTATAAACAATAAGAGCCATTCCTTAATTGATAGTCAAAGGATATGAATAGGCAGTTTCAAAAGTAATTAAAGTTATCTATAATCATATCAAAAATGCTCTTAATCACTACTGATGAGAGAAATGTAAAATAAAACAACTCTGACCTATCACTCCACATGTATCAAACTGACTAATGTGACATAAAAGGGAAATGACAAATTTTGAAGAGGAGGTAGGAAAATTGAGACATAAATACATTTTTGCTGAGTTGTATACTGAGGCACCAATTCTATAAAGAAATTTGGAAGCATGCCCAAAGGGTAATAAAACTACACATATCCTTTGACCAAGCAATGCCACCACTGGGTTTGTATCCCAAAGAGATAAAAAACAAAAAAATGAAAAGAACCTATATATTCAAAAATATTTACAACAGCTCTTCTTATGGTAACAAAGAATTGGAAACTGAGGAGATGTCCATCATTTAGGGAATGATTGAAAAAGTTGTGACATATTATTGTGATGAAATGATGAGGAAGATGCTCTCAGAAAACCTGAGAAGTCTTACATGAACCAATGAAAAGTAAGATAAGCGTGACCAGAAGAACACTGTACATAGTAACAAACAATACTATATGATGATCAATGGTGAATGACAGCTTTTCTCAATAATACAATGATCCAAGACTGTTCTGTAGGATTTTTGATGATAAATGCTATCCATATCAAAAAAAAAAAAACCTGATGGAGTCTGAACGCAAGTCTAAACATATTTTTCCTTCATTTTTCTTAAGTCATGCTTTACATGACCAACAGGGAAATATGTTCTACATGACTGCACATGTATTACCTATATCAAATTGATTGCATTCTCAATAGAGGGGAGGGGATAAAGAGAGAGAATTTAGAAGTTAAATTTTAAAAAAAAGAAAGTTAAAATGATTTTACAGGTAATTGGGGAAAATAAAATATTATATTATTGAAAGAAAAAAAGAGAAATACATGTGAAAGAACCTCAGGGGTTTATGTAAAAGCTACCATGGAATGAGAAGCTTGAATATATATATATATATATATATATATATATATATATATATATATATATCATATACACATTCTGTTTCCTTTTTACTAGCCTTAAGAGTGATACATTTTGCCTGGAAAAGACCAAACAATTTGTATAAATATCATTGATTGGCTTAATTTGACCTCTGGACGCAAGCACAAGGCCTTTATTTTATTCTTTACTGGATAACATTAAGAATTGTATGATTATTGTGTATAGTGATATTACATTTTGTTATTTGAATTCTCCTGCAGCCCCTATGTGAACATCTCTGACTTCTCCACCACATCTCCAAAAACTCTATTGATACAGGTTTTAAAGCCAGATCATAGTAGATTAGTTTTTCTTTACATTATTGTGTGGTGGCATGGTGTAAAGAAAGTTTTTGTGTTGTAATCAAATACCTTAGCATTTCTATCATGTATGAATCTTTTATGCATTTTCAGTATATATATATATGTTTACATATATACATATGTATATATGTTTACATATATATATGTGTATATGTATATATAAAACACCTTATTAATAATATAATCTGACAAACTCATTCAACTTCCTTCCCTTATTTTCAACAACTAAAAAATCACAAACACCTTCCCTTTATCTAAGCATCAATCTCCTACCTTTTTCACCAGTTTGATCTACCAATTCTTATAAATTTTCTTTGTCTTTGAATTAATCCAATTATATCCTTGAGTAATGAAAGAAGTGGTTAGTGTGGTTGTTAACCTCTATTAGTAATACAAGAAAAATCATGGAAAAGGAGAGAAGTACTACATAAAAGAAAAAAAGACAAAAGTGGCCCCAATATTCAAAAAAGGGAAGAGAAAAGTATCTTCAACCTACAAAGTAGTTATTGAAACTGACAATGATTTCTGGTGAGATTCTAAAAAAGATCATTAAAGAGATGAATAGTGATCATCTAGTGATTCATCATATCTGGTCAACTTAACCTTATTACATTTTTGGACACAATTCTACTGGTGGCCATTTCTAGTTCCTTTTTTTGCCTCCCTTTTATCCTCACCAAATGAGGGTTCCCTAGCAGTTCTAGTGTCTTCGACTAAGATTACCTCCACCTATATTGCCTAATCTTTTATGCAAATAATTATTTGCATGTTGTTGCCCCCATTAGAATTTGAGTTCTTTGAAGGTAGGGACTTTTTTTTGCCTTTCTATGTATCCATAGCACTTAGGATAGTAATTAGCATATTTAGGTGTTTAATAAATCCTGACGTGTTGACTTGATTATTACATAGGCAACAGAGGATGAGATTTTTGTCAAGATTTTGGAAAGGCAAAAGTTTTTTTTTCCTAATAAAGCATCTCACATAATTCCTGTAGAAAAGACAGAAACATGTGGATTAGATAAGACTGTAATTAGATGTATTCAGAATTGACTGGATAACTAATCTAAAAGAGAAGTAGTAATGACTCAATGTCAATATGGCATGAAGTCTCTACTGAAATTTATGTCCTTTAATATTTTCTCATATAAGGTCATTGATAATGGCACAACCTTCAAATCTGCAGATAAACTGGCAAGTCACCACTGCTATACTTGAATAACATGTTAAAATATATGAACATTTTGACGGACTAGAGCAATTAGGTAAATATAGTAAGTTGAAACTTGACAAGGATAAATGCTAAGTCATGCACTTGAATAGAAAAAATATCAACTTCACAAGTACATGAAAATAGAGCACAATTAGACAGCAACTGTTGTTTTAATAAAAAAAACTTGGAGCCTCAATAGAAGTCAGCAACATTATGTGGCAGTAAGAGGGGCATGGCTTCTATGAATAGGGAATTGATAGCCCCAATGTACTCTGACCTTACTAGACCTCAACTCTAGCATTTTAATAAGCGATCGGCACTACAGTATAAGAAGCATATTGATAAGCTAGAGTGTATTCATAAGAGTGCAATTAAAATGAGAAAGGAGCCTGAACTCATATAAGGATCAGGTAAAGCCAGGGAGTACATGTAGCTGGGAGAAGAGAAAATTCAAAGGGAAAATAATCATAGTTAAATCTAAGGATATAAAAGGCTGCCATGTGGAAGTTAGACTTGCTCTGTTAGGATCAAGAGGAAAGAAATTAAGAAAATAAGAAATTGAGTAGAAGTTACAAAGAGGCCAATTCTTGCTTGAAGTTGGGGGGAGGGGAGAGGCAACTAAATAATTATAATTGCTCAAAGTGGGAATAGGTTTCCTAAAGAGGAGATGAGAATTGGTATGATACAGGTCTTCAAATTTAGGCCGGAGGATCAATTTTTGGATGTTATAGTGAGGATTTTTTTTCATGTATGAGTTGAACTAGATGGCTGCTAAAGTCCTGTCAAAGTCTCATATTTAAGATTCAGGGATATCTAGTCAGAGTGCAGTGAAGCAAAATCCCATTTTTGTTTTTTTAGTACTGATATGATCTAGGAGAAGTAGCAATCGTTTTGGACTGTCATTTTCTCCTCTATAAAACAAAAACATGAGGTGAAGATTTTAATAAAGAAATATGATAAAGATGCAAAAATAGGGTAACTAACTAAGGATGGGTAAAATAGTATGGCACAGTCCTGTAGAAATAGTGACAAAATGAGTTAAGTCTACAAAGGGATGTCACAGACAACAAAAAGAATGATGGTGGTGGTCGGACTATTTTGAGGAAAAGATAAGACTCAAAGGAGGTATAGATGGCTCTAGATGAGTGAAACAAAATTGACAACAGAGAACATGCGGAGCTGCTGAAATTTTGTTTTTGTTTTTTCTGCCAAGGAGAATGACCCTTGCCATGGAAATGACAGATAAAAAATGGCTAACAGAGTACATATACAAAAGATATATAAAGAAAAGTGAAAGAATCAAATTGTCCAAAAAGAAATGAAGTCTCTTGGTCCAAATAAATAAAATACCTGAATACTGAAAAAACTGGCATATGGGATAACTGAATGATATTTTAATATAATAATAGAGAACATGAGAGGTAACACAGGATTACAGAAATGAAATTATCCAATTTTCAAACATAGGAATATCCAGTCTATAGGATATTCACCTTGGTTTTTATTGCTGGGAAAATTGTAGAACATTTCATGAGAGAGATGGCTGTAGAACACCTTGTAAAGAAAGATAAACTTTTTTTTTATTTGCATAACATATGTGTGGGTAGTTCTTCAACAATAACCCCTACATAGCTTTCTGTTACAAATTTTCCCCCCAACTCCCCACCCTTCCCCTAGATGGCAGGATATCCACTACATGTGAATTATGTTAAAATATTGGCAAATCGAATATATGTATACATATTTCCAAACTTATCATTGCTGTGCAAGAAAAATCTTATCTACACAAAAAATATATCAGATAAAGGAAACACAATGTAAGCAAACATCAATCAAGGAGTATGAGAATGTTATGTTGTGGTCCACATTTCACATCCCTCTCTCTGGGTGTATATGGCTTTCTTCAGTGAACAATTGGAAGTGGTTTGAAACATTTCATTGTTGAAGAGAGCCAAGTCCATCAGAATTGATCGTCATATAGTACTGTTGTTGCCGTGTATAATGATCTCCTGGTTCTGCTCATTTCACTCAGCATCAGTTCATGTAAGTCTCTCCAAGCCTCTCTGAAATCATTTTGCTGGTCATTTCTTACAGAACAATAATATTCCATAATATTCATATACCATAATTTATTCAGCCACTCTCCAATTGATGGGCATCCCTTCAGTTTCCAGTTTCTAGCCACTACAAAAAGGGCTGCCACAAACATTCTTGCCCATGTGGGGCCCTTTCCTTCCTTTATGATTTCTTTGGGATATAAGCCCAATAGAAATGCTGCTGGGTCAAAGGGTATGCACAGTTTGATAACTTTTTGAGTGTAGCTCCAAATTGTTCTCCAGAATGGCTGTATCCGTTCACAGCTCCACCAACAATGCATCAGTGTCCCAGCCCTCCCACATCCCCTCCAATATTCATCATTAACTTTTCCTGTCATTTTAGCCAATCTGACAGGTGTGTAGTGGTACCTCAGAGTTGTCTTAATTTGCATTTCTCTGTTCAATAGTGATTTGGAGCACCTTTTCATATGACTATAAATAGTTTTAATTTCATCCTCTGAAAATTGTCTGTTCATATCCTTTGACCATTTATTGATTGGAGAATGGCTTGAATTTTTATAAATATGAGACAATTCTCTATATATTTTAGAGATGAGACCTTTATCAGAACCCTTAAATGTAAAGATGATTTCCCAATTTATTGCTTCCCTCCTAATCTTGTCTGCATTGATTTTGTTTATACAAAAACTTTTTAACTTAATATAGTCAAAGTTATCTATCTGGTTTTCAATTAAGAGTTCCAGTTCTTCTTTGGACATAAATTTATTCCATCTCCATAGGTCTGAGAGGTAAACTATATTACATTCCTCTAATTTACTTATAGTATCACTCTTTATATCCAGATCATGAACCCATTTAGATCTTATCTTGGTATGTGGTGTTAGATGTGGGTCAAGCCCTAATTTCTTCCACATTAGAAGAAAGATAAACTTACAAAGGGCCAACAGGGATGTGCATTGAGCTCAATAGGATAATATTATTAAAATAGAAGATCAAGAAAATGCTGTACACTTTATCTCAATTTTAATCATTTGAAAAAATATAACAAGTCTGTGAAACAAGGAGAGTATACGCAATAGATAAAACTACTACTATTAGGTAAGTTTGGACTGATTGAAAGTTTAAGAGTAGTCACTGATGGTTCAAATTCAACTTGGCAGGAAGTCTCCCTAGGAGGAATACCCTAGAGCTATGTACTTGGCCTTGTGCTGTTTAAAATATTTATCAATGACTTGGATAAAGGCATAGATAATGGTATATTTATGAAACTAGCTTAATGACTGGAAGAAACAGCCAACACACCAAGTGATACAGTATAGATACATATAGTTCTCAATTGGCAAGCACACTAGACTGAATCTAAGTAAATGACATTAAATGGCATTAAAATATTTTCTAATTGGATTCAAAGGAATTGTCTTCACAAGTAAAAAATGCAAGAGGCTTGGTTAGACAGAAGTTTATATGAAAAAGATCTGGAGGTTTTAGCTGAGTAAAACAAGATCATTTATCAGTGGGATGTAGGTGACACAGTGAGTGCAATAATGGGCTCCATTATGAAAGGCATGACTTTCAGAAATGAAAAGATGACAGGGAGAGGAATCAGTTTAGGAAGGACAGAAATAATTGGAGAAACACTCAGAGGAGTCCAGTGATGAAGGGTCTTGAGTTTATATAAGAACTGTTGAAGGAAATGAGAAATTCTAGCCTAGAAAAGAGGAAATCCAGGAGGGATATGAAAAGTATTGTCAGTTGTTGGAAGTACTAACATGATGGATAAAGATTGGATTAGTTCTACGAGCAGAGATGAGAGTAATGACTAAAAGTTACAAAGGGACAAATTTAATTTCATGCCAGGAAACATTTCCTCATAGTTAAGTAAGGTACCAGGCTCCTCTTCACTGGAATTCTCTCAGAAGATAGCTGTAGCATCAGTAGTTGGATATATTAGAGTACACATTACTTCTGAGTATGAGTTGTGCTGGGGCAGTTGGTGGCACCACAGGATAGGGCACAAGACCTGGAGTCAGGAAGCATCATCTTCCTGAGTTCAAATCTGATCTCACAAACTGGCTAGCTATATGACTCTGGACAAGTCATGTAATGCTGTTTGTGATATTTGTAAAATGAGCAAAAGAAAAAAATGGCAAACCACTCCAGGAAAGAAAACCCCAAATGGAATCACAAAGTGTTGTACACAAGTTGTGGCTCTGTGATAAGATAGACGCATAAGGTCTTCTGCAGCACGAAATCCTTTTATTGCTAAGAGTCAACAGTGTAACAGGGTTGTTAGCTAATATATATATATGTATGTATCATAAATATATTTATATAATTGCATTTATATTTATGTTACATACAAATAATAACATAATAAAACAAGCAATTGATAATAAAATGCATTAAATATAATAATTAAATGTGATTAATATAATATAATAAAACAATGTACATACAAGCAGTCTACATTGACAAAATATAGTGTTATGAAAGATTTAAGGTAATAATCTCACAAAAGAGGAAATTAGATAAAGCTTATTTGAAATATTTTCTTTAGCTCTGCATACCATGTTTTGGAAATAATGCTGACAAAACAGAATATACACAAGATGGGGGAGCCAGGATAGGTGAAAGTTAGAAAATCATATCAGATGAAAAATAACTGAGCATTTTAAATTTGGAAAATCAAAGATTTAAGTAGGGATATTATAGCAATATTAAAAAACTTTTAAGAGCTGTTATTTGGAAGAAAAATTAGATTTGTTCTTGGTTCCAGAGGAAAGAGATAAAAATAATGGGTGAAATTAGAGACAAATTTTGTCTCAACTTACAGAAGTTTCTAACACATGTGGTTATCCAAAAATACAACCGGCTCCCTTTTGGGATAGTGAGATGACTTTTATTGGAAATATTCAGGAAAGACTGAGTGACACTTTGGAAATTGTAGAGGAGATTACTGCAATGACTAAGAAATTGGACTAAATGACCTGTGAAATTCTTTTAAATTCTGAGATTCAGTGGTTCTAAGATTGCGTGGGATTAAGTAGAAACATTCTAGTGATCCTCTAGTCACAACATTTTGACAAGAATCTAATTCACCTAAAAATAAGGCTAAGATTGATGCCAGGTTTTGGTTTAAATGTGCTTGAGGTTTTTTCTGGATCACATGATCAGTGAGGAATTGATAACTTTTTATATGTCACTTTAAAAATCTAATATTAAAAAATTTAGAGATCAGACGCAGAACAATTACAGATGAAAGAATACCCCAAAAGGAAATCCTTATGAATTAAAACTGAAGAACTCTAATTCTTAAAGCATTCATTCTGCATCCCTCCCCTAATATTTATCAAATGACCATTGAAGAGGACACAAACTCAAGGGAAATACCTTGCCTAAGGACCATCTTTGTTTTCCTTTCTTCCCGTTTCTGAGATTCTACTGTAGCCCCTTCCTAATGATATACAGTTAAGGGGGAAGTGGCTAAGAGCATAATGTCTTCTGACTGAAGCCTAAGAAAGCAAATTTCAAGGCTGCAGAGCCACAACCTGGAATATTCTCTAAATTTTCCTTCTTCCCTGAATAATGCCCAGATGTTGATTCCACTCAGATAGAAAAGGAAAGGAGAAGAATCAAGGGGGAAACTGGTGATGGAGGTAGGGGTAGGGTGAGAATATAGAATGATTTACAGTGGTGAAAAAAAAGGAGAGTAAAATCCAACCTGGTTCAGTTCTGTACCTCAGTGATCATGTAGGGCAGGGGCACAAGTCAATAAAACTAATGTCCCTGAGCAAGGAGACTGAGGCAGCCTGGCAGGTCAGACTCAGGAGAATACCCACCAAAAAAAGGAGAAAGAAGCCAAAAGTAAGTGATAAGGGAAAACACACACACACATACACACACATACACACATACAGACACAGAGAAACACTAAAAATTTTTTCAAAAAACTAACTCAATAAAAGCCTAGAGCAAAAGCAAATAAATCAATATAAAACACAAAACTCAGAAAGGATGAACATTAAATTCTTCGAGAATACAAATCTTCTTTAACAAATATCACAGGACAAAGAAAAGTGAACCATTCATTACCTGATAAAATATAGAAACCTGTGGACTCCCAAAAGAACATGGACAGAAAGGATTCCCAGGATGGTTCAAAAGACAAATGAAATACCTAAAAGAAGGAATTAAATAAGTAGATCCTTAGAATACTTAGTATAGAATTTTAAAATACAACTGGCAGATTACAAGACTAAAACCAGAATTAATAATTTCTCAAAATAAGTGAAAGAGAAATTGATCTAGTTGGAGCACAAAACTACTGGTGGGGAGAGAGTAGGGGACCAACCAGGGAAAGGAGAAGCAATGGCGGGCAAAGAATACCTGAAATCTATGTAGAAAAAGAAGCTCATTCTTCTTTAAGAGACGTTGTACAAAATAACCAAAGGATCATAGCTAAGCCAGAAGAATGTGACAAATCAAACAATCTAAACATAATAATGCAGGAAACTTCAAAGAACTTCTGAATGTAGAAATATTCTGAATATGGAAAACAAGGTACCGATTTAAAAAAGACAAAGTCTGCCTCTTATTAAAAACAAAACAAAACACTACACTTTATACTCTAAGACACAGAGCAATTAAGCTGAACAGTTTCAATGACAGAACAAATTCTGAAAGAAGTCTTGAAAAAAAGTTCAAATATAAAAGAGTAGTAATTCAAGTAACATAAAATTATTCTGAACCCATGAAAAATCACAGAAAGGATCTGAATAGTATATTGCAAAATATAAAGGAACTCAAGCTGCAGCTAGAAATGATATACCCTAAAAGCCTGAGTCTAATCATCAACCAAAAACAAGAATATTTAACAAATGAGAGATATTTGAGGTATTTGGAGATGTGAGATTACAGAGCAATATATCCTTGCAAAATCCAGGAATTTTTTTTTGAAAATGAGATAGGCATGAAAAGGGAAGGATTGAATGTGGAAAACTTAAAGAGGGGGTCTCAATAAAACAGAGGTAGAAGATCGCAATGACGAATATTCTCAGTCCTAAAAGGTGTATCCATGTGATTAGAAACGGTTCCTGATAATACATTTAATCTGGGCAGACTTGATGTGTTGGGAGGCAGTTTCTCCTTAGATAGTATTGTCCCTTCATGTATGATGCACTGGTCAGGGAAAAGGAATGAGTAAATTCTGAGGGGTAGGGGTGGCATAGCTAGTGCTCACCTCTGTGTGTGTGTGTGTGTGTGTGTGTGTGAATGAAAGACTACAGCCCTTGAGAAGGAAAATAATTAGGGAAAAGAGCAAGGAATAAAATTAAATGGCAAGATTTATGACACAGGGAAGGATCTAACATGCATTTCTAACTGTACAGTATTTTCCTTGACAACTGATGCTTCTAACAATGAAGCACAACAAAATAAAAAAAAATAAATAAAAAACAAAGAAAGTTCAATAACTTGGAAGAGAGATCGTGAATGTAATACTTCAGATGCATGCTTTAAACCCATTTTGAGTAAATATAAATTTAAGAAAGAATACATAAGAATTTAGGTTATGAATCAGAGTATAACATTTGAGAATTGACTGGAAAAAGAAGAGCAATTAGTGAAGCAAACTAAACAAATAAAAACTCAGAAAAAGTACATTAAAAAGAACATGATCAAACTTAAGTTGAAGGGAAATAGAAGAGAGGAAATTTTGAATTACCTTCAACATAGAGGGAAAAGTGAAAGTACAAAAGAGGGTAAGAAATAAATAACACATTAGACAAAAGAAAATCATAAAGGAAAAAATCTAGATGAGGGAAAGTGGAGGTAAATAGGAGCAGGGGCTGGGAGAAGTAAGTCTAACAGAAGAGAGTTACATCAGAAAAGTTTAAGCAAAACTAATTTCACAGAGAAAGTATTGACCAAAGAGAAAAGGATTAAAGAAAAATACTCAAGAAACCCATAAGAGAGTAAAAGAAATTTTAATTGTTTTCTCACAATCTTAAACTGGAATAAAAAAAAGAAATCTAATATAAACACAAGTGGCAGAAAACAAAACCATACCATCTGCTGCTTATAAAAAAATACATAAAAAGCAAAGCCACACCCACACCTACATACTTGTATATATACACACCAAGAATTAAAATGAGACTAGAAACAATAAGCAAGGGTTGCAGAGAAAAAGTAAAAAAAACAAATTCAAAATATGAGTGGAGAAAAACAAGGAAATCACATTATGTTCAATGAAATGATATCAATATTAAATATAATTCTTTCCTTTGGCTTAGCATTTATAAAGGGAAAAAAAGTTAATTTCAGAAATTAAATGGCAATACAATTAAAGTAAGAAACTTTAATCTTTTGTCTCAGAGTAAGACAAACTAATATATATATATGCATACATATATATAAAACAGAAAAATAGATAAGTGTACAAAATGTAGAAGGATTTATAGCTGAAAAATATGCCATCTTCTGAAAGGTAATGTTAAGCAATTTGTATATTTCTCAGCACAACATGAAACCTTTACAAAAAAGATTATGTACTATTCTTGGGAATGGATATATAACAAACAAATACAAAAAGAAGAAATATTTAAATATTCTTATAGATTATAATAGAGTACAAATAGCTATCAGTAGACAGAAAGGAAAGTATAAGTAGAGATTTTAAAATGAAAACCCAAATGAATGAGAAAGTTAGAGAATAAATCTTAGCTATACTAACCATGTGAATGACAATGATAATGATGAGACAACACTGAAATTTCTGGGATGCAGCTAAAGCTGTCCTCAGAGAAAAAGAAAATTATATTCCTAAAACACAAGAGAATTAATGAGATGAATATATGTTTTCAAAAATTAGAACACAAATTTACAAAGTCATCTTAAATACATTTCCCCAACACAAACTTATTATCTTTTGCTAAAAGACTTATTTCTTCCTAATTTCCCTATTACTAACAAGATATCACCATACTCCCAGTCCCCAAGGCTTGTAACCTAAGTGTTATTCTTGACTCTTCACTATCTCTAACACACAGAATCAGCTGTCAAGTCCTGTCAATTCTACCTTCTAATATTTTTATTCTATCTTCTTACCTTCTATTTTTTATATATCCCACCTCTCTTTTTTGATTCTGCCACCACCTTTTTGCAGGACTTGTCATACACTTAAACTATTGCAACAATTAGCAGTTTAGTATCCCTGACTCAAGTCTCTTCCTACTCCAAGCCATCCAGGAGTCAACATGGTCTTCCTAAAGCACAGATGTGACCATATGGTGGTCCATCCCCCCACTATGCAACATACCATGCTACTTCCTATTCTAAGATCAAATATCAAATTTCTTTATTTTTCTTTTAAAACCTTTCATAATCTGGTCCCTTCTTAATGTTTTAGTCTCTTTATCCTTCTCAAAACACTCTATATATATCTCTGTGCAATCCAATGATACTGTCCTCCTTGATGTTTGTTCCACAAGACACCCCATCACCTACTAGGATTTTCACTGGTTGTCCCTCATGCTGGGAATGCTTTCCCTTCTTATTTGTATCTTCTAGTTTCTCTGGCTTTTTTCAAGGCTAAGTCAAAATTTCATCTTCACCAAGAAGTCTATCCAACAGTCATTTAATAAACGTTAGTTGAATGACTGACCAGGGCAACCTGTAGACCCAATGGATAGATTGTTAGGCCTAGTGTCAGGAAGACTCATATCTCTGAGTTCAGATATGGTTTCAGACACTTATTAGCTGGGTCATTCTAGGCAAGTCACTTCACCATGTATGCCTTAGTTTTCTCATCTATAAAATGAGCTGGAGAAAGAAATAACAAGAAACTCCAACATTTCTTGTCAAGAAAATCCCAAATGGGGTCAGGAAGAATCAAACAGCTGAAAATGACTGACACACAATTCAAATATTGATAACAAAAGAGCCACCTACCCCAATTTTATCAAAAGTTGAAGGGAAAAAACCATGACAACACAACATTCACTGATGCTTTTAAAAAGTCTAACAAGCATAGGAGGATTTTTAAACAAAAACTAATAAAGTAACTATCTAACATCAAAATGGAAAAAAATATTAGAAGCTTTCACAATAAATATGGAAATAAAGCAATAATGCCTATTCCCTCCTATTATTTGTCAAAGATCTAAAAATGTTAGTAATTGCAATAAGAGAAAGAAATTAAAAGCTTTGTATAATTAAAGGGAAGACAAAACTAGACCTCTTTACTGTGTTCATAACAGCTTATTTAGAAATTTCTTGAGAATTAGTAAAGAAAATAATAGTTTCAATAAAATGATTACAAAATAAACCATCATTTAATAACATTTTTACTGAGCAATAACAACATATAGGACAGAACACTAGAAAGGAAATCTCAACCAAAATAACTACAAAATGCAGAAAAGTACCTGAAAGTTAAGCAACTACAACCCAATGAGCATTTGTTACACATGCAAAATCTTCCTCAAGTGCATAAATAACAAAGGGAGATAACTGGAGCCATATTCAACACTGATGGATGGCTCATGACAATCTAATGAAAATAACAACACTACCAACATCAATTTTACAAATTTAGTGCTATATAAATCAAAATAGCAAATACAAGACTTTATATAGCTGGACTACACAATAAAAATTTTGATTTTTAAGAAAAAAAGAGAGAAATATCAAGGGGAACAATGGGTTAAAAGGAAACAGTTTTGGCTCTAAGAGAGAATAACATAATCATTACATTGGGTACAGAAATTTATTTAACCCTAAAAAGAAGTAAGAGGAAAAAGAGGAAAGAAAATGGAGGGACATGATAGAAGGGAGGGCAGAAAACTAAGAAATAAGGTAGTAGGTGGAATGGGTTAAAAAGCACTACTGAGATAAAGGGGGAGGAGTGATAAGAGATAAGGTAGTGGGTGAGGTCATAAAAAACACAAGACTGAGGACAGGATGGAAAGAAAAGAAAAATATATACAGTGGAGAAAATAAGATGGATGGAAATACAGAGCTGGTAATCATAACTCAATGTGAATGGGATGAACTCTCCCACAAAATAGAAACAAATAACAGAGTGGCTTAAAACCACAATTCTACATTATGTTGTTTCCAAGAATGACATATGACACAGAGACACATACAGAGTAAAGGTAAAAGGCTGGGACAGAATTTATTAGGCTTCAGCTTAAGTAAAAAAAAAAAAAGCAAGGAAAGCAATTCTGATTTCAGATAAAGCAAAAGGAAAAACAGATCTCATTAAAGAGATAAGGAGGGAAAGTACATCTTGATAAAGGGTACCATAAACAATGAAGTAGTAATGATAAAAAAATGTGTAGGCACCAATTGGTAGAGCAGAAAAATTTCTAGAGAAGATTTTAAGCAGATTACAGGAAGAAGTAGACAGCAAGACTATATTAGTGGGAAATGTAAACCTTCCCCTTTCAGAATCAGAAAAATCTAACCACAAAATAAATAAAAAAGGGAGGGTAAAAGGCTCCTAAAAACTTAGGTATAATAGACTTCTGGAGAAAAATGAATAGAGACAGAAAGGAATATACATTTTTTTCAGCAGTACATGGAATCTACATACAAATTAACCATGTATTAGGGCATAAAAACCTCACAATCAAATGCAAAAAGGCAGAAATAGTAAATTCTTTCTTTTCAGACCAAAATGCAATTAAAATATATATACAATAAAAGGAAATTTAGCGAAAGATAGACTAAAATCCAATTGGAAATTAAATAATCTAATTCTAAAGAATGAGCGGGTCAAACAACAAATCACAGAAACAATTCATAATTTAATCCAAGAAAATGACAATAATGAGTCAACATAATACCATATGGGATGCAGACAAAGCAGTCCTTAGGGGAAGCTGTTCATTCTTTTTTTTATGATTTCTTGCATCACTCTGATTTCTCTTCCAAATATTTTCTCTACTTCTCTTGATTTTTATAATCCTTTTTGAGACCAATCTTATTTTCCTTGAGGCTTGGATGCTAAAGCTTTGACTTCATTTTCTTCTTCTGAGTATATTTTTTTTATTATTAAAGTTTTTATTTGCAAAATATATGTATGGGTAATATTTCAACATTGACCCTTGAAAAACTTTGTTACAATTTTTTCCCTCCTACAACCCACCTCCTCCCCTAGATGGCAGGAAATCCAATACATGTTAATTATGTTAAAATATTTGACAAATCAAATATGTGTATACATATTTGTATAGTTATCTTGCTATACAAAAAAAATCTGAAAAGGAAAACATAATGTAAGCAAACATCAATAGAGAATGTGAAAATGCTATGTTGTGGTCCACACTCAGGTCCCACAGGCCTCTCCCTGGGTGTAGATAGCTTTCTTCATCACTAAACAACTGGAACTAGTTTGAAACATCTCATTATTGGAGAGAACCATGTCCTTCAGCATTGATCATCATATAGTCTTATTGTTGCCATGCACAATGATCTCCTAGTTCTGCTCATTTCGCTCAGCATCAGTTCATGCAGGTCTCTTCAGGCCTCTCTGAAATCGTCCTGCTGGTCATTTCTTAAAGAACAATAATATTCCATAACACCCATATGCCATAATTTATTCAGCCATTCTCCAACTGATGGGCATCTACTCAGTTTCCAGTTTCTAGCCAGTATAAAAAGGGTTGCCACAAACATTTTTGCACATGTGGGTCCCTTTCCTTTAAGATCTCTTTGGGATATAGGCCCTATAGAAACACTGCTGGGCTAAAGGGTATAAACAGTTTAATAACTTTTTGAGCATAGTAACAGATTGCTCTCCAGAATGGTTGGATCCATTCACAGTTCCACCAACAATGTATCAGTGTCCCAGTTTCCCCACATCCCCTCCAACATTTGTCATTATCTTTTCCTGTCATCTCAGCCAATCTGACAGGTGTGTAGTGCTATCTCAGAGTTGTCTTAATTTGCATGTCTCTGACCCAATAGTGATTTGGAGCACCTTTTCAAATCACTAGAAATAGTTTTAATTCCTTGATCTAAAAAATGTCTATTCATATCCTTTGACAATTTATCAGTTGGAGAGTGGCTTGAATTCTTATAAATGTGACACAATTCTCTATATGTTTTAGAAATGAGGCCTTTATCAGAACCTTTAAATGTAAAAATGATTTCCCAATTTATTGCTTCCCTCCTAATCTTGTCTGCATTAGTTTTGTTTGTACAAAACCTTTTTAACTTAATATAATTAAAATTATTTATCTATCTAGTGTTCAATAAGAGTTCCAATTCTTCTTTAGACACAAATTCCTTTCTTCTCCACAGGTCTGAGAGGAAAAATATCCTATGTTCCTCTACTCTGCTTATAATATCAGATTATGTTTTTTGATCTTCATTAACACCACAGTAACTTTCAATGGTCAGAATATTTTTTCTGCTGCTTACTCATTTTTCAAGCTTACTTTTTGACATTTAGTTATATGCTAAAGTAGGGCTCTGCTTCCCAAATGGAGGGAACATTGTCCCAAGCTTTAGGTTTTTTTGTGTAGCTGCTTTAGATGTAATACTGGGGGTCTAACTTTTTTGGCTCTTTCAAGGAGGCATGATCTAGAGAAAGGGGTGTTTTTCACTCTCCTGTACTGTGCACTAGTTTTTGAGCAATCACAAGGAGTCTTTACAACCCTGTAATTGTGACCATAGTCGCTGATACCCTAGTGTTCCTACTAACACTGGGATTAAGATCTGGGACTGCAATCCCATTCTACGTATAGACAATGCAACAGAATATTACCCTTAGTGCCAGTAATGAGACCTCTGTAAATCTTCTGAAGCATTATATGAGCCCCTTAACATCTGTTGGCTAAAAGGCTGCAAACTATTATTGATTGCCACTGATTCAGTTGCCTTGATACATGCTCCTGTTTTGCTCAGGCATGATCTGCTATGGCATGGCCCAGTGGACTGTGCTCCTCTCTTACTCTAGTGGACAGGCTTTTCTGCAGAGTTTCTAAATTGTCTTGGACCGGAAAATTGTTTCACTTTTTCTTTTTGTGGGTTTTAGTATTCTAGAATTTGTTCAGATTCATTATTTAAAATATTTTTTTTTTTGTAATTTGTGGGAGAGTTCAGGAAAATAAATTCTTAATCAAACAAGGGTGGAATCCATTATATATAAAACTGAAATTAAAAATTAATCATTTCTATGAGATGAAATCTCAAGGATTTATCGAGAATAACATTAATGAAATTAGGATAAAAAGAAATACAGGTGATGGGAGAAAAAATCTTTACATTAAATATTTCTGATAAGGGTTTAATATAAATGTATACATATACATATACATGACATACATAGGTATGTGTGTTTATATGTGTATATGACATATACACTTGCAACAAAACTCATTCTTCAATAGATAATTGATAAAATTATAAGAACAGACATCAGATAATTGCTGTTAACAAGTTAACAACTATAGGAAAGAATGATGTCAGTCACTAATATGAGAAATGCAAATAGAAATGACAATGAAATTTTACCACACACTCAGTAATTTGAGGAATGTTAAGAACATCAAAAAAAGACTTTGTTATTGTTATCTCTTTTTATTTATTAAAGCTTTTTATTTGCATAACATATGTATGGGTAGTTCCTCAACATTGACCCTTACAAAGCTTTCCTTTATAATTCCCCCCCCCAGTCTCCTCCCCTCCCCAGATGACAGGAAGTCCACTACATGTTAATTATATTAAAATACTTGTATTTTATGTAAATATGTAAAATATACATATTTCCATACTTATCTTGCTATGCAAGAACAATCATAGTTACATGAAAAAAATATCTGAGAAACGAAACCCAATGCAAGCAAACACTAATAGAGATCATGGAAATGATATGTTGTGGTCCACATTTCATATCCCTCTCTCTGGGTGTATATGGCTTTCTTCACTGAACAATTGGAACTGGTTTGAGACATTTCATTGTTGCAGAGAGCCATATCTATCAGAATTGATTATCATATGGTCTTGTTGTTGCTGTGTATAATGATTTCCTGGTTCTGCTCATTTCACTCAGCATCAGTGCATGCAAGTCTCTCCAAGTCTCTCTGAAATCATCCTGCTGGCCATTTCTTACAGAACAATAATATTCCATAACATTCATATACCATAATTTATTCAGCCACTCTCCAATTGATGGGCATCCATTCAGTTTCCAGTTTCTAGCCACTACAAAAAGGGTTGCCACAAACATTCTTGCACAGGTGGGTCCCTTTCCCTCCTCTAAGATCTTTTTGGGATATAAGCCCAATAGAAAAACTGCTGAGTCAAATGGTATGCACAGTTTGATACCTTTTTGAGCATAGCTCTAAATTGCTCTCCAGAATGGTTGGATCCCTTCACAGTTCCACCAACAATGTATTAGTGTCCCAGCTTTCCCACATCCCTTCCAGCATTCATCATTATCTTTTCCTGTCATTTTAGCCAATCTGACAGGTGTGTAGTGGTACCTCAGAATTGTCTTAATTTGCATTTCTCCGATCAATAGTGATTTGGAGCAACTTTCATAGGACTACAGATTGTTTTAATTTCATCATCTGAAAACTGTCTGTTCATATCCCTTGACCACTTATCTATTGAAGAGTGGCTTGAAGTGGGAAAAGAGTGCAATGAACAGAAAAAATTCAATAGGCCAGTTACAAAAGGAGCTTAAAAAGGTAACTGAAGAAAACAAAACTTTAAAAATAAGAATTGAACAAATGCAAGTGAATGGCTCAATAAGACTTCAAGAATCAGTCAAACAAAAACAAAAAAATGAAAAACTAGAAGAAAATATGAAATATCTCCTAAGAAAAACAACTGACTTGGAAAATAGATCTAGGAGAGACAATCTAAGGATTATTGGACTTCCTGAAAGCCATGATGAAAAAAAGAATCTAAACACTATTTTCCAGGAAATCATGAAAGAAAACTGCCCTGAGATTGTAGAATCAAAGGGCAAAATCACCATTGAAAGAATTCACCAATCACCTCCTGAAAAAGACACCAAAATTAAAACCCCAAGGAATATTGTGGCTAAATTTCAGGACTATCACACCAAGGAAAGGATTCTGCTAGCAGCTAGAAAGAAACAATTCAAATACTGAGGATGAATACGATCTGTCAGCCTCCAAATTGAAGGATCGAAGGGCCTGGAACCAGATATCCCGAAAGGCAAAGGAACGTGGATTACAGCCAAGAATAACCTATCCAGCTAGAATGAGCATTATCCTCCAGGGAAGAAGATGGTCATTCAATGATATAGGTGAATTTCACCTATTTCTAATGAAAAGACCAGATCTGAACAAAAAATTTGACCTCCAAAGACAGAACTCAAGAGAAGCATAAAAAGGTAAAAAGGAAAGGACTCTTGAGAACTTTATTTCCACTATGGGAATATGTAAAGGTTGGGGGTATAATTAACTAAATATTACTTGGATAATATGAAAAAGAAAACTAGAGGGGGAAAGGTTATCATACTGGGGAAAAGATGGAAAAAGTGGTAAAATAAGATCTAAAAAAGGAGGTAAAAACAAGGTAAAATCTCTTGAAGAGGCAAAGAAAACCTAATATATAATTGAGAGAAAGAGCGGAGAGAGATGAGCATTGTTTAAATCTTACTCTTGTCAGGTTAGATTCTAAAAGTGTATATCAGACACTTGATTTCACATAGAAACTTGTCTGTTGCTAGAGGGAAGTGGGAGGGAAAGGAGGAAAAGCAAGGGATAAACTATTAGAAGGGAAAATAGAAGAATCAGGGGAAAGGAGTTAAAAAATGGGGAGGGGATCTAAAGGGTGGAGTATTGTTTGGGGGAGGGGGTCATCAAAAGCAAAGTACTGAGGAGGGGGAAAGGGAGAAAGGGGAAAGGAAAGGGAAAAACATAACTTGGGTAAATAAAATGGCAGGAAATAAAGAATTAGTTATTCTAACTGTGAATGTGAATGGGATGAACTCTCCCATAAAGCGGAAGCAGATAGCCCAGTGGGTAAAACACCAGAATCCCACAATATGTTGTCTACAAGAAACACATCTAAAACATAGTGCCACATATACGATGAAGGTAAAAGGCTGGAACAGAACCTATTATGCTTCAAGTGCACAAAAAAAGCAGGGGTAGCAATCCTTATCTCAGATAAAGTAAAAGCCAAAATAGATCTAATCAAAAGAGATAAGGAAGGAAACTATATTTTATTAAAGGGTACCATAGATAATGTAGCAATATCAATACTAAATATATACACACCAAGTGCAATAGCATCCAGATTCCTAGGGGAGAAATTAAGAGAGATGCAAGAAGAAATAGACAGCAAAACTATACTACTGGGGGATCTCAACTTTGCTCTCTCAGAATTAGATAAATAAAACCACAAAATAAATAAGAAAGAAGTTACGGAGGTAAACAAAATGTTAGAAAAGTTAGGTATGACAAATCTCTGGAGGAAATTGAATGGTGATAAAAGGGAGTATACTTTTTTCGCAGGGGTTCATGGAAGTTATATGAAAATTGATTATCTGTTAGGGCATAAAAACCTCAAAATCAAATGCAAAGGCAGAAATAGTAAATGCATCTTTTTCAGATCATGATGCAATAAAAATCACATGCAATACCAGGCCAGGAGAAAATAGACCAAAAGATAATTGGAAATTAAATAATCTAATCCTGAAGAATGAATGGGTGAAAGAGCAAATTATAGACACAATTGATAATTTCATCCAGGAGAATGACAATAAGGAGACAACATACCAAAATTTGTGTGATAACGGCCAAAGCGGTTATAAGGGGCAATTTTATATGTCTACATGCTTACTTGCATAAAATAGAGAAAGAAAAGATCAACAAATTGGGCTTATTATTAAAAAAAACTAGAAAAAGAACAAATTAAAAACCCTCAATTAAATACCAAATTGGAAATTCTAAAAATAAAAGGAGAAATTAATAAAATTGAAAATAAGAAAACTATTGAGTTAATAAATAAAACTAAGAGTTGGTTCTACAAAAAACCAACAAATTAGATAAGCCTTTAGTTAATTTGATAAGAAAAAGGAAAGAGGAAAATCAAATTGTTAGTCTCAAGAATAATAAGGGAGAACTTTCCTCCAATGAAGAGGAAATTAGAGCAATAATTAGGAGTTACTTTGCCCAAATTTATGCCAGGAAGTTTGATAATGTAAATGAAATGGAGGAATATCTACAAAAATATAGATTGCCCAGGTTAACAGAAGAGGATATAAATTATTTAAATATCCCCATATTAGAAAAAGAAATAGAACAAGCTATTAACCAACTCCCTAAGAAAAAATCTCTAGGGCCAGATGGATTTACATGTGAATTCTACCAAACATTCAAAGAACAATTAATTCCAATACTATACAAACTATTTGAGAAAATAGGGACAGACGGTATACTGCCAAAATCCTTCTATGAGACAGATATGGTGCTGATAGCTAAACCAGGTAGGGTGAAAACAGAGAAAGAAAACTATAGACCAATTTCCCTAATGAATATTGATGCAAAAATTTTAAATAAGATATTAGCAATGAGATTACAGAAAGTCATCCCCAGGATAGTATACAATGACAAAATGGGATTTATACCAGGGATGCAGGGCTGGTTCAATATTAGGAAAACTATCAGCATAATTAATTATATTAATAACCAAACTAACAAAAATCATATGATTATCTCCATAGATGCAGAAAAAGCATTTGATAAAATCCAACACCCTTTCTTATTAAAAACACTAGAGAATACAGGAATAAATGGGCTTTTCCTTAAAATGATCAGTATCATCTATTTAAAACCATCAGCAAGCATCATATGTAATGGAAATTACATTCCCAATAAGATCAGGAGTGAAACAAGGGTGCCCACTGTCACCATTACTATTTAATATTGTATTAGAAATGTTAGCTTTAGCAATAAGAGAAAAAAAAAGAGATAAAAGGAATCAGAGTAGGTAATGAAGAAACCAAATTATCACTCTTTGCAGATGACATGATTGTATACTTAGAGAACCCTAGAGACTCAACTAAAAAACTACTAAAAACAATTCACAACTTTAGTAAAGTTGCAGGATTCAAAATAAATCCACATACATCGTCAGCATTTTTATATATTAGCATCAAAGTTCAGCAGCAAGAGATACAAAAAGAAATTCCATTCCAAATAACAGATGATAGGATAAAATATTTGGGAATCTATCTGCCAAGGAAAAGT
>JAJPUD010003377.1:113652-144625 GCA_023553655.1 Myrmecobius fasciatus | reverse complement strand
GGGAAAATTGGAAACTAGTGTGGAAGAAATTAGAGCTTGACCCACACCTAACACCACATGCCAAGATAAGATCTAAATGGGTTCATGATTTAGATAAAGAGTGATATTACAAGCAAATTAGAGGAACATAGGATAGTTTACCTCTCAGATCTGTGGAGAAGGAATAAATTTGTGTCCAAAGATTTTTTTGAACTCTTAACTGAACACCAGATAGATAATTTTGACTATATTTAGTTAAAAAGTTTTTGTACAAACAAAACTAATGCAGACAAGATTAGGATGGAAGCAATAAATTGGGAAATCATCTTTACATTTAAGGGCTATGATAAAGGCCTCATTTCTGCCCTATGTCGAATTTTGTCTCATATTTATAAGAATTCAAGTGACTCTCCAATCAATAAATGTGCAAAGGATATGAACAGACAATTTTCAGATGATGAAATTAAAACCATTTCTAGTCATATGAAAAGGTGCTCTAAATCACTATTGATCCGAGAAATGCAAATTAGGACAACTCTGAGATACCACTACACACCTATCAGATTGGCTAATTCCTGTTGAGAGGAAAAGGTAATAACGAATGCTGGAGGGGATGTGGGAGAACTGGAACACTGATATATTGTTGGTGTAACTGTGAACGGATCCAACCATTCTGGAGAGCAATTTGGAGCTATGCTCAAAAAGTTATCAAATTGTGCATACCCTTTGACCCAGCAGTGTTTCTACTGGGCCTATATCCCAAGGAGAGCTTAGAGGAGGGAAAGGGCCCCACATGTGCAAGAATGTTTGTGGCAGCCCTTTTTGTAGTGGCTAGAAAGTGGAAACTGAGTAGATGCCCATCAATTGGAGAATGGCTGAATAAATTATGGTATATAAATGTTATGGAATATTATTGTTTTGTAAGAAACGACCAGCAGGATGATTTCAGAGAGGCCTGAAGTGACTTGCATGAACTGATGCTAAGTGAAATGAGCAGAACCAGGAGATCATTATACATGGCAACAACAAGACTATATGATGATCAATTCTGATGGACATGGCTCTCTTCAACAATGAAATGTTTCAAACCAGTTCCAATTGTTCAGTGAAGAAAGCCACATATACCCAGAGAGAGGGATATGAAATGTGGACCACAACATCACATTTTCATGCTCTCTATTGATGTTTGCTTGCATTGTTTCCCTTCTCAGATTTTTTTTTTCTTGTAGACCTGACTTTTCTTGCACAGCAAAATAACTGTAAAAATATGTATACACATATTAGATTTGTCAAGTATTTTAACATAATCAACACATAGTAGACTTCCTGCCATCTAGGGGAGGGGAGGGGATTAAGGGGAAATAATTTGTGATAGAAAGCTTTGCAAGCGTCAATGTTGAAAAATTACCCACACATATGTTTTGCAAATGTTTTTAATAAAAAAAGAGAAGCATAAAAAGGTAAACAAGAATGGGTAATCATAAGGGACTTAAAGTTAAACTGTTTATGTTCCTAAATGGGAATATGATACGTCTATTTCATAAGAATTTTATTATTGTTATTATTAGGTCAGCCAGAAGGAGTATAATTAGAGAACAGAAGTTTGAGCTGAATATGACAGCATGCTATAAAAAATAAGATATAAGTTTAAGAAAGCAGAATACACTAGGAGATGAGGAAAGGGACAGGTCAAATCAGATAAATTATGTTATATTAAAGAGGCAAGATATAACTTTTACAGTAGAGAACAGATGGGGTAGGTAGTGGGAAATTCTAGAACCTTATTCTCATCATAATTGGTTCAAAAAGCAAACAATATACACACTCAATTGGACACAGAAATTAATCTTTCCCTACAGGAAATTAGGAAGGGAAGAGGGAGAAGAAGAGAAGGTGCTAATAGAAGAGAAGATGGTGATCAGAACCAAAACACTTTTGAGGAACAACAAGGTAAGAGTAAAGACAAAATAGAATAAATGAGAGAATAGGAGAGCAATTAGCAATCATAACCATGAAAAAAATTTTCAAGCAAGTTTCTCTGATACCTCTTCTCTCAATTAAATAGAGAAATGAGTCAAATTTATAAAAATAAGAGTCATACCCTAATTTAAAAATGATCAGAAGATATGAACAGTCAGTTTTCAGATGAAGTAATCAAAACCATACACACACACACACACACACATATATATATATACAAATATTAAAAATGCTCTAAATCACTACTGATTAGAGAAATGCAAATTAAATTAATTCTCAGGTACAACCCCACAGCTATTAAATTGACTAATAGGAGAAAAAAAGATGAATGATAAATGGATGGAAAGTAGGAAAATAGAGACAATAATGCATTGTTGGTGGAGTTGTGAACTGACAACAATTCTGTAGAGCAATTCTGGTAGCAAAAAAATGGAATTAAAAGAGCTGCTCATCAAGGAATGGCTGAGCAAACTGTGGTACATGACTGTAATGGAATGCTATTGTGATATAAGAAATAATGAGCTAGATACTCTCAGAAAAACCTGGAAAAAAAACTGATGCCAAGTAAAATGAGTAGAACCAAAAGAACATCATACACCATAATGATCAACTATGGATGACAGCCATTTTTATCAATACTACGATCCAAGACAACTCTGAAGGACTTATGATTAAAAATTATTATCCATTTTCCTGAGAATTCAGATTGAAGCATCCTTTTAAACTTCTTTTATTTGGGGGAAAATGAAATACTAAATTTGAATAAAATAATAAAACAAAAAAAAGAAAGAAAAAAAGAAAAAAAATCAAATTGTTAGTCTCAAAAATGAAAATGGAGAATTTCCACCAATGAACATGAAATTAAAACAATAATTAGGAGTTATTTTTCCCAACTATATGTCAATAAATTTGATAATCTAAGTGAAATGGAGGAATATTTAAAATATAGATTTCCTAGATTAACAGAAGAGGAAATAAATTATTTAAAAAGTCCCATTTTGGAAAAAGAAACAGAACAAGTTATTAATCAACTCCCTAAGAAAAAATCTCCAGGGCCAGATGGATTTACATGTGAATTCTACTAAACATTTAACGAACAATTAATTCCAATATTATATAAACTATTTGAAAAAATAGCAAAAGTAGGAGCTCTACCAACTTCCTTTTGTGACACAGATATGGTGCTGGTATCTAAACCAGGTAGGGTGAAAACAGAAAGAAAATTATAGTCCAATTTCCCTAATGAATATTGATGCAAAAATCTTAAATAAAATATTAGCAAAGAAGTTGCGGAAACTCATCAGGATAATACACTATGACCAATAGGATTTATCCTAGGAATGCAGGGCTGGTTCAATATTAGGAAAACTACTATTAGCAAAACTGACTATATCAGTAATCAAACTATAAAATCATATGATTACCTCAATAGATACAGAAAAAGCATTTGATAAAAGCCAATATCCATTTCTATTAAAAACACTACAGAGTATGGGCATGAATGGACTTTTCCATAAAATGATCAGTAGCATCTATTTAAAACCATCAGCAAGCACCATATGTAAGGAGGAAAAACTAGAACCATTTTCAATAAGATCAGGGGTAAAACAAGGTTGTCCACTCTCACCATCACTATACCATATTGTATTAGAAATGCTAGCTTTGGCAGTAAGAGGAGAAAGGGAGATTAAAGGAATTAGAGTAGGTAATGAGGAAATCAAATTGTCAGTCTTTACAGATGATAAGATGTTTTACTTAGAGAATCCTGGAGAATCAACTAAAAAGTACTAGACACAATTCCCAACTGCAGCAAAGTGGCAGGATTCAAAATAAATCCATATAAATCATCAGCAGTTTTTATATATTACCAACAAAGTCCAAAAACAAGAGATGCAAAGAGAAATTCAATTTAAAATAACTGTCAATGACATAAAATATTTGGAAGTCGGCCTGCCAAGGCAAAGTCTGGAACTATATGAACACAAATACAAAACACTTTTCCATACAAATCAAGTCAGATTTAATCAACTGAAAAAATATCAAGTACTCATGGGTAGGATGAGTAAAGATTATAAAAATGACAATACTACCTAAATGAATCAACTTATTCAGTGACATACCAATCAAACTTCCAAGAAATTATTTTACAGATCTAGAAAAATAATCACAAAGTTCATGTGGAATAACAAAAGTTCAAGAATTTCAAAGGAATTAATGGAAAAAAAAATGCCAGTGAAGGTGGCCTTGCTGCATCAGATCTTAAACTATATTATAAAGCAACGGTCATCAAAACCATTTGGTACTGGCTAAGAAATAGAGTAGTTGATCAGTGGAATAGGTTAGGTTCACAGGCCAAAATAGTCAATGGTAATCAAGTGTTTGACAAACCCAGACACACCAGCTTTAGGGATCAAAAACTCACTATTTGACAAAGCCTGCTGGGAAAATTGGAAACTATTATGGAAGAAACTAGGCATTGACCCGCACCTAATACCATATACCAAGATAAGGTCAAAATGGGTTCATGATTTAGACATAAAGAGTGATATTACAAGCAAATTATAAGAACATAGGATAGTTTATCTCTCCAATCTGTGGAAAAGGAAGGAATTTGTGACCAAAGAAGAACTGGAGTTCATTATTGAACACAAAATAGATAATTTTGATTATATTAAGTTAAGGAATTTTTGCACAAAGAAAACTAATGCAGACAAGATTGGAAGGGAAGGAATAAACTGGGAAAATATTTTATATTCAAAGCTTCTGATAAAGGCCCATTTCTAAAATATATAGAGAACTGACTCAAATTTATAAGAATTGAAGCCATTCTCCCATTGATAAATGGTCAAAGGATATGAACAGAATTTTCAGATGAAAAAATTAAAACCATTTATAATCATGTGAAAAGGTGCTCTAAATCATTATTGATTAAAGAAATACAAATTAAGACAACTCTGGTGTACCACTACATACCTCTCAGATTGGCTAAAATGACAGGAAAAGATAATGACAAATTTTGGAGGGGATGTGGGAAAACTGGAACACTAATACATTGTTGGTGGAGTTGTGAAGCTATCCAACAATTTTTGAGAACGATTTTGAATTGTGCCCAAAGGGCTATCAAAATGCGCATACCCTTTGATCCAGCAGTGTTTCTACTGGGTTTATATTCCAAAGAGATCTTAAAGGAGGGAAAGGGCACCACGTGTGTAAAAATGTTTATGGCAGCCCTTTTTGTCATGGCAAGAGAATGAAAATTTAGTGGATGCCCCTCAGCTGGGGAATGGCTAAATAAATTATGGTATATGAATGTTATGGAATATTATCGTTCTGTAATAAACGGTCTGCAGGATGAGTTCAGAGCGGCCTGGAGAGACTTACATGAACTGATGCTAAGTGAAATGAGCAGAACCACCAGATCTTTGTCCATGGCAACAACAAGATTATATGATGATCAATTCTGATGGACATGGCTATTTTTAACAATGAGTTGATTGAGGACAATTCCAATGATCTTGTGATGGAGACAGCCATCTACACCCAGAGTGAGGACTGTGGAAACTGAGTGTGGATCACTACATAGCATTTTTACTTTTTTTGTTCTTGTTTGCTTGCATTTTATTTTCTTTCTCACTTTTTCCCTTTTTGATTTCATTTCTCTTGTGCAAGATAATTGTATAAAGATGTATACATATATTTGATTTAACATATTTTTACCATGTTTAACATGGGGAGGAGGTGAAGGAAATGGGGGGGAAGAGGAACATAAGGTTTTGCATGAGTTAATGTTGAAAAGTCATCCATGTATATGTTTTGAAAATAAAAAGCTTTAATAAAAAAAAGTACAACAGAGGTGTTTTCTCTGATCTTTCAGTGGGCCAGTGTAATCAGCAAAATCTGGGCATGTTTGGACACATCTTCAAGAATGAAATAGCCACACAAAACACTAACTGCTCACAAAAGTACCAACTCAGAAACAATGGAAATGAAGATGCTATGGAAACTTTATTCTTTTCTCCTTCATAGTATAGGATGTACGTCACTAATTCCAAATGCTAATGTCTTTCCACCAGCCATGATCCAAGCTGAAAAGGATGCCATTGTCCTTCCCTCTTCTCAAGGGTATTCTCCTGCCAGTACTACTGCAATACCTAAAGAGCACTTCAGGAAGAGTGCCCAGGCCTTGCATGTCAGCCCCTTAGAAGGTACCTGACCTACTTGCTGGGGAAATGCAAAATTCAGTTTTAATCAATAAGTCTCCAGAAGAGCTTGAGGTTCACTTAGTACCCCTAAGAAAAAGGCGATTTAAATTGCCCTGAAGATAAGCCCTGCTGATATAAAACCTAACAGCAACCCTATTATCAGGTCTCAGAAATGAATTTTTTTATTTCCCATTTATACTGCGCCTATCAGACCAATGCCTTCTTAGAAATCTCAAACAAAAACATAATTTAAAATCAAGCACTGAAGTAAAGTCCTCAGAACTATGACTATATTACCCTCTTTGCTACTCTTACCCTTTCTCCTAGTTCTCAAGATGGAGGAAAACTGTCAGTTTTTACTCCCCTCAAAACTGGAGAAAGGCCTTGTGTTAAATCCCCTATCTCCAAATTAAGGGGTTTTAAGTGAAGAACTCAAGAAGGACTTTACAGAAAGCTATTTTTGAGATGACTCTAGGCTCCTAAAGGGTACCAACTAAATGAAGGCTCTGAGTCTGGTAGTTTCTACAAAAGTCACAGAATCTCAGTTTTAAAAAAAGACATTAGAAGCCATCCAATAAGAAGAATCCATAACCCATAATCTGAAGAATCTCTTCTAAAAGATGGTAATAGTTTTGAGTTAAAGCATGCCCCTCCAAAAAAAAGAAAAACAGGCAACAACTTTGTATCTGTTAGCCAAGGGCCAACTTGGCTAAGTCCACAGAAGATTCACACACCAGGATGAACATTAAGGTTATGAAACTTTTGACCAAGACAAATTTTAAGGACCTTCTAGAATAGGGGTTTTTAATCTTGGGTTTCTGAATTTTATATGTATGTGTATATGTATACATGTGTGTATATGAATAGCTGAGGATATGTTTGGAATATTAAATAGAAAGGTAGTTATTTCAATTTAATTGCTTTCCCTTGTAATCTTATTTTATGTTGTGCATTTAATAACATTATTCTGGGAAAACAAAGGTTTAACTGGGCAACCAAAGAGGTCCAGGACACAACAAAAATTAAGAAATTTTGCCCTAAAGGATACTTGAGATTTCTGCTATTTCTTTTCTATCACTCATTCTACTGAGTCACAGAGAGTTTATCATCTGCATTGTTACAACAAAGGAATTTTAAAAATATTAAATTTATAAAGTCACTGAAAGGGTCACTTTATTTATAAAAAAGTAGGATTTGGGGGCTGGCAATTACATTCATGTCAATTGGACATGTTACTCATTATGTTCTCCACAGATGAGGACTGTAAAAGTGGGTTTTGTGCTCATTTCTCCAAATGGTTTTGGGTAGGGATTTCAATGGTGGAACCCAGGAAGGGAACTATTAAAATGCTCTGATAAATATATTAAGATGACAAGAGAAAGCCAAGATAAAAATATTCAGAACCAAAGCTTACCTTATTTAGAGTTCCACTAAAGCTATGACTATTAAGGATTCTGTAACTTTTTGAAGGCAGGACTTCTAGTTTGTTTCATCTGTATATCACGTTACCCTATTTTCCCTACTTATAATTTTCTCTCTCCTTCATCCTTTCTTTCCTCACCAGCTTATGGTGACCATATCCCTAAATTTCATCTCCTTTTTTTTCAGAATCCCCTTTCCCCTTTCCTCTTTTAATTCTACCCTCCCTTCTATTTCCTTGTCTACCCTATAGGATGAAACAAATTTCTATATCAAATTTAGTAGATATGTTATTCCCACTTTGAGCCAAATCTTATGAGATTAAGGTGACACCACTTCTTTCTCTCACCAATATTAGATCTTTTGTGCCTCTTCAAATGGCATAATTTTCCCCATTTTACTTCTCCTTACAGCTTCTCTTCATACAATCTCTTGTCCTCTCCAATTTCTTTTTTATATCATCACATTAAGGTCACCTTTTAACTATACCTTTAAAGTATACCCTTTCTCACAGCCCTGACAAAGATACAGTTCTCAAGAGATACACATATTTTCTTCCCACATAGTGAAGCAAACATTTTAACCTTATAAAGCATTTTTTACTTAATTTACCTTTTCATGCATTTCTTGAATCTTGTATTTGAAGATCAAACTTTCTGCTCACCTCTGGCCTTTTAATCAGAAATGATTGAAAATTTCCTATTTCATTGAAAATCCATCTTTTCTCTTGAAAGACAATTCTTAGCTTTGCTTGGTAGTTGATTCTTGATTGCAGTCCAAGCTTTTTTGCCTTGTAAAATATTATATTCCAGGCCTTTCAATCCTTTAAGGCGGAAGTTCATAAGTCCATGGTAATTCTGATTGTGCTTCCTTGATATTTGAATTTCTCCTTGATGTGATAATTTTGGAATTTTATTACAATATTACTTGGGATGTTCATTTGAGGTTTCTTTCAAGAAGAGACTGGTGGATTCTTCAATGACTATTTTACCTCCTAGTTCTAGAACATCAGGGATGTTTTCCTTGAGGATTTTTTGAAGGATATTATATAGGCTCTTTTTTCATCCTGGCTTTCAAGTACTCCAATAATTCTTAGATTCTTTCTCCTGTCTCTATTTCCATTTCTATTTTCTTCTATTTTTTTCATTTAAAAAAATTCTTTGATGGACTCTTGATTTCTCATTGAGTTCTTCACTTACATTTGTCCAATTCTAATTTTAAGTGAATTATTTTCTTCAGTTAGCTTTTTTTTTTAACCTTTTGTATTTGGCCAATTTTACTTTTAAAGGAGTTGTTTAGTTCAGTGGATTTTTTTTCCATTTCACCAATTCTATTTTGAAGGAGTTATTTTCTTTAGTATATATATATATATATATATATATATATATATATATTCCATTTCATCAAATTTATTTTTTAAAGAGTTGTTTTCTTCAATCAATTTCTGTGCTTTCCTTTCCAGTTTTCCTTTTAGTTTTCCCCCCAAACTCTCATGAAAGGCTCTCATTTCTTTCCCCCATTTTCCTTCTATCTCTTCTTTAATATTTTGAACTTGAGACCAGTTTACATCCAGCTTTAAGGCTTCATCTGTATGTATTTAGCATTTTCTGTCTTTCTTCTGGGTTTTTGTTCTGGTCTTCCCTGTCTCCATAATAGCTCTCTATGCCAGAGATCTTTTTGTTTTTTGCTCATTTTAAAAGGCTGAGATCTGCTCTTCTTTAGAGGAGGGGCAACAGAGGTTTCTCACTGACTGTGCTGTGGCCAATGCTGCAGGCTTTATCTCAGTGGTGAATGTGCTAACCAAGTTCCACCTGTTATGTTGTGTTTTAGGCCTCATAATTCGCCTTCTATGGTTGCATTAAAGGTATTACATCTGTTCTGCTGATCTGGCTTTGTGAACCAGGACAGAACAACTAACATTGCTGCATTTGGCTAAGAGACTGTTACTTTCTGTACCATGCCTGCACTGGATCATGTTACCACCTGCTTAATTGAGACAGACTTTTCATGAAGTCCTTCTAAGATATCTTTAAGCCAGAAAATTATTATAGTCTGAATGTTTGTGAGTTCTGTCACTCCTAAATCCATTCAGAATGTTCATCTAGTTTTGATTCTGAGGGAAGTCAGGAAGAGCTCAGGCAATGTCCTGTCACTCTCCACAATCTTGGCTCTGCCCCCAAGTTTGTTTTTTTATATCCCTATTACTTAGGATAGTAGGTGTTTCCTATAGCTTGAAGATTGCCTTAAAAATAGCCTGAAACAAATTTCAGAATATGAATTACTAAACAAATGCAGATACAGATGGAAGAGTCAAACAGATCCATCTGTCTTAAGAGTAAGAGAATTTTCAATAAGAAAAATCCTAGGTATGAATCTTTATGGTTCCCTTAGATGTTCAGCCAAAAGATGATCTATTAAAAGTTTACATTAAAATATGGACAAAAGTTGCACTGTTTCAGAAGGAATGGATAGTTATTAAATGTACCAATGGTAGTAAAATCCCAATGTAAAATTTTATATTTATTCTTTTTTATCTTTTTACTCCTAATTTCTCTATTCTAAATGACTTATTCATTTCATTAAATATTTCCTAGCTGCATGTAAGGGAATGTTAGGGCATCATTTGTTAAAGACAGAGTTTTAAATTATTATTTTTTTATTAAAGCTTTTTATTTGCATAACATATGCATGGGTAGTTCTTCAACATTGACCATTACAAAGCTTCCATTACAAATTCCACCCCCCCCATTCCCCTCCCATCCCCTAGATGGCAGGAAGTCCACTATATGTTAATTATATGAAAATATTTGACAAGTCGAATATATGTTTACATGTTTCCATACTTGTGTTAGAGCAATTGTATCTACATGAACAAAAAAGATCTGATAAAGGAAACCCAATGCAAGCAGTCATCAATATAGAGCATGAAAATGTTATGTTGTGGTCCACATTTCACATCCCTCTCTCTGGGTGTATATGGCCTTCTTTACTGAACAATGAGAACTGGTTTGAAACATTTCATTGTTGAAGAGAGCCATGCATGCCCATCAGAATTGATCATCATATGGTATTGTTGTTGCCGTGTATAATGACCTCCCGGTTCTGCTTGTTTTGCTCAGCATAAATTATTTTCTTCCATCCAAACCACCCCCTCTCCTTAAGGAGAGCACTATGATATTGATTATACATGTGAACTCATGTTAGACACATTTCCATGTTAGCCATGTAACAAAAGGAGACACAAACAAAACAAAAAACTAAAAATAAAGTTACAAGTGTGAGTTTACTATAGTGGGATGATATCTAAAAAGTAAAAGAAATTGATGGAGAACAGAGATGAACAAGGAGAAAAGGAAAGAAAGAGGTAGAATATGGTAAATTATCTTATATAAACGATTTGTCAAAGAACTTTTACACTAGAATGGAAGATGCTGTGGGGTGGTGGTGAGCAGTACTTCAAACCCTCATCATTACTGGCTCCAAAAGAAAATAATATGCACATTCAATTGGGTATAGAAATCGAACTTACCCAATAAGGAAGTATAAGGGGAGAGGGATAAAATATATGGGAATGGGACTGAAAGAAAAGAAAGTGGATAGGGGGAAGCAGTATTCAGAAGCAAAATACTTTTGAGAAGGGACAGGGTGAAAGGAGAGAGAGGAAAAGATACATGTGAAAAAAAGAATGGAGGGAACTACACAGTAATCATAACTGTGAATGTGAACGGGATGAACCCATCTATAAAACAGAAGAAGCATATAGCAGAATGAATTAAAAGTCAAAATCCTGTAATATGTTGTTTACAAGAAACACACTTGAAGCAAAGAAACACCCACAGAATAAAGGTAAGGACTGGAACAATATCTATTGTGCTTCAGATGAAGCAAAAAAGTAGGGGCAGCAATAATGATCTCAGACAAATATAGAAAAAGATCTAATTAAAAGAGAAAAAGAAGAAAATTACATTTTGCTAAAAGATAATGAAGTAACATCAATACTAAATACATATGCACCAAATGGTATAAAATCCAAATTCTTTTTTTTTTTTTTTGCTGAGGCAATTGGGGTTAAGTGACTTGCTCAGGGTCACACAGCTAGAACGTGTTAAGTGTCTGAGGCCAGATTTGAACTCCTGACTTCAGGGATGGTGTTCTATCTGCTGCACCATCAACTGCCCAGGATCTAAATTTTTAAAGGAAAAGGTAAATGAGTTACAGGAGAAAATAAGACATTTAAATTATACTAGTGGAGGACCTCAACTTTTCCCTCTCAGAACTAGACAAACGTACACAAAAAATAAACATTGAAGAATGTAGAGAGAAGAACTTTAGAAAAGTTAGATATTATAGGCCTCTGGTGAAAAATGGAAATGGAATACAAAGGAACATATCTTTTTCACAGCAGTAAATGGTTCTATCAAAAATAATGATCTTGTATTAGGTCATAAAAAAACTTTACAACCAAATACAGAAAAGCATTAATATTAAATTCATCTTTTCAGATAATAATGAAATAAAAATTACATTTAACAAAGAACCATGGAAACAGATGAAAAATGATTTGAATGTAAATAGTCAATTCTTACATAATGAATTGGTCAAAGAACAAATAAATGAAGCAACCAATAATTTGATTAAAGAAAATAATAACAATGTGACAACATGACAAAATTTATGGGATGCAGCCAAAGCAGTAGTTAGTGGAAAATTTGTATCTCTGAACATTTATATCAATAAAACAGAGAAAGAACAAATCAATAAATCTGGCATGTAAGTAAAAAGAAACTAGAAAGAGAACAAAATAAAAATCCTTAATTAAACACCAAATTGCAAATCCTGAGAATCAAAGCAGTTATTAGTAAACATGAAATTTTAATTAATTTGGATTAATTTAATGTTTAAATTGATTTCTTAGTTAAAATTTAATTCAAAATGTGATTAATAAAAATGAAAAAAATAAAAAAAATAATAAATAAAATTAGGATCTGTTTTTATGTAAAAACCAATAAAATAGACAAACTGCTGCTTATTTGGATTTAAGAAAATAAAGAAGTAAATTAGTAGTATTGAAAATGAATTATTAGCAATGGAGAGGTAATCAAACCAATGAAGAAGGGCTATTTTGTCCAATTATATTCTAATAAATCTAACAATCTAGATGAAACATACAAATGCTGACAAAAATAAAAACTGCCCAGAATAACAAAAGAGAAAGTAGAAGAAACCATCAATGAACTCTCTTAAAAACAAACAAACAAACAAACTCCAGGGCCAAGTAGATTCACACATGAATTTTAACAAAAATTTAGAGAACTATTAATCCCAAACTATATAATTATTTAGAGGGAAAGGGTAAAAAAAAAGAGTCCTACCAAATTCCTTCTGTGACACAAATATGTGGTTGATACCCAAAACATGAAGAACAAAAAAAGAAAAGGGAAAACTATAGATAAATTTCCCTGCTAAATACTGATGCAAAAATTTTAAATAAAATGCTAACAAAAAATTATAACAATATATCACCAGGATAATATACTATGACCAGTTGGGATTTATATAAGGGATGTAGAGCTTATTCAATATTAGGAAAATGATCAGAATAACTGGTCATATTAAGAAAATAACAAGAATCATATGATCATAGCAATAAAAACAGCTTTTGACAAAATACAATAACCTTTCTTATTTAAAACACTAGAAGTCACAGGAATAAACAGAGATTTCCTTAAAATAATAAGCAGTATCTACCTAAACCTAAAAGGATCAGTAAGCATTTTGTGTAAGGGGAACAAGTTAGAAGCCTTCCTAATAACAACAGGAATGAAGCTAGAATATCCATTATCATCACTATTATTCAACATTCTAATAGAAATACTAGTTATAACAATAAGACAAGAAAAAGAAATGGAAAGAATTAGATTAGGCAATAAGGAAACAAAGCTATCATTCTTTGGAGATGATATGATGGTATATTTAAATAATGCTAGAGAATCAACTAAAAAAGCTACGTGAAATAATTAACAATGTTAATAAAGCTGCAGGATAAAAAACAACCCACATAAATGATCAGCATTTCTATTTATTACCCACTAAAGTACAGTTGCTAGAGATAGAAATTCCATTTAAAAGAACTGCAAACAATATAAGATACTAGGAAATATACATGCCAAGACAAACCTACGTGAACAACACAATTACAAAACCATTTTCACACAAATAAAATTGGATCTAAACAATTGGAAAAAAATTTCAATTGCTTATGAGTATGACAAGCCTCTATAATAAAGATGACATGTACCTAAATTAATTTACTTAGAGCCACACCAAATAAACTATCAAAATTAAGTACTGAGCTAGAAAAAAATAATAAATTCATTTGGAAGATAATAAAAGCAAGAATATAAGGGGAATTAATGGGAAAAATATGAAGGAGCTCTAGCTATATCATATTTCAAATTGTATTATAAAGGAGTGGACAAGGGGGATAGAGTAGGTACATAATAAAATAATAAACAGTAGGAAATAACTATAGTAATCTAGTATTTGATAACGTAATGATAACAAGCTTTTAACCCAAAAATTCACTATTTACCAAAAACTGCAGGGAAAACTGGAAAGTGGTTTACACTAATATCTCTTATTAAAAAAAAAAGAAGAAGAAGTGAACCACATAAGAAGAAAGAACCCAATCAAAAAACTTACTAAGGGAACAGGGAAGACTGGGGTTGATATTCAGAGGAGGAACACTGAAGTAAAAAAAAATACTTCTACTCAAAGATCAATTTCAATGATCTCAGCATGCACAAATTGTTTATCTTTTTTTTACATGAGAAATGAGACTGACATCAACAATAGGGTAGCTCAAAAAAAAAAGACTGGGACAGAGTTAAGGTAAAAATAGCAATTATGTTATACAAATGAGGTACAGAGGAAGAATAGACACCTCTGCATTAGAGGGGGAAGGGCGCATAGTTATGAAAACCTACTAATATCAAAATGGGTTAAATAGGTAACATTACATATATACCATGAAGATTATAGCACCCTCCAAAATATATAAAGAAATAAGGAGGGAGGGAGGGGCAGATGGGGAAGCAAAGGGTGAGGAAAGAAGACAAGGGAAAGATCCTTGGGTGGGGGGAAGTTAAATAACAGCAAGGAAAGTTAAGGAGCAGAATTAATGCAAAGAATCAGCAGGTATAGGAAAGATATGTGTGTATGTATATGTATATATCTACATATGTATATATAAATATATCCTTTCTTAAATATAACTTGCTTGGGGGGAAAGAAGGATGAAAGAGGGGAAAAAGAATAAAGTAAAAAAGACGTGCAGCAGAGAACAAAAAAACAACTTACAAGGAAGTAAAGAAAAAATGAACACTCATGAATATAATTACTTCTACACACACACACACACACACACACACACACACACTTTGTTGAACTAGTAATTTGTTGTTAGATATTTTGAATACTCCCTGATGTTCTGCTGGACACATGACAATATTCTCTTTTGTTTTATATTCCTTTTCTCTGTTTCTTTTTTTTCTTAATCTGTTTTTGTAAATAAAATTTAAAAATTTAAATAAAATAAAATACAGGAAAAAACCCAAAACAAAACTGGAAAGCAGCTTGGCAGAAACTAGGCATTGCTCAATAGGTCACGCTATATACCAGTATAATGTCAAAATGGAAAAAAGTAATAAAGTAAGCAAATTAGGGGCGTGTAGAATAGTGTACTTGTCAGATTTATAAAGAAGGATAGATTTTATGATCAAATAAGAGATATAGAGCATTATAGAATGTAAAATGGATAATTTTGATTAGATGAAATTAAAAAATTTTTTATAGACAAAATCAATTCAACTAATTTTTTTTTTTAAAGCAGAATATGGTAGATAAAGCACTGGTCCTGGAGTTAGGAGGATCTGAGTTCAAATCTGCCTTCAGACACTTAATATTTCCAAGCTTCTTGACCCTAAGCAAGTTACTAAACCCCAAGTGCCTCACTTCTAAGAAAAAAGAAGGAACAGGAGAAAGAGGAGCAGGGCAGAAAACTGGGGAGGGGGATTTTTTTGGCAAGTTTCCTTTATAACAGCCTCATTTCTCAAATATATGAACAACTGAGTCATATTTATGAGAATAAAAGTTTTTCACCACTTGATAAATGGTCAAATTATATGAACAGGCAGTTTTCATATGAAGAAATTAAAGCTATATATACTGCTGTAACTCACTATTGATTAGAGAAATGCAAATTAAAACAAGTCTAAAATACCTTTTAAATCCATCAAATTGACAATTTGGAACTCTGCTCAAAGAGATATAACACTGTTCACACCCTTTGATCCAGCAATACCACAATTAAGTTTATATCCCAAAAGGATGTTTGTTTGTTTTTTTAAGGAAAAGGATATAATTATACAACAATATTCATGGAAACTTTTTTGGAGCAGTAAAGAAATGTAAATTGAAGGAAAGATCAATTGAGGAATGGCAGAACAAGTTGTGGTATATGATTGTGATGAAATACTATTATGTTAGGAAATGAAGAGGAGGATGCTTTAAGAAAAACCTGAAAAGATTTACACAAATTGTATAAAGTAATGTGAACAGAACCAGGAGATCATTGCAAACAATAACAGTAATGCTGTACAATGAACAACTGTGAATGTTGTAGCTATTCTGAACAATATGATGATCCAAGAGAATTCTGAAAGGCTTAGGATTAAAAATATAATATATCCTGAGAGAACTAATACCTTTATAAATTTGTCTTTAAAGTTCTTGCTTTTGAGTTATTTTTGTCTGTGTTTTCATTCATAACATGCCAAATATGAAATTATGTTTTGCTTGAATGCATATATACAACCTATCCAAACTTCTTGGCTTCTCAGTGAAGGGGGGGGGACAGAGGGAAAGAGAGAAATTGGAAGCAAAATTTTTAAAATTATTGTTAAAAACTGTTTTTTACATGTAATTGAAAAAGTGTAATATCAAAAAAAAAATCACAGGTTTTACTCCTCCACTCAAAAAAGAAGGAAAGAAAGGGAAGCAGTTATTACTGAAAGCAAGCATGGGCTCATAAATAACAAATGAAATAGTGTATGCAAATAGTTTAAATGAAATAGTGTATGTAAGCATTTTATAAAAAATAAAACACTACAGTATTTAAATGCCAGATACTTTTACTATCACTTTTATCTTATTCTTCATTCCTTTTAGATGAACTTAAGATAAAAATGATTCGAAGACATATACACTCCCACTTTTTCTTTTATACTCGATATTTTATGTACTACTCAGGTGGATAAGATGACTACTTTATGGAACTGAGTGAGAGAATCAAGAGATGAAAGTTCATCTCCCATTACTCACTGAATGCATCTTTGGGATAATTCCACTTAAAGGCAAGATGATGGACATGACAGGTACCTACTCCTGTTACCAGTTTATCAATAGGTTTTTAGTTTCTTCTGTGAGGTTTCTATTTTTTGAAATTTTTCCATATGATGGAAAAATATATTAAAATTTCTTTTATTTTTTATACATCAATACCAAATTCAGGTAGTTTTAAGTTATGGTTCTTTCTTCAATGATTATCTGCTTCCACTATACTTTATTAGTTGGGTTCTCAAGGATATTTTAAGGTATATATTTATATTGTGATATTTTCTAAGCACAGAAAAAGAGAGCTGCTAGCATATAATTCTGGTTACCTGTTCATGTCTTACTAAATATTCTGGAGATGATCATTTTTTGCAAGGGACATGTTGGATACTTTGTACATTTCATTACATATTCCGTATCAGTGTGTTTGTACTCCTTAAGAATAATCTTTTTATTACTAATGATATTGGTCAGCTCATTCTAAATTGCTATTGTAAATCCCTCCATTTATATATACAAATCTGCATGACTCCATGCTTCTTGGTTGACATAATGTTGATTGAATTCGTATAGATGTCATCTATGGAGTGTCTTTTGATTCTCCTCTTGGGTCACAGCCATTCCATTGCTTCCATCTAGAGGCAAACTATTTTTGGCTCCACACAACAAATCTCAGGGAGTATATCTATTGTTAAACTTTCTTATTGCTCTGTGATTTGTATGAAGGCCATTTGTTTCAAAAGGATTTCTGCAAATTTTTCATCTGTTCATTGTATGCTCTGTGAACATCTATCAACATTCTTCCTGCTTTTTGTTGAGGAAGCATTAATTTTTCTATAGCTTCCTTGGGAAGATAAGCCTTGTGTTTTGTTAACATTGTAAGGGTTTTTGTTTGGCTAAATCTGTTATTCATTTTACCCTGACACAAGTATATACTAATACTGGTATTGTGGAATTGTTGATGGCTTGAAATATGTTCTTGTCAAATTCTGACATCTGTATGACAGGCAGTCTCTTATCATACACAGATTCGGTTTCCTTTTTACTAGCCTTAAGAGTGATACATTTTGCCTGGAAAAGACCAAACTATTTGTATAAATATCATTGATTGACTTAATTTGACCTCTGGACTCAAGCACAAGGCCTTTATTTTATTCTTTACTGGATACTATTAAGAAATTTTGTTATTTAAATTCTCCTGCAGTCCCTATGTGAACATCTTCGACTTCTCCACCACACCTCCAAAAACTCTATTGATTCTTTACATTATTGTATGGTGGCACACTGTAAAGAAGGTTTTTGTGTTGTAATCAAATACTCTAGCATTTCTATTATGTATAAATCTTTTATGCATTTTCAGTATATAATTAAACCCTGAATAAAGAAGTAAGTCAAAGGATTTGAGACAATCATTAAATATGGTGTAAATGTCACAATGTTCTCAAGTGGCTTGGTTGATAATGGCCAAAATGATAATGATCTTTCTCTTCTCATCTTCTTTGATGGGACTGAGAAAGAAATGGTCCAAGGACAATTCACTATATATATATATATATATATATATATATATATATATATATATATATTTATTTATTTTTTAGAAGTTAATATTCTGTAGATACAATAGTTAAAGATCACTGTGGCTGGAACTGAGTGCATCCTGGCTCTTTACTGGCCATTGTTACCTTTGTTCATTGAAACAGGCAGAACAGCTAAAGGCAGAGCATGAGGCAGATCCAATTATTGAGAAACATTTATATTGACTGAGAAGCGAAGGCGTGCTTTTTTGCTTTCTCTTTTAGTTCAAGAAGATGGATGTCTAGTAGTGAAGTTTTTGTTCTTTAATGTTTCTTTTTACTTGTTTTTTAAAATAAATATCAAAGTTGACTACATAAAGGGTAGATCTTAATTATTTGTGGCTATGAGATATTTTCCTTGTTCCATCCCTCCTTTGCTCCCTCCCTCCTCCTTCTCTTCTTTCTCTTCCCTTCTTTCTTCTTTCTCTTCTTTCCTTCCTTCCAAAGAAGAGGGGACAGAGAAGACTACAAATGCATGACTTAGGATGTGTAGAAATCAAAGGTTGGAGAACTATGTTGCCAGAAAAATATGCTGTCTGGGATTTCAATCAAAACAGTCAAGAGTTTTTTGATTTGTCTCAAGTTACCATAAACTATGTGAATCTAGATCATCAACCCTAGATACTGCTTGAGACGTAAGCAAGCAAATTTAAGTTATAGGACAAAGCTTGGTAAGTTAATTTCACTCTGAGGACGGTACTTCTGGCAAGCTTCAGTCTTCTAATTGTTCTTTATGACAAAACCACCAAGTACATCTCATCCGCCATGTGGTGGAATGAAGGCATTAAACTAAGATAAAGTAGTATATTGGGTCTAGCTGAAAGGTTGAGTTTAGAAAGTGTGGCTTTGTCCTCATGAGCACAGAGGAAATCCAGGAGGAATTAATTACTTTTCTCCTAACCTAAACAACTCTAACATTCATACCTTGCTTTATGTAAATATAGGTAATGCATACATATATACATATTTCTACATCTATATTTGGATAAAACGTTTGCAATAACCTCTCTACTTCATAAGGTAATGTACTCAAGCCGAGCTCTTTTCCTTCACTTATCTTAGTCAATCTCTCATCTCCCTGCCTTTGTACCAACTGTCAACTCTGCCTGTAATGTATTCTCCTGAACATCACTTTGATAAAATCCCTTTTTTATTTTAGATTGCAGTGCAAGTTCCATCTTTGACATTAAATCTTTCCAGATCCTCCCCAAATGCTAGCATACTTTCTCCCTAACTACTATATGTTTAACTACTTTGTATATGCATATGTATTCATTAATTTTACATTTCTGAGGTATATTTTTATATATGTTTGCTCTCTCATTAGGATATAAATTCACTGTGAGAAAAGACTATTTCATTCTTCTTACTTCCTAGTGCCTGGGATTTAAGAGGTAGTTAATGAATGTTGATTGATATACACATACATACATATACAAATTAAATTGCTTATATATCAATTATACAGAATGAAACAAACTGTATTTTAAAAGAAAAAAGTATGGACAAATCTTGAAACTTATTAATAGGGGGAAAAGATGGTCAAGAGAATATCAACTACCAAAATATAATGTCTATTTTCATATTTACATAAAATCTTCATAAGACACCTACACATAGACAAAGTTCATCTTTAATGAGAGTACTACTGAGGAACAAGAAGATTTCACAAGTAATATTCTATAGGAGAAAAAATTTACCATTCTGTATTTAACAGAAGGATGTAGAGAATTCAAGATCACAAAGTGTTCATTTCTTATTGATAAAAGAATATCAAAGCATTTCATTTGCTGGAACTAAATATTACCTTAAAGGTTCTTTTCCTATAAGACATTTCCAATCCATTTATCAAAATCATTCAAAATTATCTGAAAAATACGAACCCAGAAAAAAAACTTATTCAATTACCCAACCTTTGATATTTAAAGCCCTTTAAAATTTGGCGCTTTTTAACCTCTCCAGTCTTCTCACATATTACCCCCCTTTCATATATTTTATAATCCAGACATATTATCTTACGTGCTATATCACACAAGATACTCCATCTCTTTTTCTTTGCAGTGGCCTGCCTTGATGTCTCGAAGGTGCTCTCTCTACACTCCCAACTTTTAAAATCTCCGTTTTTTTCCAATAATAAGCTCAAATAGTACCTCTAGGGGAAGATAATGAAGAAGCATATAGTAGAAATATACTGGTAGTAACACATACCAAATTAGAAGTTAAAGATGTCATCAAGAAAATATCTAACAGGAAAATAAGATGGACTAGTTATATGGTAGACACAGGAGATAGCTGGGGGATAGGCAGAATGCTTCACTAGTACATGTGTGATTTTGGAAGAAAATGCAAAAGCAGCATATTGGATGTGTCACTGGCTGTGATTTTCTGAAAGAGAATTGACAAGGGCTTTATAAGATGGGCATGCATGGAGGGAGATGGTCTTCATCACTGGAGGAAATATTTCCAGTAATGGAATCATATAGCAATGTGAATATGTGAGTATCAGGGATGTATTAGAAATGGAAATATTCCTTATGAACACATCCTAGGTTCTTAAAAACAGCTATACTTCAGGACTTGCTCACTAGCTACGGTGTTTAGGTATTCTGTAATAATGTTTCATGAGAAATAATTACAAGGTTGTTTTTTCAATACTTTGCTGTTTAATCTCAGGAAATCACAAGAAAGTTATGTTTGCCTCAAGTGTTTAGTCTGGGCAGCTATGAGCCTGGATTTTTGTACCTGATTTTAACAAAAACATGATTCTCCAACTAGTTGTAGAAGAACAAAATATGCAATATGAAGATACTTTGTACCATATCGCTCTGTGACAAGAGATCTGCATTTGAAGTCAATTGATCTGCACTTCATCCAGTAACTGTTATGAACCTTCAACTCCTCAACAATAAGTTAGGTATAACCTTTGTACTTCACACCTCATAAGGTGAGGTTAATAGAATAGTTTGCACAAGCTAAGCTGTCACAGAAATGTTGTTATTATGGTTATTACCATTTCTATTCTAGTGGGGAAAGAAATTCAATGAGTCTACTTGCCAGGTTGCTACTGGCAACAAGGATTAGTGGGACTGAGAAGAGAAAGGAGGAAAGAGTTATTTTTCACATGATCTTGGGTTCCTAGCTTGCATAAAAAGATAAGAATTTTAATTTCTTAGTTTGGTTTTTTAGGCAGCCAAAATGGGTTTAAAATATATGCTTCTGGAGGTTAAATGCTGTCTAATTTTAAAAGTATTTGTATCTCTGGCATCTAATACAACTGGCTATCTACAAGCAAGGCACCACAATGTTGTCACTTAGAAGATATTTACTAAGCTGAAAGAAATTAAATACAGGGGCCGTGCCTCTGCTTCACTCTATATAACTATCATCAGAATAACCTTAGGAACTTTGAAACACAATTCCTGTGAAAATTTCAATCATTTACCTTTAAATATGGATTAGGCACCTGGAGCTCACTTCCAGTAGCCTAGAAACAACAGAAGATTCCAACCAAACCAGAGAGCTGGAGAACACTGGTGTTCACATGGGATTGTGTTTGAAAGAGAAGGACAAAATCTCCATGCTTGTCACTGAAGAAAGTATATATTGAGTCAAGATGACAGATTAAAGGAAACAGCTGAATTCTCTCAACACTCTCTTACAAACATTTAAAATAAAGCTTCATTTCTCTCTTAGAGCTACATAAATCTAACCACAAAATAAATAGGAAACAAGTTAAGAGGATGATAAGAATTTTAGAAAAGTTTAGTATGACAGGTCTCTGGAGAAAATTCAAAGGGGAAAGAAAGGAACATATTTTTCTCAGTGGTATGTGACACCTACACAAAAATTGACCATATATTAGGGCATAAAACCTTCACAATCAAATGGAGAAAGGCAGAAATAATGAAGACATCATTTTCAGATCATGATGCAATAAAAAATATGTATAATCAAGGTCCATGGAAAAATTGACTAAAAATTAATTGGACACTAAGTAATGTCCTAAAAAAATGAGTGGCTCAAACAACAAATAATAGAAGCAAATGATAATTTCATTCAAGAGAATGACAATAATGGGACAATGAAAACAAAACTTATGGAATGCAGTCAAAGCAGTTCTTAGAGGAAATTTTGTATGTCTAGATGCTTACATGAATAAAATAAGAAAAAAGATAAAACAATTGGCCATAAAACTAAAAAAGCTACAGGACAAAACAAATTTTAAAAAGCTCCAATTAAATACCAAATTCAAAATTTTGAAATTCAAAGGAGAGATGAATAAACTTCAAAGTAAGAAAAGTATTCATTAAGGTACAGTTTAACTATTAGGCCTTTAGAGAAGGAAGGAAATTATGACCAACCAAGCAATAGAGAACATTATGAAATGTACAATGGATAATTTTGATTATTGAATTAAAATGATTTTACAAAACCAAACTTGGCTTTATGAAAAAAAAAACAATAAAGTAGATAAACCTTTGTTTAACTTGATTAAGAAAGAAGGAAACCAAATTACCAGTGTCAACAATAAAAAGGGTGAACTTATACTACAGAAGAAGAAATTAAACCAATCATTAGGAATATGTCAATAAATCTAAGTGAAATGGATGAATATTTACAAAAATATAGATTTCTGAGATTATCAGAAGAGAAAATAAAATACTTATATAACTGCATTTCAGAAAAATTAAATTGAACAAGCCATCAATGAACTCCCTCAGAAAAAATTTCCAGGGCAAGATGGATTTACAAGGGAATACTACCAAGATATTTAAAGAACATTTAATTCCAATACTATATAAACCATTCAGAAAAATAGAGGAAGAAGTACTACCAAATTCCTTTTATGACACAGACATCATGCTGATACCAAAACCAGGAAGGACCAAAACAGAGAAAGAAAATTATGTACCAATTTCTCTTATGAATATTGATGCAACAATTTTAAATAAAATATTATAAAAGAAATTACAGCAACTTATCATCAGGATAATAAACTATGACCAAGTGGGATTTATATCAGGAATGCAAAGCTGGTACAATACCAGGGAAACTATCAGCATAATTTACTCTATTAATAATCAAACTAAAAGAAATCATATAATTATCTCAATAGAGGCAGAAAAAGCATTTGACACAAAACAAAACCAATTCCTATTAAAAACAGTAGTGAGCAAAGGAATAAATGGAGTTTTCCTTAAAATGATAAGATCTATCTACAACCATCAGCAAATGTTATATGTAATGGGGATAAGCTAGAAATAATCCCACTATGATCAGGAGCTAAACTGGGTTGCCCTTTATCAACACTATTATTTAATATTATACTGAAAATGTTAGCTTTAGAAATAAGAGAAGAAAAAGAATTGAAGAAATTAGAATAGTAATAAGGAAAAAAAAACTTGTCATTTTTGCAGACGATATAATGATATGAGAATCCTAGAGAATCAACTCAAAAACAAGTAACACCTTTAGCAAATTTACAGGATAAAAAATAAACTTATATAAATTACTGGCATTTCTGTGTTACCAACAAAGCCTAGTAGCAAGAGATACAAAGAGAAATCCCATTTAAAATAACTTCAGGTAATACAAAATATTTGGTATTCTACCTGCCAGAACAAAGCCAAGAACTATATGAATACAATTACCAAAGTCTTTTCACACAAATAAACAACTAGAAAAATGTCAAGCTAACAGAATGAAAATAACTATTTTAATTAATGTGCTTCTTCAGTGCCATACCAACGAAATTGCCAAAAAAAATTATAGAGGTAAGAAAAATAATAACAAAATTCATCTGGAAGAACAAAAGATCAAGATTATCAAGGGTATTAATGAAAAAATAAAGTGGCAATCATCAAAACCAATTTGTACTAGCTAAGAAATAGAGTGGTGGATCAATATAATAGCTTAGGAACACAAGACACAGTATTAATTGACTAAAATAATCTAATGTTTGATAAACTCAAAGACTAGCTTCTGGCATAAGAATTCATTATTGAGAAAAACTGCTGAGAAAACTGGAAAACAGTATAGCAGAATCTAGGCACAGACCAATTTCTCACACCCTGTTTCAAGGTAAGGTTGAAATGGGCTCCTGATTTAGATGTAAAGGGTAATACTATAAGAAAATTAGGAGAGCAAGGTATAGTTTACCTATCAGATCTTTAGAGAAGGCAGGAATTCATGACCAAACAATAGAGAACATTATGAAATACACAAGTCATTCTCCAAGTGATAAATACTCCAAGGAGATGAACAGATAGTTTTCAGATAAAGAATGAAAGATATATATAGTCATAAGAAGTGCTCTAAATCACTTTTGATTAGAGAAATACAAATTAAAATAACTCTGAGGTAACAACTCAGAACTATAGACTGGCAGAAAAAAGGATAAATATTGTAGGGAATGTGGGAAAACTGGGACATTAAGGCACTCTTGGTGGAGTTGTGAACTGATCCAACCATTCTGGAGAGCAATTTGGAACTATCCTCAAAGGGCTATAAAACTATATCTACCCTTTGATCCAGCAATACCACTACTAGGTTTGTATCCCAAAGGGATCATGTGTAAAAAAACTGGAAACTGAGGGAATGCCCATTAATTAGGAAATAACTGAACAAGTTGTGACATGTGAATTTAATGGAATAGTATTGTTCTATAACAAATGATGAGCACGCTTTCAGAAATGTTGGAAAGACTTAATTGCAGTGATGCTGAGTGAAGTGATCAGAAGCAGGAAAGCATTGTATACTGCATGTGAATATGGTTCACAAGTGGAAAAAGTTCAAGAAGTTCTGTATTGTGGTAGTTAAAAGAAGTTTGCATAGACTGAAGGGTATGGGTGTGAGTAGATTATGTGGAAATGATCTCCCCCCAAAAAAACACAATAAAATGAAGGTGTGAGAATGAGGGATGCACTGGGAGAAGGGGGAAGGCAGAAGTAGAATGGGGGCAATTTTCTCACATAAGCAACACAGCACTGGAGGGGAAAATACAGGGGTGATGGACAACGTGTGACCCTCAATTCTCATCAGAACTGATTCAAATAGAGAAAATGTGTATAGATATGTAACATTTCCAATGAAGAAATAGAAGGAGAATATTATAAGACAAAGAGACGGGGATGATGCAAGGGGGGGCAGATGAAGGGGAGCAAGTGTGTCCTTTCTCACAAAATAGATTCTTGAGGGGGGGTGAGGTAAAAAGAGAAAGAGAAGGGAAAAAAAGAAAATGAGATGGAGGAAAACATAATTAGTAATCATATCTATGAATGTGAATGGTATGAACTCACCATAAAATAAAAGTTGGCAAAAAATGGATTAGAAACCAGAATCTAAAAATATGTTGTTTACAAGAAACATGCTTGTAACAGAAAAATACACAGAATGCTAATAAAGATCTGGAATAGAATCTAATAAGCTTTAGCCAAAATTTTTTAAAAGGCAGGGGTAGTGATCATGATAGGAAACAAAGCAAAAGCAAAAATAGATCTAATTAAAAGGGATAATCATGAAAACTACATTTCTCTAAGAGGAACCATAGGCAATGAAGTAATATCAAAGCATTTTTTTGAATTACTTAAATAGTCCCATTTTAGAAAAAGAATTGTAAAAAGTCATTAATGAACTCTCTGAGAAAAAATCTCTAGGGCCAGATGGATTAATAAGTGAATTCTGCCAAACAATTAATTCCAATACTAAGTAAACTATTTGGAAAAAAATTGGTAAAGAAGGAGTACTGCTAATTTTCTTCTATGACACAAATATGGCACTGATGCCTAAACCAGTAAGAACCAAAAGAGTGAATGAAAATTGCAGACTAATCCCCCTAATAGATGCAGAAAAAAGCATAGACCTACATCTCACATCCCATACTAAAATAAGGTCAAAATGGATACATGATTTGAGCATAAAGGATGATATCATAAACAAATTAGGAGAACAGGGGGTAATTTACCTTAAGATCTTTGGAGAAGGAAGGAATTTATGAGCAAAGAAGAAATAGAGATCATTATGAAAGGCAAAATGGACAACTTTGATTACATTAAATTAAAAAGACTTTGCACACACAAAACCAACAGAAATGAGATTAAAAGAGAAGTACAAAACTGGGGAAAATCATTATAGCTAGGGTTTCTGATAAATGTCTCATTTCTAAAATATATAAAGAACTGTGCCAAATTTATAAAAACACAAATCATTCCCTAATTGATAAATGGTCAAGGGATGTGAAGAGATAATTTTCAGATGATAAAAGTAAAGCTGTTTATACTTATATGAAAAAATGCTCTAAATCACTATTGATCAGAAAAATGACAATTAAAACAACTCTGAGGTACCATCTCAAATTTCTCAGATTGACTTAAGATGACAAGAAAAGATGATAAATGTTGGAGAGGAGGTGGGAAAACTGGGACGCTAATTTATTGTTGGTGGAGTTGTGAAATGATCCAACCATTTCTGGAGGGCAATTTGGAGCTATGTATGCCCAAAGACTATCAAACTGTGCATACCCTTTGATTCAGAAGTACTATTATTAGGTCTGTATCCCAAGGAAATCATAAAGGAGAGAAAAGAACCTACATGTGCAAAAGTGTTTGTAGCAGCTCTTTCTGTGGTAGCAAAAAAAATGGAAAATGAGTAGATGACCATCAATCAGAGAATGGCTAAACAAGTTGTGGTATATGAAGGTAATGGATATTGTTCTATACAAATGATGAACAAGCTGATTTTAGAAAGGCCTGGAAAGATTTACATGAACTGATGATGAGTGAAGCAAGCAGAACCAGGAATACATCATATACAATAACAGCAAGAATGTGAGATGATCAACTATGAAAGACTTGTTTCTTCTCAGTGGTTCAGTTGATCCAAAACAATCCCAATAGACTTTGGACAGAAAATGCCATCTGCATCCAGAAAAAGAAGTAAGGAGACTGAAAGTAAATCAAGACATGCTCTGTTCACTTATTTTTTCTGTTTTTTTTTTTAATCTCTCCCATGGTTTTTCCCTTTTGCTCTGATTTTTCTCTCCCAACATGATTCATAAAACAATGTGTATTAAAAAATTAAAAAATTACCAGAACATTTTATAGCAAGGTTATCTGAAAAAAGGCTTTATTTCTCCTATATATACAAAGTATAGAACTGAATCAAATTTATAAAAAATCAGAGGTATTCGACAATCAGCAAATGGTCAAAGGATATGAAAAAGCTGTTTTCAGAAGAAGAAATCAAAGTTCTCTCTAATCACAAAAAAGTTCTAAATCTTTTTTTTTTCATTTTAAAAACTAAGGTGCTACCTCATACCTATCCAAAATTACAAATGTTGGGAGGGAATGAGGGGGAAAAAGAACAATAATGAATTTTTCATGGAGTTGTGAATTAGTCCAACCATTCTGGGTAACAATTTGGTTTTGTATGCAAATGGCTATAAAACTGCATATCATTTGACCCAGCAATATTACCAGTAGGTCTATAACCTAAAGAGACTAAAGGAAAAAGGGGAAAAAGACCAATATGGAGAAATAATATTTGTAGCAGCACTTTTTGTTCTGTTAAGGAATTAGAAATTAAGGGGATGCTCATCAATTGAGGAATGGCTAAACAAGTAGTAGCATATGATTGTGATGGAATGCTATTGTGTTATGGAAACAAGTGAAGGGGTGATTTCAAAAGAAACGTGGAAAGACCTAAATAAATGGATGTAAAATGAAGTGAGAACAACCAGAAAATCATTCTGCATAGTAACAGCAATGTTGCAGTGATCATCAGATATGAAAGAATTGGCCACTTTGATGAATATCCAAGACAATTTCAAAGAACTCATGATAAAAAAAAATGCTATCCACCTTCACTAAGAGAATTGATGAACTCTGAGAGAAAACTGAAATGTAATGTTCTGTTTCTTTTTTTTTCTTGCTTTTTTGAAATATGGCCAATATGAAAATATATTTTGCATGATTTCACATACATAATTGATATCATATTTAGCCTGCCTTCTCAGTGAGTAAGGAAAGGGATGAGAGATAAGGAGAGACTTTGGAACTCAAAATTTAAAAAGAAAAGAATATAAATAATACACTTAAAATATTTTAAAATGAAGGTAATATGTCTATTTCAAAAATAACAAAGAATATATCACATTTCTTTAAAGAATCAATGAAACCCAGGAAGCATAAGGCACCAAATCCAAGATCTCAGAATGGGAAATGAAAGTCAGAGGTCATGTAGGCCATTAATTCTAAACTATATTTATGAATCCCCTCTCCATCATCCACATGTAAACAATCAGACTTTATTTTGAGCTCCCTTATTATTTGCCAAGGCAGCACATTCTGCTTCTGGATAAGAAGGTTTTTCCCCTTAAATTAAGCTGAAGTTTGATTCTCAATTTCCATTGTTACTAATTTAACTCTGAAAAAAAAGCAGAATTAGTCTAAACCATTCTCCACACAAAAACCTTTCAAATGCTGGAATATGGCTATCAATGCTCCCTTCCCCCATGTGAAATTTCACCTGACCAATGCAGCATACATTTTAGTTGATCATTTTTCCCATTCTGGGTATAATAATAATATTCAGATTAAGATCAGATTACATACATCTGCTAAGTGGGGCAGGCAGTAGGCAGAATGCTACAACTGATGTCAGAAAGACATCAGACCAAAATGGGCTTCAGATATTTAGCTGTGTAATCCTAGGAAAGTCACTTAATCTCTGTTTGTCTAACTTTCCTTATCTATAAAATGGGTTTAATGATAGCGTCCCTTGTTGTGATGAGGATCAAATGATATACTTGTAAAGCACTTAGCACAGTGCCTGCTGTGTAGTAATTGCTACATAAATGTTAGTTACTGATATCAGTTAATTTATATTAAACCCCCATCTCTGTTTCAGATAAACTACCATCTAGCCAGTTTTTCCCCAATCTATATTTATCAAAGCACTTTCCATCCACCCCCAGTAGGTGACGCGTCAATTTCCCCCTTTAAGTCAACTGCATTAGAATCAGCCCAATGTTCTATCTAGCCTTTTCGACTTTTTTTTTTTGGATCCTGCCTATATCATCCAGTATGTTAGCAAAATCTACACAAATGTGTGTCATCTGAAAATTTGATAAGCATGCTGCCATCTGTGCTTTTATCCAAATCATTGATAAGAATGTTAAATAGACACAGAGTGAGCACAGATCTGCAGGGCATTTTAAGTAAACACTGATTTGTTACAATTATTTGGGTACAATCACTCAACCATTTCCAAATCTACCTGTACTGAGTTTTGAGGGAGATACCCCTTGGAATTCAGTTTATAGAGATTTTAGAACTGAGACTCTTGGGAGCAGTTGTATGAAGGCTTCTGGAACTGCATTGCAGGTATTCCTGGAAGGAAGCTCTCACAAGAGAACATGGTGGTTTGAGATGCAAAGTGTTTGTGTAATACGTGTTCCTTTTTTTGCACCATGTGCTCTTTCCAGATAAAATTGTTTGCTGAGTTTCTGGGTTTGGGCTCTTATGCTTCCCTAACTAATGATGCTGCTGACTGTCACAGTGTAGCCGTTGTGCTGATTGGGCCAGCTTTGATGAGATGACTCCAACCACCTCTCATAGGCAGTATCCTCCATGCCTAGAGAGCAGCATCCATACTCCTCAGGTTCTGCATTCATTTTTCCAAGTGAGAAGAAGGATTAAAGCAGGGAGAAAACAATCCTTCCCTCAACTAGCAGCATCCAATGTTGACTGCATTTATTTGCTGATAGTCCCTTCACCATGTCATCCCTATTCTCCCTAGTTACTGTTTAGTACCACTGTTGTTTAAAGAAAACAGTGGCTGCTAATCCTTGTTGTGTATGTAATGGCAGGGATTCAGCAGACTTTGCAAAGCTAGGTGGGAAATACTGAAAGCATACATAGCCTTAATGTGAGGCAAGAGGAAGGAAACAGAATTAGTGAGCTCCCTCAAGGGAATCACAAACCTTTAGTGTCAATCTGCCTTAGGACTCATTAGCCAGCTCGAGGGTGATTTACAGGAGAGAGGATAAGCAGAGAGAAATTAATAGTCTGAAGTGAATCAAAATCTCTTAGACATAGTGAAGATGCACCCCATGGGGCAAATGGGAGCCAGTCTCCTAAGGCCCTAGAAAGGGAGCTGTCTTCCATGTGTACCATGTGGGTTTCCCCTTGGATTCCTTTACCAATTAGCAAAATGTTTTAGGCCTATACCTACTCACTCTCCCATATCCCCCAGCTTCCAAATGTGTGAACATTTTATATGATAGAGAAACACATCATCTGCAACCTCTACATCATAATACCTATGACACAGTCCTAACCATTGCCTACCAAACTACAAGTTTGTAGCACCTGGGTTATTCCATATATATATATATATATATATATATATATATATATATATATA
>JAJPUD010003377.1:84370-113642 GCA_023553655.1 Myrmecobius fasciatus | reverse complement strand
ATATATATATATATATATATATATATATATATATATATATATACACACACATACATACATATATATATACATACACACATATATATACATATACATATATATGTGTATATATATGTATGTATATATATACACACATAGAGAGAGAGAGAGTGACCCTCAGAGATACTTCTCTATATTAAAGGTACTCTTTATGGGAGAACTCACTTAAAACCATTGACCATCCAGGGAACAAAAGAGATGAAAACAGATGCCAAATAAAGTGACATATAACTTTTCCCATGAATACACAAAATATTGTCCTATAAATTACTGATGGGGTGCATGGGAAAAATGTAGCAGTAATCCCGAGGTCTCCTGACCTCAGGGCTGCTATTATTCTAACAATCTGTTTCTCAATAATCCTAAAATCTCCTGGCCTTAACATATTATAGTATAGTCCTACAAAAATTGCAGACAATCTGTTGATCAGTGATAAGTTCCTGAGACAATGATGATTAGACCACCCCTCAAATCTATCTGTAAGCCAGAAAATTAGCAAATAAGTAGCATGAAGCTGCCAGTCACTCATAATGACATTAGAATTATAATAAACTTTGCCCCTTGACTTGGAGATGGGTTCAAGCCTGAAAATTCTTATGAGATATCTCACAACAACAGTCTGCAACTCCAACCCTATTTTTGGGAACTTTGAACCCCAATATTTGGTGGTCCTATACCAGGAGAGTCTGATCTCCTCGGGCTTTACCCTCTATTTGTCAAGGTAAGCTTCCATTCTTTTCTCCCTTGATTCTATATTTATAAAGATACCCCAATCATCCAGCTGGTTTGGGTCATCTTGAGCTTCATGCTCAGCAAACCTTCCATGACTGTGGATGCCCAAACTTGGAAATTCTTTCAATTTTTCAGCAAAGTTTTTAGGAAACCTTTGCCATCTTTTCACCCTCCCTGGGATGCTGGAGGAGAAAAAGTGGTATAGGATGGTTTTTGGCAAAGAAGTAACCTTTGCCACCTTTTTCACACAAGAGGAGAAATTTTATGGCTTTTGGCAAAGATGGCACAGTCCTCTTCCACATCATTTTTCTCTGTGTCTCTGTCTCTGTGAAGAATGGCTGTATCATGATTGTTCTCTGAGCTAGAATTTGTTACCTGGAAAAATTTAAAATGTAGTCAGTAAGAAAAATATCTTCTATCCTGTAGTTAGAATGCTGGGAAAGATGTTTTAATATCCTCGACTCCCACCTTAAAAAATAGGAAAAAAGGGGTGGAGCCAAGATGAAGGAGTGTAGAAAGCTCTTTGTGTGAGCTCTTTCTGGCTTGGATCAAAACTAGATCAAATCTCTGAACTGCTTTTGGAGTGACAGAACCCACAAATATTTGGAGTATACCATATTTCCAGGAAAAGATATTTTAGAACTTCAGAAAAAGTCTGTATCAATGTGTGTGTGTGTGGGGGGGGGATAGTTGGAGAGTGAAGAAAGAAGAAGACCAGTGTAGGAACCCAGGAGAGAGTGGCATCTGCCCACTGTGAGAATCTACCAGGAGGCTCAGCCAAAATAAAGTAGTGTTTACTACTCTGTCCTGGTTCAGAAGTCAGTGGATTAGCAGATGAGCTGTGAAGCATCCAATGCAGCTACAAAAGGCAAATAGTAAACTCTTGAACCACAGCAAAACAAAGAACTTGGCCAAACCCACCCAGCACTGGAAGGAAGCCAACAGCAGGCCCCAGGGCACCATGAAACTGCTGCTGCCTCTGATGGAAGCTTGGGACACTCTTCACTTTGCCTTAAAAGCAGACCTCCACCCTTAAAAATGAGGAGAAAAGCAAAAAGAGCTCTGACCATAGATAGCTTTTAAGGAGACAGAGAAAAAAAAGATCTTAAACCCCAAGGACAATAAAGGCAAAACATTTCCAGATGAAGTCCCAAAGGGTGATATGAGCTAATCTCCATCTCCCAAGGTTCTCTTGGAAGAATTCCAAAAGGATCTTAAAAGAGAGTTAAAAGAAAAATGGGGAAAAGAAATGAGAACTTTGCAGGGGAAGTTGGAAAAGGAAGCACAGAAATTATCTGAAGAAATTTCCTTAGAAATTAGATTTAGCATAATGGGAAAAGCATATAACTCCTTACATAGATTTGATGAAACACAAAAAGAAAACAACTATTTAAAAACAGAATTTTTGAAATGGAAAAAAATTCAATGAACAAAACAACTCATTTAAAAGTTCAATTGTCCAAATGCAAAAGTAGATAAAAAAGCTACCTGAAGAAAATAATTCACTAAAAATTAGAATTTAGCAAATGAAATTGCATGACTCAATGAGATGTCAAGAATCAGTCAAACAAAACCAAAAAAAAGAATAAAAGAAAAAAAATGAAGAAAATGCAAAATACCTCATTGGAAAATCAACTGACCTGAAAAATAGTTTCAGGAGAAAAGAGCCTATACAACATCTTCAAAGAAATCATCAAAGATATCAAACTGTGCATACCCTTTGACCCAGCAGTGTTTCTACTGTGCCTATATCCCAAAGAGATCTTAAAGGAGGAAAAGGGACCCACATGTGCAAAAATGTTTGTGGCAGCCCTTTTTGTAGTGGCAAGAGACTGAAAACTGAATGGGTGCCCATCAATTGGAGAATGGCTGAACAAATTATAGTATATGAATGTTATGCAATGTCATTGTTTTGTAAGAAATGACCAGCAGGATGATTTCAGAGAGGCCTGGAGAGACTTGCATGAACTGATGCTGAGTGAGATGAGCAGAACCAGGAGATCATTATACATGGCAACAACAAGATTATATGATGATCAATTCTGATGTACATGGTTCTCTTCAACAATGAGATGTTTAAATGAGTTCCACTTGTTCAGTGATGAAGAAAGCCATATATACCCAAGGAGAGGCCTGTGGGATCTGAGTGTGGACCACAATATAGAATTTTCATGCTCTCTGTTGATGTTTGCTTGCATTTTGTTTCCTTCTCAGTTTTTTTTTCTGTAGATCCAATTTTTCTTGTACAGAAAGATAACTGTATAAATATGCATACATATATTTGATTTGTCATGTATTTTAACATAATCAATATGCACTAGACTACATGCAATCTAGAGGAGGGGGTGGGAGAGAGGAGGGAAAAATTTGTAACAGAAGGCTTTGCAAGGGTCAATGTTGAAAAGTTACCCATGCATATGTTTTGCAATAAAAACTATACCAGTAGGGGATCTCAACCTTTCTCCATCAGTTTGTCAGTGGTAACAAATTTCTGAGAAAAATGGTGAATAAATCATCCCTCAAACCTACCATATTACTTAGTAACATGAAGCTCCTGATCTCTCTAATTTTTTTCTTGTAAATTTATCTTATTGCTCCTGGTGCTTTGCTAATTTCTTTTGGAACTCAGTCCACGTTGATTGGGATTACTATTTTTTTTATTAAAGCTTTTTATTTGTATAACATATGTATGGGTAGTTCCCCAGCATTGATCTTTACAAAGCTTTCCATTACAAATTTTACCCCCAGTCCCCTCCCCTCCCCTAGATGGCAGGAAGTCCATGATATGTTAATAATGTTGAAATACTTGACAAGTTATGCAAGAAAAATCCTATCTACAAGAAAAAAAAAAGAAAATCAGAGAAAGGCAACACAATGCAAGCAAATATCAATAGAGATCATGAAAATGTTATGTTGTGGTCCATATTTCATATCCCTCTCTCTGGGTGTATATGGTTTTCTTCAATGAACAATTGGAACTGGTTTGAGACAATTCTTTGTTGCAGAGAGCCATGTCCATCAGAATTGATCATCATGTAATACTGTTGTTGCTGTGTATGATGATCTCCTGGTTCTGCTCATTTCACTCAGCATCAGTTCATGCAAGTCTCTCCAGGCTTCTCTGAAATCGTCCTGCTGGTCGTTTCTACAGAGCAATAATATTCCATAACATTCATATACCATAATTTATTCAGCCACTCTCCAATTGATGGGCAGATTGGGATTACTATTACAATAAACTTTGCCCCTTGACTTGGAGATGGGTTCAAGCCTGAAAATTCTTGTGAGACATCTTGGGACAGTGGCCTACAATCCCAACCAAATCTCCTTTGAATCTCAAAAGTTAGGATAAGTGTGGAAATATGTATACATATATTCCATGTGTCAAGTATTTTAACATAATTAACATGTAGTGGATATCCTGCCATCTAGGGGAGGGGTGGGGAGTAGGGGGTGAAAATTTGTAACAGAAAGCTTTTTAAGGGTTAATGTTGAAGAATTACCCATACATATGTTTTGCAAATAAAAAAAAAATTTAAAAAAAAAAAAGGAACTCAAAAGTTAGGGAATGTACATGGCCAGGACAATTCACACTTTCATGGGGGCAGGATACATCCTTTCCACTGTGTACAACTATAAATGAATAAATTTATCTGGGAGGGGAAAACCCTCAGACTTTTTGACCAAAGTGGAAATGACTGCTATTTGCATTCAATCTGAGGTGATCAGGACCCAAACAAGACGAAATGGGCTTAACCTGATGGCCAATTAGAATTAGATTGGTTTTGATTTAAGGTTTTGTCCTTAAAAAATAAATCTAGCCAGCAAATCCCAAGATATCTAGGAAGGATTCAGAGATACAAAAGAAAATAAATAGCAATCATTTCTGCTTTGGCCAGAAACCCTGAGGGTCTTCGCAGCCCAGATTCATTCAATCATTTGTTTACTTATTTAGATTTTTTTTGGACTAGATGAAAGAGAGATTCTTTGCCTCAATTGCTACCCAGGCTTAATTGCTGAATGGGTGTTGCCTCAGTCAAACTGAGACCTGATAAAGACCTTAGCTTAAAAAGGCCAAAGTCTCCCATTTCAGGCAAGGCCATCTCCAGTCATCCTGATCTATATCTTGCCACTGTACCAAAATGGTTCTGGAGAGGCAAGTGAGGCAGGTAACCTTGCCCAGCCCTCCCTCACAAATCCAAGTCATTTGCATGCCATGGCATCACCTCTATGATGTCACCTACTCTTTGAGAATGAAGGACAAACAAGAACAATAATTATACTGCTAGGGAGTCCAAGAACTTATTTTTTTCAGATTTTGATAAGTATATTTCAATATAATCTTTTCTTTGTAATCTTTTATGCACTTAGACATAATTCTGAGAAATCTGCTTTCTCCTCTTCTTCCTACTCCTCCCTCATCCCCCACATTGTCAACGATCTAAAATTCATCAGTATCTAAATTAGTCAGGGCTAGAGTGAGGACATCATTTCTTTTTGAGGTCCTAGGTGGTTGCCCAAAAGGCTACACATTTAAAATACTGAACAACTTTTAATTAAAAGGTGTGGAAGAAGAATGTGATATTCCATTATATTCTGTCATCAGAAGATTCATTAACTTTTTAATTTTAAAAATGCAGATGATAGCCAGTGATTTAGGTTGACTAAGTCAAAATTCTTTCTGCAAATGTTCTCTATGGTGAATGTTAATTTGACATTTCAAAAATAAATTTGAAGGTATTCACATTGTGTTCTCACTTTGTGATATTGAGAAGAAGACACTGGGGGCTCAAAGTTCACCTTCTCTCGACAATTCTCTTTACATGAATATAAAGTGACTGCAGAAGATGGTCCATTCTTTTACTAATATGCCATCAACTAGTTGAAATCACAGAAATATTTTCACATGATGACATTTCAATAAGCTGCATTATTGTTTCAAAATAATAATAGCTATGGAAATCAACAATTGGTACATATAAATTTATTTGTATTTAAAAGGCTGAGCTTAAACTATCATGATTGTGAATTTTTCTAGTGATGGCTCTTTTTTTTTAAAGTGTGCTCTTGGCTAGATCTTTGATTTCACTGTTGTGGCATCTTAATCACTGCATATCACAATTCCTCCACCTTTTGCTATCTTGGGAAATTCTTCTCCATGTGTTACCATAGGTGTTCCAAAAACAATATATATATATATATATATATATATATATATATATATATATATATATGTATATATATATATATAATGCATTGGAAATTGGATCTTTCTCTTTTATAATCTCTTAGGCGTACTACTGTGCCATTTGTGGTAGACATCTATTATCTCTCATATTTACAACATAACCAGATAACTTTCTTTTCTTTTCAAATAGCTTTTTATCTTTGCAAATACAATGCAAAGATAATTTTCAACATTCACCTTTGCAAAAACTTGTGTCCCAAATTTTTCTCCCCCCTCTCTCTTCCCTCCTAGATAACAAGAAATTCAATATAGGTTAAACATGTACAATTCTTTTAAACATATTTCCATATTCATCACACTGAGCAAGAAAAATCAGACCAAAAGGGGGAAAAACAACAGGAAAAAAACAAGCAAACAAGAAAGAAAGGTGAAAATGCTATGTTATGATCCACATTTAGTCTCCATAGTCCTCCTTCTGGATATAGATAGTTCTCTTCATCACAAATCTATTAGAATTGGCCTGAATCACCCCATTGTTGAAAAGAACCAAATCCAAAACAGTTGATGGCATAATCTTATTGTTGCTGTGTGCAATGCTCTCTTCGTTCCATTAATTTCACTCAGCATCATTTCATGTAAGTCTTTCCCAACTTTTCTAAAAATCAGTCTGCTCATCATTTCTTATAGAAGTATAACATTCCATTATCTTCTTATTCTATAACTTGCTTAGCTAATTCCCAACTGAAGAGCATTCACTCAATTTCAAGTTCCTTGCTAGTACAAAAGGGTATACTAACAAACATTTTTACACATGTGATTCCTTTTCCCTCCTTTATGATCTCTTTGGGATACAAGTCCAGTAGAGACACAACTGAATTAAAAGATAGGCAGTTTGATAGCCCTTTGGGCATAGTTTCAAATTGTTCCTAGAATGGCTGGATCAGTTTTACAACTCCACCAAAAATGCATTAGTGTTCCAGACAACTTTCTTTTCTGAACCTACAAGCCACTCATGATGATTTTATTATTTACATTTTTAATACAATTTATTGTCAGCAACATGTAGAGTTTTACTTATATTGCTCTGTCCTTTGATGAAAAGCTTATCATCTGTTGAGACACTTTATTATTTAAATATTCAAAATTAGTACTTTATATTTTTCTTTCCTTAGACTTTGCCTATTATTTTTTTAATAACACTTTTTGAAAAAAGAGCTCTAAATTACCTAAAGTTTTGTTTTGTTTTGTTTTGTTTGTTTTCTCCATCTTAAGTAATTAGTTTCTTAAACTCACTCAGGTACTAGATACAGAAATGGCAAATTCTCTACTGCTATGGGTCCCAAAATCTTTCTTTCCAAAAACTGAGCAACTCATCAGCTCCAATTTTGGTTTCATGTCTTAGTCCTTACCTTAGTCCAATTCCAACATCACAAATGCTTCATTACAACTTAGAATCATAAGATCATCTATTTGGAGCTAAAAGGGATCTTAGATGCAATCAAGTCAAACTGCATCTTTTTACTTAATATAAATTGACTTATGCCTTCATATCCAATAATTCTTATATTATTATTCACATCCAGCATCAGAGATACAAGCATAAAAAAAATAGCACAGGTTATGGTTGAGAGCACAGGAATACAATGAACATTGAATGGGGAAGCACATCTGGTTCACATTATATGCATGTCTACAATTGGGAGAGAGTAGGACTCATGTTCTCCACTCTAGACTCCACAGTTTCTTCTGGAATATGAGGGCTTTGTCATCTCCTATAGCATTTATAAATGTGGAAATAAGTTTTTATGTTATATAATCATTTCTACTTCTGCTAAATAATATAAATTTACTTTTCTTTTCATTTTTCTTCTTAATATAGACATCCACCTGCTCCAAGACCTTCAATCTTCTTGGGAATTACTAGCTGGTGAAAATCATTTCTTCTCAGGAAAATCAACACTGCATTCAATGGAATAACACTTGATTTCATTTTGACCCAGGGTTTGGGACATATATGCTCAACTTCTGTGAGGAGCTATTCTTAAGTAGGTAACATTTTAGTTTTCTCTAATTTTTTAAAATAGTGAAAAAAGGAGATGTAAAGAAACTTGTTTCATTTAGTTTTTATACTTCCACATGTAAAATAGGGCAAAGGACTTTCCTGCGGGAATCAGTCACCAAGGGTTGGTATCTTTGCAGAGCATACAGAGAGCTACAGATAAAGTCAATTTCATTGTCCTCCAAACAGGAGTCTCACAATAATTTAGAGATAGCAAATGGAGAAATGATTTCCTTATTCCTTAATGTGACCCCCAATACAGGTTTGTAAACATATTGATTTAATTAAAGAAAAGATGATAGACAAAAAAGTGAAATGTAAGTCAGGCCATGAATGCCCATAGGTCATTTTCTAAAACTAAGGCACAAATCTGCATGAAGAAGTAGTTTGTATTCCAGAAGTTGCCCACAAAAGTTGCCCAATCACAACCTTCCCCTTCCCCCTCTTTTTAGGGAGGAAGAATTCTTTAATTTTCACTTATCTTCTAAGGCAACATGTGTATGTACACACTGGTAGGGATTTTCCCTACAGAATTAGGCATTTGGATGGCAAAATCAAACTAAGAAAATTAAAGTTTGCTTTAAAAATCTCCAGGCAAATAGAATAACAGCTGGATTTTCTTTTTAAAGCAACCTCATTAGCACACTCCTCAAAAAAACTATTTATTATACACATGTACAAAGTTAGTTAACTAGCCATGGTCCTTCACCTCAAGAAACTCTTGAAAGAGAGTTTCCACCTGAAAATGTCAACAAAGCTAAATACAGACCAAACAAAAAGCAGATGCATTAATTGAAAAAGGCATATGCATTATACACATATACACAGAATATGATTAATATGAAGATAACAGGATGGACACATTTTTTTTTGTTTAGCTTTGCTTTAGTTTGTTTTGTTGTGTTTGTTTTTACAAATCTACATATAAGTATCAGTCCCAAGTATCAACCCCAAAACTTTTGCCACACGACACCAAAATTGGTAGAAAATCCAATAAAATTAACTGGCATTCCCTGTTTCATAAAATAAAGAGTTGAAATTTTTACTACTCAGAATATTTGAAAACCTCAGGGTCATTCACATCAAACTTTTAGAATTCCAAATGTTACAACTTTTTAAACAAACTTGAGTCTTGCGATAAGCACGGATATGAAACTGTGTAGAATGCTGGTCTTGGATTTCAGAATAATCGGGTTAAAGATCTTTTCCTATTACTTAGAGAGGTTGGCTTGGCTGGCGAGGAAGGCCTTGGGTCAGTTTTTTCTTTTATTATTCCTGTTCTGCACAATGCTTTTCCTTCCTCTGCTTTTGAACCCTTATGTTCATTCCAACAAAAGCCAACAGTTTTGTAGCACTTCATTTATGGTGGTGCTTGTGGAGACACTGACAGTCAGGGTATGGGAGAAGATAGCCATGGGAGGGCAGAAAATAAACACTGATATATGGACAGATGGTAAGAACTAAAAAGAAATAAGAACACATGTGTCATACCTGAAGAAGTAGTGCGATCACCGATATTTTGGAGACTAGTTATTAGCTCATAGGCTCATATCTAGAGCTGGAAGGGATCTCAGAAGTGATCTCATCCAAGCACCTTATTTTATAAAAGAAAAATCAGATATCCAAATACATGGAGTAGCAGGAAGGAGGGAAGGAAAAAGAAGAGGAAACTAGCACCTATTAAGTGCCTATTGTGTTCCAGGTCCTGTGATAAGCACTTTACAAATATTATCTCATTTCATCCTGGCAACCATGAGAGGTAAGTACTATTACTATCCTCATTTTACAGATGAAAAAAATGATCCAAACTGAGGCTAAATGACTTGGCCAGGGCCATACCATGAGTAAATGTTAATAAGGCCGCATTTGAACTATGGTCTTCTTGATTCAAGGTCCACCTTTCTATCTACTGTGCTAGTAGCTGCCAAGTTAGAACTCAGGTTTTCTTACTCCAGAGCCAGTGGTTATTCCCTTGTGGCACACTGTCTCCCCTAGTGAATCCTGGATGGAGTCATGAGTTTCCTGTGTTGGAGTTATTCCAACAGAGGTTTATTGACCATCTATGCCTAAAATATTGGAGGCACTTTATAAATGCTTATTGAAAGAATGAATGATGGTATAGAAAGGAATAAACCACCTGGAAGGAGGAAGATGGGTAAGATGAAAACCATGGACCCTTACACTAAGATTCTTTGACTCTCTGTATAGATATATGGCATCCAGTTAAGAAAATGGGAACATTCTTAAGACTCAATTTTCTTCTCTGTAAAATGGGGAGTAGGTATACCTGCATAGTCTTAGTGACTGCCTATGATTGTAGCACTTTGTGAGCAATCTTGAGTCTTGAGACAAGCTCTTATATAGAACTGTGAAGAATGCTTGTCTTAGATTTCAGAACAATTGGGTTAAAGATCTCCCCCTAGCATTCAAAAGTTGTGTCATGATCACCAGCAAGTCTCTTATTTTTTCTGAACCTCAGTTTACTCATTTATAAAAGAAGATAATATTACCATACTTTCTAAAGATGCTCTAAAAATCCCAGGAAATGTAAAGAGCTTTGAAGAACTAAGAGCATTGTATAGCTGGGAGCTAAAAGTAACCAATGACTGAACCATCAAGAAGGTAGCTTCTAACACTTGCTTGATAAGGTAGAGGAAGTGGGAACTTGTAAGAATAGCTGAAAAGACAGCAAAATGATCAAAATGATAAATGCAAAATGGTCTAATTTTTAATCATGATATTTGGAAGATTTAATTAGAACTTTTAAGGATGTCATAACAATAAATGACTGCCATAAAATTCAACTTCTTTGTGAAAACCCAAACTTTTTGCCTTATACAGCTCCTTAGAGAAATTTATCTTCCTTTAATTTTTCTGTTTTATTAACAGAATAAGAGTTGGATTGATGCATACACCCCAGATCATTTAGACAAGTGAGCTGAGCTTCCCTGGCCATGTCTTTCAGAATTGAAGGACTTGCACTTTGGATTGATGAAGCAGTCCCCTTTCTGGTCCTGTGATCCCCATGATGGTGAGGGTAGAGGAGAGGAGTGCAACCAAAAGTTTTAGTGATAGACATTGATTAAAGGGAAAAAAAAAACATCTTCTTGCTAGAACTTAAGAAGAGTGACTTTGATCTCTAGTATTTTCTCCTCTATTTGCCAAATATGTGGGGTCTTTGGGAAACTATCGCTTGGACTTCCTGTGCACAAATGTGGAAATTAGGAGAAGGGACTTCAAGCTTTCATAGACTCCTTAGTTAGATCTGACTGGAAGGAAGATATTTTTTCTATACTTATTTTGGATATGACTACCAACAAGATAATTAGCACCAAATCATATCCTGGCTTACGAGAGGCAAGGACCTTGGAGAGACTGAAGTAGTCCAATACTGAAATGATGCTTAAATGGCTGCTTAGCAGAAACACCTATTATTTCAAATTTCAATGTTTCAAGGCTCAACCTTCAGAGTAATATAAAAGGAGTTATGAGTCACTACATCATGTTTTCAGTCTTTGTTAATAAACACAGAATAATTTTCCTTATTTATTTGAAGTATTTCTTTTCTGCAGAAGAAAGAAATAGCTTTCCAATAGCTGATGCATACTGTACAACCCAAATACTATTCTACTCCCTTTTCGGGAGAACCTAAATAAGTGTCAAACCAAAGCTTCCTTTACATGATTTTCTAATGACTCTAGAGTAGGGATTTAAGGAGCAAGAAAGAGCAAAAAATGTGCTCTAAAAAGAGTCAGAACTGAAGCCATATCCATGCAGAATGTGGAGTCCCTTAGTAGAAATGGTATATCACAACTCTGCTAAGCTCAGTAATTCCATTATTACATAAGTGTTTTTTTTTAAATAATAATTACATTGAAGTAGGGTCCACCTGAAAACTGTAGACAAAGTTTACAAAGTGCTTTATATAAAATAAGCCCAGAGTTTGCTACATACTCATTTTTTGCTGTTTGACCTTCATTCTCCCAGAAGATCAATGATACCAGCAAGGTGATATAATCTTGTCTTGCAAATGAAATGGATTTACATGAGAAAGGGCTGTAAGCCTGCAAGATCATCTTGAAAGGTCACCAGGCTCACTCTCCTCCAGAACTATCTGGGTCCAATGGCAAGATACAGATTAGAATGAATGGAAATAGCCTTGGATGCAGTGGGAGACCTTGGCCTTTTTCAGCTAACTTCTTTTCCAGGCTTCAGTTTATCTGAGGTAATGGCATTCAGTGATTAAGGTTAGATAAGAAATGAGGTAAACATGGCCCCTTTTACCTAGTCAAAAAAAATCAATATGGGAAGGGAAGACCCTGAGGGTTTCTGGCCAAAACAGAAGTAATTGCTATTTACACTTATTTTGAGCCAAGAGAAGCCAAACAATGAACAACTGAGGCTTGAACTATTATCTACTGTTGGCCAAACAGTAAGAATCAGCAACTTGGAATTAAGGTATAGTCAAGACTCTCTACCTCATCACTACTCTCTAATACTCTGATTGGATGATAGGCTCATGAACACCAAAACTCCAATTAAGGAGAGACTTCAGCCCAAAAACCTTCTCATTGTTCACCTGGCTATACTACTCTGGGACTTCTCTGGGTTCTCCACTAGGCCTCCTTCACTATACCTACCTCCTGGTGCACTAATTTTCTTTTTTCCATTTCTCCCTCAAATCAGAAACTCCTCAAGGGCAGGATCTGTCGTTCTTTTATCATATTTGTATTCTGAGCAATTAGAACAGTGCTGGCAAATTTCAAATGCTTAATAAATGTTTGTACACTATTGATTATTGACTATTTTAGGAAGTTCACATTCTAATTAAAGAATATATAAAGATAGAACATTCAGCTAGAGGGCAGATCAGAAGGTCCAATACACATTAGGTTATAGTGCCAAAGTGTTTGGCATGAATTTTGAAGGAACAATAGTGGAATAGATGTTTAGACTTGGTAGACAAGAAGAATGGTAGTTGGTGATACTCTCAGTTTAATTAATATGAGTACAATGTCCCCACCAACCATTTTTACGAGGGAGGTATTGGTCTCCAGAGTCAAAGTAGAGCAGGGCTATGAGATATTTCCCTTGGGGGAGGGCATGAGAGAATCAGAAACCAAATGGGAAAGCTTCTAATATCTATTAGAATTTGGGCAAGGAAGAACAGACTCGGGGGGGGGGGTGAAGCTCATATTATGAAATATAAGCACTGCTTGACATTTATACATCCCTAAGGTTTACAAAATGTTTTACAAAAATCAGTACAAAGAGCACTTAACTTTGAGTCAAAAAGACCTGAGTTCAAATCTAGCATCAAATACTTGCTAGCTATGTCACCCTGATCAAGTCACTTAATCACTGTCTACCTCAGTTTTCTCATCTATAAAGGGGGTTATACTAGTACCTACCTCCCAGGATGTTGTGAGTATTAAATGAGGTGATATTTGTAAAGCACTCTGCAAATCTTTGCACTACTGGAAAGTACTACTGCAATACTAGCTAACATTATTATTTCACTTGAGCTATATGAGCCCTGCAAATTAGGTAATGCAAAAGTTATTCTGACCATTGTACAGTTGAGAAAACTGAAAAGTGGTGGAGCAGAGGTCAGTGAATTCCCCATGGTAACACATCTAACACATGAATACATAGGATTTAAACTCTGATTGTGTATTCTGGGTTCAGCAATTTTTCCTTGCCAGCAAGATGCATGTTAACCTTCAGCTTCTACAATCTAGTCCATCAACAGTAGAAGAAACTTCTTAATAAGAAGCCTTTTCAATAATTCAAAGAGCTAGAGCCTCCAGAGTGGGAATATGAACTAATAATATTTTCTAGCATCACAATCATAAGATTTTTTTTTAATATAGGAGGAATATCAAGTAAAGAAGGCAAATAAATAAATAAATAAATCACTGGTGCATTAATTTAACAAAGGAACTTGTCATTTAATCTACCAGTCCACTAAGAAGAGAATTTTTTTAAACCTTTCCCATTTGAATTACATAAATAAAATGAAAGGAAGTAAGTCATTAATACCAAAAATGGACAAATATACACCTGACAGTAATTACTTAATGGACATATTTTAAATGTTTCTATATATGAGTATCCAAAAGATAAAAACACATGATGGACATATTTAATTCATCCAGTACCAAGCTGAAATTACATCTATTTTATTTGGAGACAGATTCAAATCCTATCAACCATCCTCATGAAATGCATTAGGGAAAAAATAGGTTTAGAGGAACAGAAAACCTTTTAATCTTAGGGGGTAATTAATGTCAAGTAATAATAAAGGTGGATGGATTTGACTAGAAGTATTTTTTAGTTATTCCCATGTGCCTGTTTCTCAGCTCTTCTTTATGATGGACATTAAGAGTTTCCAACCTACCCTCTTTCTCATTAGTGGCACAGTAGGAACTCTTTTTTTCTGGATGGCAAACCCAAGGCCTGTTAAAAATACACTATGCTCCCAGAGATGAATTTACAGGACACAAAGCATATGTATTCTTTTTTTTTTTTTAATTTTATTTTATTTGCATAACATATGTGTGGGTAATTCTTCAACAATAACCCTTACATAGCTTTCCGTTACAAATTTTTCCCCCCAACTCCCCACCCCTCCCCTAGATGGCAGGATATCCACTACATGTTAATTATGTTAAAATATTGGCAAATCGAATATATGTATACATATTTCCAAACTTATCATTGGTGTGCAAGAAAAATCTTATCTACACAAACGATATATCAGATAAAGGAAACACAGTGTAAGCAAACATCAATCAAGGAGTATGAGAATGTTATGTTGTGGTCCACATTTCGCATCCCTCTCTCTGGGTGTATATGGCTTTCTTCAGTGAACAATTGGAGGTGGTTTGAAACATTTCATTGTTGAAGAGAGCCATGTCCATCAGAATTAATCGTCATATAGTACTGTTGTTGCCGTGTATAATGATCTCCTGGTTCTGCTCATTTCACTCAGCATCAGTTCATGTAAGTCTCTCCAGGCCTCTCTGAAATCATCTTGCTGGTCATTTCTTACAGAACAATAATATTCCATAATATTCATATACCATAATTTATTCAGCCATTCTCCAATTGAAGGGCATCTATTCAAAAAGCATATGTATTCTTGACTGAAATATGCAATTCATGTTGTCTAAGCTTGAGTTTTATATATGTGCCTTTCAAGTAGGACTGTGAGTAAAGCATTGGACTTGGAGTTCAAGTGCCTAGCTGGCATGTGGCCAAGGGGCTTCCATTCTCTGGGGTCTGGGAAAAAAGAGACTAGCACAAGAAGGTCTCTGAGGGTCCTTTCAGCTTTGACATATGATACGTGTGACCATTCACTAATTTATAAGCTTCTAATCTATATAACATAAGGTCTATAGCCAGTAATATAAACAATTGCCCTAGTGGGTAACATAATATATGAAGAGAGAGACTAGGAGGAAAAGGTTAAACAAGGAAAAGAAAATTGACAGGGACATGGAGAGAGGAAGAAAGAAAGGGAGAGAGGAAGAGAACAGAGAGACAGGAAGAGGAAGTGGGGGGGGGAAGGAAAGAGAGAATTTAATAGTGAAGTGACATGGTTACAAGAAGGCAAGATGTATTTAGAAAAATGAGAAAGATCAATACCCCAAAACCTTCACTACTGATGGCATGGACCCCTAAAACTGGGCAAACACGTATTCACATTGAAAGGAATGGAAACATGAATTGCTTCAAGAAAAAAATTATGTGGGAAAATATATTGAGTTATAGAAAATGTCTATTTTGTTTTTTTTTATTTTTTATTTCTGTATTTTTGTCAATAATATCCTCAGTCCTAAGGTAGGGGCACTGAAAATAACTAAGGCTGACTTTAATAAGCCTACTGTTAAATTGTCAGTGTGAATATTTACATCTTGGAATTAGGTCTTAAAGTACTGTTTTGTTGATTTTCTTTATAAATATATATATATATATATATATATATATATATATATGTGTGTGTGTGTGTGTATATGTGTGTGTGTATGTGTGTGTGTAATATGTATAAATGGTTTCCATTAAATATTTTGTTTTTTCCAGTTACATGTAAACAATTTTTAACATTTGTTTTTAAAACTTTGTGTTTCTTTTACCTTCCTTCCTCCCCTCCGCCCCCCCCCCCCCCGTTGAGATGGCACATGTCAAATCATGCAAAACATTTCCATAAAAGTCATATTGCAAAAGAAAACATAGATCTCTCTCTCCTCCCCCCCAAAAAAAACTCAAGAAAAATAAAATTTAAAAACTGTATGCTTTAATCTATATTCAGACAATCAGTTCTTTCTGAGTATGAATAGCATTTTTTCATCATAAGTCCTTCAGAGTAGTCTTGGAACATTGTATTACTGAAAATGCCAAAGTCATTCACAACTGATCATCTTACAACATTGCTATTACTTTGTTCTGTTGATCTGCCAAACTTAAGAAAGTGATGGAGAAAATATCATTGCAAATTAAACTTAAAAGTATATTGGGTGGCTAAGAAATAGAGCAGTTGATCAGTGGCACAGGATAGCTTATCAGGACAACCTAGACATTAACCTTAACAATCTAGTGTTCGATAAACCCAAAGACCCCAGCTTTTGGGATAAATACTCTCTATTTGGCAAAAAACTGCTGGGAAAATTGGAAACTAGTGTGGAAGAAATTAGGGATTGACCCATACCTAACACCACATACCAAGATAAGATCTAAATGGGTTCATGATCTAGATATAAAGAGGGACTTTGTAAGCAAGTTAGAGGAACGTAATATAGTTTATCTCTCAGACCTGTGGAGATGGAATAAATTTATGTCCAAAGAAGACCTGGAACTCCTAATTGAACACCAGATGGATATTTTGGATTATATTAAGTTAAAAAGTTTCTGTACAAACAAAACAAATGCAGACAAGATTAGGAGGGAAGCATCAAATTGGGAAATCATCTTTACATTTAATGGTTCTGATAAAGGTCTCATTTCTAAAATATATAGAGAATTGTCTCATATATATAAGAATTCAAGCCACTCTTCAATAGATAAGTGGTCAAGGGATATGAACAGACAATTTTCAGATGATGAAATTAAAACCATCTCTAGTCATATGAAAAGTTGCTCCAAATCACTATTGATCAGATAAATGCAAATTAAGACAACTCTGAGGTACCACTACACCCCTGTCAGATTGGCTAAAATGACAGGAAAAGATAATGTTGAATGTTGGAGGGGATGTGGGAAAATTGGGACACTAATACATTGTTGGTGGAACTGTGAACGGATCCAACCATTCTGGAGAGCAATTTGGAGCTATGCTCAAAAAGTTGTCAAACTGTGCATACCCTTTGACCCAGCAGTGTTCCTACTGGGCCTATATCCCAAAGAGATCTTAGAGGGGGGAAAGGGCCCCACATGTGCAAGAATGTTTGTGGCAGCCCTTTTTGTAGTGGCTAGAAACTGGAAACTGAAGGGATGCCCATCAATTGGAGCGTGGCTGAATAAATTATGGTATATGAATGTTATGGAATATTATTGCTCTGTAAGAAATGACAAGCAGGACGATTTCAAAGAGGCCTGGAGGGACTTGCATGAACTGATGCTGAGTGAAACAAGCAGAACCAGGAGATCATCATACAAAGCAACAACAGTATTACATGATGATCAATTCTGATGGACATGACTCTCTGCAACAAAGAATTGTCTCAAACCAGTTCCAATTGTTCACTGAAGAAAACCATATACACCCAGAGAGAGGGATATGAAATATAGACCACAATGTAACATTTTCATGATCTCTATTGACATTTGCTTGCATTGTGTTGCTTTTCTCTGATTCTTTTTTTTTCTTGTAGATAGGATTTTTCTTGCATAACTTCTCAAGCATTTCAACATTATTAACATGTAGTGGACTTCCTGCCATCTAAGGCAGGGGAGGGGACTGGGGGTAAAATTTGTAATGGAAAGCTTTGTAAAGATCAACGCTGGGGAACTACCCATACATATGTTATACAAATAAAAAGCTTTAATTAAAAAAAAGTATATTGGGTCTACATTTTTTGTTGTCAGAAGAGTTGTTTGTTAAATATTTGCCTATACACTTTGGCCTTAAGTTACACAATTACATGTTATAGAATAACATGGAGCATTCACAAAAATAAATTAATTTTCAAAACCAAATTAGATAATATAAAAACAAATTATAAAGTTGCTAAAGTTTTAAGGAAAAACTTCAGCATTTCAAAGCATTAACATTTTTCATTTAATACAAACTTCAGATATTTTATGTATTAGCAAAATATGTAACAAAAAAATGCTGATGTCTCAATTTTGAAAATGAGTATACTTATAATGCAATTCCAAAAAGCCCTGTTTGAGCCTATTACTACAAATAGTAAAAAAAAATTGATTCCAAAAAACCTCAATAATATGAAACAGTTGGAATCATGAAAACAACTTCCTTTCCCCACAATTTTTAAAAGAAAATGTAAAAATGTTTCAGCATCTATGATATATTACATGCTGTGGATACAATTATATTAGGGACCAAAGGGAAAAAGGTGGTGATATTAAGGAACACTCCTAGGCACAGGATTCATACAGTACCATGGCAGATATAACTTAAGAAAGCCATTGAAGATATTAAGGAAAAGTACTGGAACATTACATCAATATCTAGCCACATGCCACATAAAAGTGAATGTTGTGTCACCTGACTAAAGGCAATAAATACAAAAAAACCCAAGCAGAAGGGAATTTCCAAAATAAACATTGGAAAACAAAAGCCAAATGGTTGGGACAACACACAGAGTCAATGTAATACCAAGAATATTGTAAACAATCCAATAATACAATTACTTGATTATTTGGCTAACAATATCAATAACATATAATATCATTGTCAATAAAATTTAAAAAAAAACCCTTACTAAATCAGCTTAAGAAGAAAATAACGGTAGAGAGAACTCCTAAAGGAGGAAAATTTCCAGTCATATTCATCTGTTTATGTCCATATGGTTCCAAGAAATCTAACACAATAAAACATAAGTTGGATAATACATGTAATTGAAAGTTTACATACTGTTAACATAGCAAATTACAGAATGGAGATGTCACTGTTGGACTGGGAGAGACAAGGAATGAAAATCTAGCTTCTCTACAAAACTGGAAAGTAAAAGAGATGGGTAAGATTAATGATTCTTGGCTTAAACATATTACAGTGGTACACAAATAACTTGGAAAATAGTTAGCTTCTAATCAGATGCAAGCCTGATTTTACATTTCTTAACAGAAGGCATCATATAACTACTACCAAGAGATAAAATCCTCAGTTATCCCTTCAAATCTAGGTTAAATGTATGTTTATGTACTTTATGCAAAATATTCACTTTAAAAAAATTCTAAACAGTTACAGGGAGATAATATATTGGTTAAAGAGCTAAAATAATATGCCAGAAATACTCAGGTTAAAAAGATCAATTAATTATTTTTGTTAAAATTATTGAGAAAGCTGCCTGCAAAGTACCATAACATTTAGACCACCTTTATTGATTACCACAAGAGTTTGACTCAGTTTGACATTTATGGAATATTCGGGTATTATGAGTCAATAAAATATACTCACCTAGAGTGAAAATAGGAGAACATTTAGTGTCCACATAGAAAATTGTTATCTATTCAAAGGACCTGACCTATGCAATAATAACACTAACAATAGATATAAAATGGGGCATCTTTAAAGAAGATCCTTTAAGCCTGTTGTAGTTTTGCCTAACCTTAAAACTCATTAGCATTTCTCTTAAAAAGAACTGAGTATAGTTTTTAAGAAAGTGAGAGTCATAAGAAAAGATTGCCTTAAGCACCAACATTTTATGGCCCTAATGAAAAAACACACTAAGTAACTTCTTTGTCTCATGAAAATTTTCTCTAGTGATATCAAAATGTGATATGGATTCATTAAGCATGAGATACTTAACATGCACAAGGAAAAATAGAGATTGAAAACTTGAATTCAGAAGTAAAATTAAACTAATGTAATGTATGAAGGTAATATTTACAAATACCTTGATCTTCTCCAGGAAAAAATATTAAACTTATTAAACTTAAAGCTAACAAGAAGAAATCTATGGTTGTTTATTTCAAGAGCCTTGGTGACAAACTGAAGTTAAAACTCATCAGGAAGAACACATTTAGAGCAATTATGATTTATGCAATACCAATTTCAATGAACACTTTTGAAAACAAAAATGGATACGAGATTTCAGAAGTACGCAAACAAAAATCCACACAGTATTAATAGAACACAGGGCCATTATCTCAAGGTAACCACAGAAAAAGTAAAAAGACCTTGTAAAAAAAGAATGAAAAAGATGACAGTCAGAGAACTCATTAAATAGATAAAACAATCATACATCATTCATAGAGCAATGGTAAAACCTGAAAATCCCCCGAACTCACTGGGTTTGCCAAATGCAAACCTAAGCAGTTTACTTTCAGATGGAGTTTATGAAACCAATAAGAAGCAATAATTAAAACAAAAGGCCCTCTCTGGGTAAAATCCACATAAAGTTAACCATGATATGCTGACAAAAAAGCAAATGGCTGAATCATTTGGAGATTATGTAGAAAGAAGAGTTTATTATAACAATTCAGACCAGGTCATTGATGGAAACAATTGAAAACCTCTCTTGAAAAAGTCAGGATTAGTAGTAATAATTAGTGTACATTAGACTATGCAAGGAAAGATAGAAGCTGGGAAGTAAATCACTACCGGCTGTTAATATGGAACAATGAATCAATTACTGGCAAAACATGGTCCTGTCGCTAAAATTACATATCAGAAGCACTCTATCTTTCATAGACTGTCAGACAGCAAATCCCCAAACTATATATGGAAATTTAAAATATCCTAGAGAACTCAGACAAGGAACTATATTGAAACTGAACCATTATCAAGGACAGAATTATTGCTCATAGTCACCGAGATATAATAACTGGAAAAAAATTAAATTAAAAACCTTAAGAACAATATTTAGTAGATATTGTCATGCCATATACTAATACTATCCATTCCATATGTAAAGAATAGCTTCCAAATTATAGAAACTAAGCAGAGACAATGTCAAAGCCATGTGGAAAGAAAACACACCACTTTTTTTTGTTCTATTTTCTGCCCCTGGAATTGAACAACTTTTATTTAAATACACAAAATCTTGTTTCATCCACCTATATGATAGCCCAACAGAATATTAAATACAAAATAATAATAGCAGTATGATGATTTAAGGCAGAATAATTTATATCTTAATGCCTTTGAAAGAAATCAAATAAAATAACAATAACAATATAGCCCTTGAATTTTAAAAATTGATTTTTCATACATTATCTTACCTGACCATAGATATGAACTCAATCATGGTTATGGTCTGGACATGTTCTGATGCTTAAGAATGATCCTGTAAGTTCAAAGAACATTTTTTCTCATATTAATTAAATTATGGTAGATTCCTTTTATGATAACTTTTAAAGACCATCTCCTAAAGCACAGAGAAGCTACAAAATATCAGTATAGGGACCACACATGAATGAATTTACAGACCCCTGAAGTTCAGAAGTATACAAGATGGTATGAACTGGGAGTATGTGGAGCCAAGATGGTGCCGTAAATTGATGATTCACCTGAGCTCTCCTCTAAACTCCTTCAAAATTTTTAAAATAATGACTCTAAACAAATTCTAGAAAAATAAAACCTACAAAAAGATGGAGTGAAAACATTTTCCAGACCAAGACAACTTGTAAGGTCAAGAAGAAAGATCAAGAATGAGATTGGAGTCCTGTTCAGCATGTGAAAGCATAGGAAACCAGGAGCAGGCGTTGGGAGGCCCTGAAAACAGCAGCAGCAATGGCAGCTTTTAGAGCTCAAAACCTAAAGGCTATGAAAGTGTTGAACAACTGGTCAGAAGGAGATTACAGGAGTCTCATTGCTAGTACTGAGGCGGGACTGTTACTTTGCCCATAGGTGGATCCTGATCACAGCCCTTGGTGGCAGTCTAAGTAAGGAAGAGCATTAGCACACCAGAGCTTGCAGCCACAGTGGAGCAGGGACCTTCCTCACGGTTTCAGAACAGAAAAGAATGCTTGTGGTTCCTCACAGATTAGAGCACAGGCAAAGAGAGTAGGACACACATTTCTACTTAGAACATACCACCTGAATACTTACGGGTCCCTAGAAGGATCACTGAAAAGAGCTATCAAAAATCCTTCTGTTCCTCCCCCCCACACCCCTGGCAAGCAGAGCCCTACTTTAATAAACAATTAAAAAGCCAATTAACAGGCTACTAAAATAAGCAAACAACAGAAAAAGTTTCTGAGCATACAAAGTTAATGGAATAACAACACTCAGAAGAAAACAAAAACAATGTTCCTACATCCAAAGTCTCCAAAAATATGAATTGCTCTCAGTTCACAAAAGAGGTCAAAAAGAATTTTGAAAATCAGTAAGAGAGGGAAGAGAAATGAGAGTGAAAGAAGAAAATCATGAAAATTTAACAGTTTGATAAAGGAGACACACACAAAAATACTGGGGGAAAAACAAAACAAAACAAAACAAACATTAAAAACCAGAGAAGGCCAAATGGTGAATGAAGTACAAAAAGTCAATTAGGATAAGAGTACTTTAAAAAGCAGAATTGTACAAATAGAAAAAAAAGTATAAAAGCTCATTGAAAAAAAATAAACCCTTATATATTAATTAAAATTAAGTAAAAGGAAGCTAATGACTTGATGAGAAATTAAAAAAAACACACAAAACTAAAAGAATGAAAAAAAGAAGACAATATGAAATATCTCACTGGAAAGACAAGTGACCTGGAAAATAGATCCAGGAGGCTGATTAATCTTAGCAGAGATGATTGAAAGATTATTGGACAAACTGAAAGCCAGGATCAAAAACAAAAGCCTACACATGACCTTTCAAGAAATTGTCAAGGGAAATTGACACAATATTTTAGAACCAAGTGGTAAAATAGAAGTGGAAAGAATTCACCAATCAGTTCCTGAAAGAGATCTCAAAATGAATATTACCAGGAATATTATAGCCAAATTCTAGAGATCCCAGGAGAAGTCACAAAAAAATAATTTAAATATGGGGAAGCCACAGTCAAGATAACAAGATTTAACAGCTTCTATATGAAAGGATTGGAAGGCTTGGAATTTGTTATTGTAAAGGGCAAAGGAGCTAGAATTACAACAAAGATTCACCTACCAAGAAAAACTGGATATAATCCTTCAGAGAAAAAATGGTATTTAATGAAATAAAGGACTTTCAAAGATGTTTGATTAAAAAACCAGAGCTGAATACAAAATATGACTTTCAAATACAAGACTTCAGAAAAGTACAAAAAGATAAACAGGAAAGGGAACTCATTAAAGTTTAATAATAATAAGGTTCAACTGTTTTCTACATTATTTCTACAGTAAAAATGATACTTATAACTCATAAGAACATTCTCATTATTAAGGCAGTTAGAAGGTATATAGACGAAGGGCACAGTTGTGAGTTGAATGTTCAAGGATGATATTTAAACAATAAAATTAAGGGCTGGGAAATGAATGTATTGGGAGAAAGGGAAAGGGAGAAGAAGAATGGGGGAAATTATCACCTATAAAAGAGACAAGAAAAAACACTTAGAGTAGAGATAAAGAGGTGGGAAGTAAAGGGAGTGAGTGAACCTTACTTTCATCAGAACTAACTTAAAGAGGCAATAACATAAACACACAATTGGATACAGAAATCTATTCTACCTTACAGGATAGTAAAAGAAGAAGAGGATAAGAGAAAAGGGGATGATGATAGAATAGAGGGCAGGTTTTGGGAGAGGCTAGTTAGAAGCAAAATGCTTTTGAGGGACAGGGCGAAAGAGGAGAGAGAATAGATAAACAGGGGATAAATAAATTGAGCAGGAATAATTGTGAAAAAAAGTGAAGTAAATTTTTCTGATAAAGGCCTTGTTTCTCAAAAATGTAGAGAACTGAGTCAAACTTAAAAAAATAAGAGTCATTTTTGAAGTAAACCTAACTATCTACAGTCATATGAAAAAAAATGTGCTAACACTACTGAGTGGGGAAATGCAAATTAAAACAATTCTGAGGTACTATCATATACTTATTAGAATGGCTAATAGGAGAAAAAAGGAAAAGGTAAATGTTGAAAGAGAGGTGACAAAACTGAGATATCAATGCACTACTGGTAAAATTGTGAACTGATTCAACCAGTGTGTAGAGCATTTGGAACTATGCCCAAAGAGCTATAAAACCACAGATATACTTTGATATTGAAATACTACTACAACGTGTGATCTCAAAACAGACAAAAAAAAGTATAAACACAAATACACACAAACAATATAGCATCTCTTTTATGGGGGCAAAAAAGTGGAAATTGAAGAGATGTTCATCAGTTGGAGAATGGCTGAATAGACTGTGGTATGTAATGATGGAATATTATTGTTCTATAAGAAATGATAAGCAGGATGCTCTCAGAAAAACCTGGAAAGACTTCTAAGAGCTGAAACAAAATGAAATGTACTAAGTAAAAAATAACAGCAATATTGTAAGGTGATCACCTGTGAGAGATCTCGCTATTCTGAGCAGAGCAATGACCTAAGACAACTCTAAAAGACTAATGATCAAAACTGCTATCAATACTAAGAGAAAGAACTGATTTGTGTCAATACCGATTGAATCATGTATATTCCTATTCTTCTTAAGGATTTTCATTGTTTATGTTTTATTTTTTACAGCATGATTATGAAAATATTTTGCATAATGACGTAGAATTATATTGAATTGTTTGCATTCTCAATCAGGGGGAATGGAAAAAGAGGAAGGAAGAGAAATTGGAACTCAATATTTTGAAGACAAATATTAAAAATGGTTTTATATATAACTGGGGAAAAATAGAATACTATATAAAAACAAAGGAAAAAAGAAATGATATGACTTGAACAGAGAAGTTTCTCCCAGTATACTCACATTTGTTTGTGTAAATTTAAGACGAGATAAAAATGGTAATATCAAATTTTAAAAAGTTATTATTATTATTGTTATTGGCAAAGTTACATAAGATTTTAATTTTTTTTAAATTTTTGTTTTAAGTTCCAAATTTTCTCCCTCCCTCTAACCTATGTCTAACCATTGAGAAGGTAAGTAACATATCTGTTATACATATAAAATAATACAAAACATTTTCACATTAGCCATTAAAAAAACAAATAAAAAGGAAAGAAAAAATATGCTTCAATCTTCACTTCGAATATATCAGTTTTTTATTTGGAGGTTGATGATATTTTACATCACGAGTCCTTTCAAGTTGTGATAGATCATTTTATTGTTCAGTGTTATTAAAAACTTTAGTGTTAATAATCTTTACATATTGTTGTGAATCTTTTATATATATATGATATATATATATATATATATATACTTTTATAATATACTTTTATCCTGGTTCTGTTCACTTCACACTTCATTTTTGCATCAGTTCATTTAAATCTTCCCAGGTTTTCTGAAACTGTACCCACCATTCATTTCTTACATCACAATAGTATTTCATCACATTCATATATCATAATTAGTTTAATCATTCCTTAATTAATGAGTATAAGGTCTGCTTCCAATTTTTTAACACCACAAAAAAAGAGCTTCTATAAAGTATATTTGTACATATGGATCCCTTTCCCTTTATTTTGATCTCTGGCATGTCAACCTAATAAATGTATTGCTCGGTTAAATTTTATATACCCTTTGGGCATAGTTTCAAAATGTTTTCCAGAACACTTGGACTGGTTCATAGCTCCGTAGTGTATTAGTATACTTATTTTTCCACATCCCTCCAGAATTTATCATTGTCCTTTTCTGTAATATTAGCTAATCTGATATATATGAGGTGTTATATTAGAGTTTTTAATTTGAATTTCTCTAAATGTTAGTAATTTAGAGAGTTTCATAATGATAATTTTGATTCCTTCCTGTGAAACCTATTCATATCCCTTTACTATTATCGATTGGGAAATAGCCCTTATTTTTAAAATTTGATTCTAGTTATCTATATTTTTGAGAAATGAGACCATTATCACAGAAACTTGCTGCCAAACATTTTCCTAACTTCCTGCTTTTCTTCTAATACTGGCTGTACTAACTTTGTATGTACAAAAGTTTTCAATTTAAAGTAATAAAAATCAAATATTTTACCTCCTCTGAACTTCTTGATCTTTTGTTTGGTCATGAATTCTTCCTCTATCCATATATTTTAGAGTTGGTTTACTCCATGCTCCCCTAATTTCTTTATGGTTTCACCCTTGATATTTAGATCACGTACTCATTTTGAGCTTTTGTCCTGGTATAGACTGCGAGATATTGGTCTACGGTTTCTGTCAGACAACATTCCAGCTTTCCCTTCCGTTTTGGCCAAAATGTGAATTCTTGCCCCAATATCTGGAATCTTTGTTTTTAATTATCAGATACTAGATTAGTGTGTTCATTTACTCCTGCATATTACACACATGATCTATTCATTTAATCAACTACTCTACTTCTTATCCACGACAAATTGTTGGAATAATTACTGCTATATAATATAGTTAGAGATCTGATATTGCTACTTCATTCATATTTTTCTTCATTTACTTTCTTGATAGTCTTGCCAATTTGATACTCAAGATGAATTGTGGCTTTTTTTCTAGTTCTATAAAGTAATTCTTTGGTAATTTGATTGGTATGGCACAGAATACATGAATTAAATTAGATAGTTATCAGCATTTTTATCATATTAGTTAGACCTAGCAATGAGCAATTAATATTTCTCAAACTATTTAGATCTGTGTTTGTGTGAAGAATATTTGGGAATTGTGTTCATATAGATCCTGTTTGAATTTATGGGCAAACTCCCAACTATTTTATCCTGTCTGAAATTATTTAAAATGGAGTTTCTTTTTCTTTCTGTTGCTGCTGGGCTTTGTTAGTGATAAATAGAACAACTAATGATTTGCGTGGGTTTACTTTGTATGCTGCAACTTTGCTCAAATGGTTAATTGTTTAAACTAGTTTCTTTTTAATTATTTGAAGGTTCTCTAAATATAATATATTATCTACAAAAATGACAGTTTTATTGACTATGCTTATTACTTTAATTTTTCCCCTTATTGCTACAACTAGCATTTCTAGTCCAATAATCAACAATAACAGTGAAAATGGACATTCTTGCTTCACCCCTGATTTTAATAAGAATATTTCTAGGTTTTCCATAAAATAGATAATTCTTGCTCTTAACTTTAGATATATACTATGTGACAATAAAACAATAGCTCCATTTAACCCTATACTTTCTAGGGATTTTGATAGGAATGAGTGACATATTTAGATAATGCTTTTTCTCTATTGATAAAAATTATATATGTGTGTGTATATATGTGTGTGTTTGTGTGTGTGTATGCACATGTATATGTATGTGTTCAGAGAGAGAAAGAGAGAGAGAGAGCTTTGTTACTGACAAGGTCAATTATGATCATCATTTTCATAATACTAAAACAGCCACAGCATACAATATTTGTGCTATATTGCTGAAATATTTAATTTAAAATTTTTAATCAAAATTCACTAAGGAAATAGGCCTTTAATTTTATCTTTTGTTTTTGCTCTCCTTGGTTTGGATATCAAAACCATATTTATATCACAGAAGGAATTTGGTATTTGCTATTTTATACACAGTTTATATGATAAAACAATCCATTGTTTGTTTTTTTTAATGTTTAATAAAATTCACTTGTAAATCCATCTATTTCTAGGGTCTCTGCCAACTTAGGAAGCTCTTTTATGACTTGTATAATTTATTTTTTCTAAGACCGGGTTATTTAAACATTCTATCTCTTCTTCTTGATCTGGACAATTTCTATTTTTGTAAATATTTATTATTCATTTCATTTAGATTGTCAGTTTCATGGGTATACAATTGGAAAAATAACCCCTAACAACTGTTTTCATTTTTTCTTCAGTGATTGTACATTTACCCTTTTTATTTTTGATAATGGCCATTTGCTTTTCTTCTCTTTTAAAATCAAATTAGCCAATAGTTTATTTCTTTTTTCATAAAATCAGTTTTTAATTTATTATTTCAATGGACTTTTTACTTTCAATTTTATTAACCTCTTCTATGATTTTTCAACATTTCTATTTTAGTATTCAATTGTAGATTTTTACTTTGCTCTTTCTCTAGGTTTTTTATTTTTTTAAGTTTTATGCCTGCTTAATTGATCTGCCCCTTCTCTCTTTTACTGATATAAATGTTTAGAGAGATACATTTTCTCTTAAGTTGTGCTCTGATTGTATCCCACAAATTTGGGTATGTTGTCTTATTATTATCATTATTTTCAATGAAATTATTTATTGTTTCTATGAATTATTCATGGATCCACTCACTCATTAGGATTAAATTATTTGGTTTGTAATTTTTAATCTATCCTTCCCAGGTCCCTTATTAAATGTAACATCCAACTTCTTGAAGGAAAGGTTTAATTAATTTTAGAAGAAAATAGACAGTAAAACTATACTAATGGGGGACCTCAATTTATACCTTTTAGACCTAGTTAAATCTAACAATATGATAAATAAGAAAGAAGTTAAGGAGATTAATAGAATTTTAGAAGTTATATATTAATCATTATTACTGATAATTGCCTATTTCTCTATTTTTACCCTTCATCTTAATCTCTCTTTATACCCTCCTTTCTCTTACCCCTTTCCCCTCATATTTTCCTGTGTAGAGGAATTTCTAAACCCAACTGTGAAGATATAGATAGATATAGAAAAAATATGTGCACACAGAGATTTACACACATATATACATTTTGTGTGTATGTATGTATATATATATATATATATACACATTTATATGTGTGATTATATGTGTATATATGTATGTGTATCCTTCCATCTTTGAACCAATTAAGATAAGAGTGAGGTTAAGTCATTTCCTATTTTCATTTTTAACTTCCCTCTCCATGTTAAAAATTCTTCCCCGTGTACTTCTTTTATGTGAGATATTTTTCACAATTCTTCCTTTCCGTACACTCTTCTCCAATGAATCCTTCTTTTTCAGTCTTATATTCTTCTTTTAAGATTATCGCAACATAATAGACTCATAACTATAATATTCTAATGATGCTAATGTAATTAAAGGTTTT
>JAJPUD010003377.1:65586-83970 GCA_023553655.1 Myrmecobius fasciatus | reverse complement strand
TTTTTTTTAATTAAAGCTTTTTATTTGTATAACATATGTATGGGTAGTTCCCCAACATTGATCTTTACAAAGCTTTCCATTACAAATTTTACCCCCAGTCCCCTCCCCTCCCTTAGATGGCAGGAAGTCCACTACATGTTAATAATGTTGAAATGCTTGAGAAGTTATGCAAGAAAAATCCTATCTACAAGAAAAAAAAAAGAATCAGAGAAAGGCAACACAATGCAAGCAAATGTCAATAGAGATCATGAAAATGTTGCATTGTGATCCATATTTCATTTCCCTCTTAACATTCTAAGCTTTCCATTCCTTGATAGTAGTAGATATTTGATCTTGTCTAGTTCTAACTGGGGGTGTATGGTATCTGAATAGTTCTTTTGGGGGTCTCTTTTAGGAATTTATTTTTGGATTCTTTCAATTTCTACTTTGTCCACTTTTTTATTGCAGTAAATTTGTATTTTTAATACACATTATTTTATGAATCATGTTGGGAGAGAAAAGTCAGGGCAAAAGGGAAAAACCATGAGAGAGATTTAAAAACCAAAAAAAGAAGTGAAATAGTGTATGTTGATTTACATTCAGTCTCCTTGGTTCTTTTTCTGGGTGCAGATGGCACTTTCTATTCAAAGTCTATTGGGGATTACTGACCTACTAAGGAGAACCAAACCTTTCATAGTTGATCATCACATATGCGTGCTGCTATTGTGTATAATGTATTTCTGGTTTTGCTTGTTTCTCTTAGCATCAGTTCATGTAAATTTTCTAGGCCTTTTTATAATCAATTTGCTTATCAATTTTTATAGAACAATAATATTCCTTTACCTTCATATGCCACAACTTGCTTTGCCATTCCCCAATTGAAGGGCATCCACTTCTTTTCCAATTCTTTGCTACCACAAAAAGAGCTGCTATAAACATTTTTGCACATGTAAGTCCTTTTCCCTCCTTTATAATTTCCTTGGGATTATCCACTGTTTTTTTAAGACATCTGTTCTATTTTCCTTTATAATTTTTTGAAATGTAATGTATAAGCCCTTTTTAATCATGGCTTCCAATAATTCTTTAATTATCCCTCCTCCATTGATTTTTTTTAGGTGAGTTATTTTTCCTAGATTATTTTTCCATTTTTTGGATTTTGTATTATTGTCTATTGATGTTTCATGTAGTCATTATCTTTTTTTGGTGAGACAATTGGGGCTAAACGACTTGCCCAGTGTCTCCCAGCTAGGAAGTGTTAAGTGTCAGACACTAGATTTGAATTCAGGTCCTTTTTGATATCAGGGCTGGTGCTTTATCCATGGTGTCATCTAGCTGCCCCCGAGTTATCTTTCACTTAACCACTTCTCATGTAATTTTCTTCAGTGAATTTTTGTGCCTCTTTTAACATTTGGCCAATTCTGCCTTTTAAGAAGTTATTTTTTTCAGTACTTTTGTGATTCTTTTACACAGTTGTCAATTCTATCTTTATAATTTTCAAGCACTTCTTTCATTTTCTCCTCAGTATATTTATATGTCTTTTATCTGTATCTGTATGTGTACTTCTTTATAGACGTTGCTGAGATCTGAGTCAGTTCCATACTGACAGCTGCTATCAATGGATTGGGAAACCTAGGCATACATTGCCTCCTATTTATAGCCCAAGGTGATTTATGTGATTTCAGTAAAGGACTTTCTGATTAGGAGAGTCATCTAATTTGCCTGAACAATCATTTCTACTCAGGACAAAAGGTGCTAAGTAGCAGAAAATGGTTATGAATTAGGGACCTGTTGGCAAGTTTTTAACAACCAGCTCTCCAGAAAAAAAATAAAGGAATATAAGCATGAAACCCTTTTAAGATCAATTTGCAACATTAAAATTTTCTCTATCACTGTCTTAAGTCTAGAAAAGCAAAATAATCAATCAGATTCTGGTATATAGCATAGTAATTCTGGGGTAGAAATTCTCACACTGAAAATTTAACACTTAGCTCTTTAAAGGGATATCTACTGGCTCCAGCAGACATTCTGTAATAGATGGGAAATTGAGGTGAAATACAGTTCTTTCATCTGGGGTAATTGATTGCCTGTGGAGGCAATCAGGAAGGTCCCTTTGTCACAAACATATCCTACAGATTGTCTGATGCCTAACTATTGTCTCTGGCTTTCATTTTTTTGCCAAATATTCTATATTCTACATTTTACAAGATATAACAAGTTACCAATTATTAGTACCTTGTTTGAATTAAAAGACTTTCTACTCATCAAAACCTCTGAATGGGAAGAGGCTACCCACAAATCCTTGGAGCACTACAGTATTGAATTAGTTGGCTAGTTTTAGCATCCTATTTTACAGCTAATCGAGAAGAGAACAACAGGAAATGAGAATTTGAAAGAGGAAGATGGGACAAGAGGGAAGAATCCTTTTGGAGTATCAGGCCACCATTCAGAGAAGGCTCTGGACATTCAGGAGGCACTTGAAGGATCCAATTTGATTCAATGGTAGAAAGTGGAAGATAACTCTTCCTTTCCTCCCCCCTCGAAAATACTGAAGGTTCCAAAGCCAAAATTGTCTTGAATCACAAGCCATAAGACTTAAACACCCAGTATAAATTAAGAGTTCCAATCTGGCCTCTGACACTTATTAGCCATGTTAACCTGGGCAAGTCAACTTGTTGCCTCAGTTTCTTCATCTGTTAAATGAGCTGGAGAAGGAACTGGCAAATCCCTCCAGCATCTTTGGTAAGAAAACCCCAGCACAAAGGAACAGACATGATTGAAAATGTCTGAAGAACAATATAAGCAACAAATTAAGAAATAGAAGTGAGCATGTCTCTCTGGCTATCCCTCTGAAGAAAGATATCCCTTTGAATGGAGAAAAAATATTAAAGCACAAAGGATAAATCACGAGGGCACACAGTGCTTTTGTACAATGAAGCCTTTTTATGAGACTCTTCTCTGCTCATTGGCACTTCTTCCATGTTGTAAAATGTTTGGTATTATCATTTTCCCTGGGTTATCTGTACATTTTCCATTACTGGCTGCCTAGAAAGTAGTTAGGAATGGGCTATACATTTCAATCACATTTTTACATATGAAAGAGGGATACTAGAGACTACAAAGGACTCCATTTAAAGGAAAAGATGGGAGGGTATCCCTTTTTATCAGGAAGCTGGATTTGAGGATGAGAACAGAGATAGACTATTTCCTGCAGAAGAGATCACCAAGCAATTCAGACCAGTAGAAGCAATACTTTTTTGTAGTACATTGTCCTGCCTTCTTCATTTATCTGTTCAATGAAAAGGAAATCTATGGAAGTCACAGATATGCCAAGATATACCACTTCTTTCACATCAAATGCATTCCCCCCCCCCTTTCCCCACCACAGTAGTAATGGAGGGGGAAAAAAGTGTTCTAAATAACTACAAATGTCACAGCCCACTGAAAGCTTAATTCATGCAGTGAAGTAGTGAAAGTCATAGATAAAATGTTTCTCTGTGGTTTTTAAGTAAGAAATTGTGCATTTTCAAACTTTCTTCACAAATGGAGCTTTTAGCAAATTGACAACCTGAAATCCCCACTTTTACCCAATTACCTCTATGCACTGGACTGATTTCTGTTTGTAAAAAAAAAATTAGGTAAGAATATATTTCTTATAGTGCTATGGCAGGTAAGGCACTGGCAGTTTAAGATTGAATCTTTGTAAAGAACCTCAATGACTGTTTCTTCTTTTTATGGCATTAACAGAACCTTTTCTGTAAATTTCCAAGTTTGCTTTCAACTTGAACCATCCACTGAATTTTTTGTGGAATCCATAAAGAGCTCATTCACCAAGACATGTCTGAAGATAAACATTAGAGCGAGAAGATGGAATGAATAAAAAATATACACATAAAAACAATGTGCTAACCTAACAAGAACCTTTCAAGGAAAATAAGCAAGCAGTTCAAGTTACATGCAGTAGGTTTTTGTGTTCTGCCAGACAATCTTGTGCATCTAAATGATAGATGACTTTATATAAAGCAAGCGCTATGACACTAATAAGTTATTGGAATTTAGAACCTCATATAACATCTGTTTTCAAATACAATTATGACCCATAACACAAAACATGGGTATAGAATGAACTTATAAGGACAACACAAACCAATTCAAAGGAGCCAAGATTTACAGATATTTCCTAGAATCTATGATGCTTTAAATCAATTGCTATCTTTTGGGCCTAACATGGCAATCTGCAGAGAGATAGCCTAAAGAGCAGAATTAATCCATAACTATTTGGCATCGATTCATGGGAATATCTGGAGTCCTTCCTTCTGCATACACAAGAGAAGAATTAATTTATCTTAACTAAATTTCATCATTCAGAAAAAAATCATACAAGGCATTTCATTCCAGAGTATTTAGTACTAACCAATGGTAGTGCAGAGAAAGTATGATAAAAAAAACATGGAAGCCAGCTTGTTCTAGCTGGTTTGGGGATTCTGCTCGGAACACCTGAGGACTCCTAGAACCATGACATCAGTGTTTTACACACTGTGTATCCTCAGTTTGGGACATCCACAAAATGTAAAAGAGAAAGATGTCAGGGAAAATAGTCAAATTCTACCAAAGGTTTTGGAACACAATGTTCTCTGAAAGTGCTACTACCACACATCATCACAGGTTTAATTTTCTTATTCTGGAAAGCTGGGAATGGACCAGAACATCACCAACAAATCCACTATGATAAAGATAGCAGTCAATGAAAGAGCTCAGCAGTGCACTTAGAGAGTGAATTATTTGTACAGGGAAGAGTCTTGTTGCAAGAATAATCATTGTCTAATTGATTCTATAAATTTTGCATCAAGTTTGCTTAAATCTAAGCACAGAAGTTTTGTAAATTTTTATTAAAAGAATTCTGAGAAACTATATTGTTATTTGTACTGCAGTTTTTCCTATTGACTGACTGATTCGAAAACCTGAATTCCATCAATAGGTAAAGGGTAAAATCCTATGATGTCACATTTAGATTTCAAGGTAGATATTATAGAAGAGAAATTGTCATTTTTTTCATGGCTTCCTCACAAAATGTGGGAAATCAAAGAGAGATCTCTTTCACAGGACTTGCTTCCACAGAGTCACACTGACGCAGTTTTGTGATTTGGATGGCAAATGTCAGAATCAGTTCAAATTTTTATTTTTGCTTATATATTTTTAAATTTTGTTTACTTATCTGGTGAGCAGATCCATTTAAAGGATGGAAATGTTCTAATCAATTCCTTACCTTCTTAGGTGCCACCGAAGATAGGGGCTAAAACATTCTATTTCTGAAGTCAGTAAGGCTGCCCTCTGGTGCCATGATTGTCAATCAATCATGGGGTCCATAATCAGAGCTAATCATTACTATAAAATTCTAGTTGTTTTCTCTACTGGTCAGGTGTTCACCTAGAAACTAAAGTATCCTCTCACAAAACCATTACCTGTATAACCCCTCCAAGACATTTAGGTTTCCTAAGTATTTGTAAATCTTTTTTTTCAAATGCTTGTTTTGTTTCTAATCTAGACTGAACTTTGGCAAGGCAGGCTAATTTTTTAAGCTTTTTATTTTCAAAACATATGCATGGATAATTTTTCAACATTAACCCTTGCAAAACCTGGTGTCCCAAATTCTATCCCCTTTCCTCCACTTTCTCCCCTAGATGGCAAGTGATCCAATATATGTTTAACATGGTAAAATATATGTTAAATCCAATATATGTAAACATATTTACACAATTATCATGCTGCACAAGAAAAATCAGATCAACAATTCTGATGGACATGGCTATCTTCAACAACGAAATGTTTCTAACCACTTCCAATTGTTCACTGAAGAAAGCCATATACACCCAGAGAGAGGGATGTGAAATGTGGACCACAACATATCATTCTCATACTCTTGACTGATGTTTGCTTACATTGTGTTTCTTTTATCTGATATGTCTTTCGTGTAGATACGATTTTTCTTGCACAACAATGATAAGTTTGGAAATATGTAAACATATATTTGATTTGTCAAGTATTTTAACATAGTTAACATGTAGTGGATATCCTGCCATCTAGGGGAGGACTGGGGAGTTGGGGGGAAAAATTTGTAACAGAAAGCTATGTAAGGGTTAATGTTGAAGAATTACCCATACATATGTTTTGCAAATAAAATAAAATTTAAAAAAAAAGAAAAAAAAAGAAAAATCAGATCAAAAAGGAAAAAATGAGAAAGAAAACAAAATGTAAGCAGACAACAAAAAGAGTGAAAATACTATGTTAGGATCCATACTCATTTTCCACAGTCATCTCTCTGGGTGCAGATGGCTCTCTCCATCACAAGACCATTGGGACTGGTTTGAAAAATCTTATTGTTGACAAGAGCCATGTCCATCAAAACTGATCATCGTATAATCTTGCTGTTGCCATGTACGATGATCTCCTAATTCTGCCCATTTCACTTAGCATCTATTCATGTAAGTCTCTCCAAGCTTCTCTGAAATCATCCTGAAATTATCCAGTAATATTTCATAACATTCATATACCATAACTTATTCAGCCATTCTCCAACTGATGGGCTTCCATTCAGTTTCCAATTTCGAAGGCAGGCTCTTTCTATAGGGAGTATTGAATATATACTTACTGACTGCCCGGATTGCTTGAAGATTTCCTATATTCAAACACTAAAGAATGTCTCTTGAGGCCGAACTAGACAAAACATAGCAGAGCAAACAGTGTTGGAATTGTGATAGTGAAACTTCTCTGCTGGGCCAGATTTCAAACCCTGGGGTGAAGAGGCAAAATTCTCAGAAATAACTCTGTTACCAGGCAGCTGTTTGACTAAGGACCTCAGGAGTCTCCCCACTTTACTAAACATAAAAACACCTGAGTCACTGTGTCCGAATAAGATCAGTAGCAACTGTCCAAAGCTCCTTTGTTCTAACACAAAGGGGAAGGAATATCAATTTGTCGCCAGTTCTCTAGAAATATTCTTCACTCCTCTCCCTAATAGCAATAAAACAGCATTAGTCCCAAGATTCAGTCTCCTTCTGTCTCCAACTGGGTTGGGCACCCGATCTTATTTAGCAGACCTTTTTTTCATAATCGACTCTTGCTACTTGTTCATATGCTCTCCAGTTCCCTTTGGGACTTTACTCCTTCAGTCATTCCTTCTTTTTCTATCCCTTCATCTCCAGTCAGCACATTCTTTAGTTCTTTTGCTACCACCAACAAATGATCATCAGCTTTATCCATACTTAAAAGACCCTGTCATTCTAATAAGCTGCCACACCTTCTCTCTCATTCAATCAATCAATAAGCATTTATTAAGTACCTACTGTGCATTAGGCTCTATATTGGGCATTGGAGACACAAAGACAGAGTTGAAACAATTTCTGACCTTATAGACTATACATATATATATATATGTAAAACTACAGTCTAGACTATAAAACTAGACAGAGGAGACACTATATAGATATATAGTTAGATACAAAATGGACACTTATGTGATGTGAAGGAAGTAGCACTTGGAGAATCAGGGAGGTCTTCAAAGAGAATGTGACATTTGAGTTGAGCCTTGACGTTAACAAGAAATTCTCAGAGATGAAGATATCTATCTCTAGAATAAAATACAAACTCCTAAATATGGTTTTTAAAGACCTCCAGAAGCTGGCTTCCCTCTATGTTTCTTATAACTCCATATAACTCCCCTCCTATTATTTCTGATTCAGTGAGACTAGTTTGTGAGTTATTTCTGAGATAATGACATTATATCTCCCCCCTCTGTGTCTTTGCCTAGACTGTACTCAATATCTGAAATAATATGTCTATACTCAATATCTGAAATAATATCTGGAAAAAGATTCCTTCTTTGTCTCTGCCTTTAAGAAAACCACTGGCTTCCTTATAATCATAGTTCAGATATCACTTCCTATAAAAGAGCTTTGCTGTTCTCCATAATTGTTAGTGTATAAATATATCATAAAGCTAAAAAGTTAGGTTGATTCAAGATGCAGACATATTTAAAAATCAATTTTCTATTCAATCATAGAGATAATAGAAAACCACTAGAATTTACTGAGCTAGGTTACAACATGGTCAGCCCTAGGCTTTTGCAGGGGTGGGGAACATCTGGACCATGATCTATATAAAGTTCACAGAAGTATTTGGTAAGGCAACCACAGGTGATGATGAGCTGAATGCTAGGTAGAACATGCTCCCACTGCTTAAGTTCAATAAGCTCCCCTCTTGCTCCCTCCCCTCTTGCTTCCTCTCCTCTTGCTCCCTCTCCTCTTGCTCCCTTGTATGGCCTTCGAATGATGTTGTAAATACCCATATGGCCCTTGCCCCCCCAAAAAGCTTTTCCATCCCTGCATTAGAGTTATCACTTTGAAGAGGGATGAGATTTGAGCCACAGAAATCAATGGGAAAAGCTCTGGGTAAGGGTTCTCCCCCTACCAATGCAGCTGGTAGTCACAGAGCTGCCTGAAGCACTGAAAGGTCATGTGAAACAAGCCCAAAATCACAAAATTAAGCTCTCTCCTCATTACTTGTTACTGTTTCTCTGGAAAGTTCTACCTGTCTGGATTAATCAAGATAATACCTACTATGCTTTTGGTATTTCTAGAGACATAACCATGGCTGTTATTTGTCACTGTTGAGTGGGTGGGTAAGAGGAGGAGGGCAATACTGGTTAGTGGGAGCTCAGCCATTAGGTCCTGTATGATATATTCGGCCAGCTGTAATATCCACATGGGTATGCACTTAGATATGTGAAATGGAGGGCTCAGTGTCCTCCTCACATCTGAAAATACGTATCTTGTTTCCCTTTGGTTCACTGAGGGCTGAAAAAAAGATTCTTGGTTAAAATGTGGATATTTAATGAAATAGAGGGGATTCTTTTCTAAAAACAGTATATTGTTTTTATCAATTACAGGCAAAGACAATTTTTGACCATTATTTTTTTTTGTAGAATTTTGAGTTCCAAATTTTCTGCACTCCTCCTTCCCTTCCCCTCCTCCTTAAAATAGTACATATGTGCAATCACATAAAGCAGGTTTCCCTGTTGGTCATGTTGTAGGGGAAGAAGCAGAACAAAAGGGAAAAAAACATATCCATAAAAATAAAGGAAATTAAAATTGTAAAAGCTTCTTGGTTGCTGAGTTAGACTTGAGTGTGCATATAAAAAGCTCCAACAGATGCCTTTGAGTGAGATAAGAAAAGCCAGAAACTCCCCAAGTGGGGGAACAAAGTGAGAGTGGCCCACTGCCCAATGCCCAAACCATCTCATCTCCAGACCCAGCTGCCAGGTGGCTATAAATACTGGATGCTTCTTTGTTTTTCCTGTTTCTGTTGGGTTTTATTCTTTGCCTATCGTAGGTGAAGAAGTATCAAAGACAGAATGGACCAGAATGATGTTGCAAGTTTCAAAAGGTCAAAAAGAGCCATACTAGAGTTCCTCATTAACCAGAACAAGTAGCTGGGACAAATAAGACCAGCGAGGAGCAATTTCTTTTTTCCTTTTTTATTTTTTATTAAAACTTTTTATTTGTATAACATATGTATGGGTAGTTCCCCAGCATTGATCTTTACATAGCTTTCCATTACACATTTTACCCCCAGGCCCCTCCCCACCCCTAGATGGCAGGAACTCCACTACATGTTAATAATGTTGAAATGCTTGAGAAGTTATGCAAGAAAAATCCTATCTACAAGAAAAAAAAAGAATCAGAGAAACACAATGCAAGCAAACCTCAATAGAGAGCATGAAAATGTTATGTTGTGGTCCATATTTCATATCCCTCTCTCAGGGTGTATATGGTTTTCTTCAGTGAACAATTGGAACTGGTTTGAGACAATTCTTTGTTGCAGAGAGCCATGTCCATCAGAATTGATCATCATGAAATATTGTTTCCGTGTATAATGATCTCCTGGTTCTGCTCATTTCACTCTGCATCAGCTCATGCAAGTCCTTCCAGGCCTCTCTGAAATCGTCCTGCTAGTCCTTTCTTACAGAGCAATAATATTCTATAACATTCATATACCATAATTTATTCAGCCACTCTCCAAATGATGGGCATCCCTTCAGTTTCCAGTTTCTAGCCACTACAAAAAGGGCTGCCACAAACATTCTGGCACATGTGGGGCCCTTTCCCTCCTCTAAGATCTCTTTGGGATATAGGCCCAGTAGAAACACTGCTGGGTCAGAGGGTATGCACAGTTTGATAACTTTTTGAGCATAGCTCCAAATTACTCTCCAGAATGGTTGGATCCATTCACAGTTCCACTAACAATGTATTAGTGTCCCAGCCCTCCCACATCCCGTCCAACATTCATCATTATCTTTTCCTGTCATTTTAGCCAATCTGACAGGTGTGTAGTGGTACCTCAGAGTTGTCTTAATTTGCATTTCTCTGATCAATAGTGATTTGGAGCAACTTTTCATATGACTAGAGATGGTTTTAATTTCATCCTCTGAAAATTGTCTGTTCATATCCCTTGACGACTTATCTATTGAAGAGTGGCTGGAATTGTTATATATATATGAGACAATTCTCTGTATATTTTAGAAATGAGGCCTTTATCAGAACCATTAAATATAAAGATGATTTCCTAATTTGATGCTTCCCTCCTCATCTTCTCTGCATTAGTTTTGTTTGTACAGAAGCTTTTTAACTTAATATAATCAAAATTATCTATCTGGTGTTCAATTAAGAGTTCCAGATCTTTTTTGGACATAAATTTATTCCATCTCCACAGGACTGAGAGGTAAACTATACTACGTTCCTCTAATTTGCTTACAATATCACTCTTTTTTTTATTTGCAAAACATATGTATGGGTAATTCCTAAACATTAACACTTACAAAGCTTTCTGTTACAAATTTTTCCCCCTACTCCCCACCCCTCCCCTAGATGGCAGGATATCCACTACATGATAATTATGTTAGAATACTTAAGAAATCGAATATATCTATAGTTAATGCATCATTTTTTGTGCAGGGGAAATCGTATCTACAAGAAAGAATAATCGGATAAAGGAAATAAAATGTAAGCAAACCTCAATTGAGCACATGAAAATGTTATGTTGTGGTCCACATTTCACATCCCTCTCTCTGGGTGTGTATGGCTCTCTTCACCGAACAATTGGAACTGGTTTGAAGCATTTCATTGTTGAAGACAGTCATGTCCATTAGAACTGACCCTCATATAGTATTGTTGTTGCAGTGAATAATGATCTCCTGGTTCTACTCACTTCACTGAGCATCAGTTCATGCAAGTCTCTCCAAGTCTCTCTGAAATCGTCCTGCTGGTCGTTTCTTGCAGAGCAATAATATTCCATAACATTCATATACCATAGTTTATTCATCCACTCTCCAATTGACGGGCATCCATTCAATTTCCAGTTTCTAGCCACTACAAAAAGGGCTGCCACAAACATTCTTGCACAGGTGGGGTCCTTTCCTTCTTTTATGATTTCTTTGGGATATAAGCCCAATAGAAACACTGCTGGGTCAAAGGGTATGCATACTTTGATAACTTTTTGAGCATAGCTCCAAATTGCTCTCCAGAATGGTTGGATCCATTTACAGCTCCACCAACAATGCATCAGTGTCCCAGTCTTCCCACATCCCCTCCAACATTCATCATTAACTTTTCCTGTCATTTTAGCCAAGCTGACAGGTGTGTAGTGGTACCTCAGAGTTGTCTTAATTTGCATTTCTCTGATCAATAGTGATTTAGAGCACCTTTTCATATGACTAGAAATAGTTGTAATTTCATCATCTGAAAATTGTCTGTTCATATCCTTTGACCATTTATCAATTGGAGAATGGCTTGAATTCTTATAAATGTGAGACAATTCTCTATATATCTTAGAGATGAGACCTTTATCAGGAACCTTAAATGTAAAGATGATTTCCCAATTTGATGCTTCCCTCCTAATCTTGTCTGCATTTGTTTTGTTTGTACAGAAACTTTTTAACTTAATATAATCAAAATTATCTATCTGGTGTTCAATTAAAAGTTCCAGATCTTCTTTGGACATAAATTTATTCCAACTCCACAGGTCTGAGAGGTAAACTATCCCTGAGAGGTAAACTATTAGAGGAACCCATGTTCCTCTAATTTGGTTATAATATCACTCTTTATATCTAGATCATGAACCCATTTAGATCTTATCTTGGTGTGCAGTGTTAGGTGTGGGTCCAGCCTTAATTTCTTCCACACTAGTTTCCAATTTTCCCAGCAGTTTTTGCCGAATAGTGAGCACTTATCCCAAAAGCTGGGGTCTTTGGGTTTATCAAATACTAAATTGCTAACATTATTACCTAGCTTGTCCTGATATCCTATCCTATGCCACTGATCGACTGCTCTATTTCTCAGCCAGTACCAAATGCTTTTGATGACTGCTGCTTTATAATATAGTTTTAGATCTGGTACAGCAAGGCCAACTTCATCTGTCTTTTTTTTCATTAATTCCCTTGAAATTCTTGACCTTTTGTTCTTCCAAATTAACTTTGCTACTACTTTTTCTAGATCTGTAAAACAATTTCTTGGGAGTTTGATTGGTATGGCACTAAATAAGTAAATTAGTTTGGGTAGTATTGTCATTTTTATTATATTCGCTCGGCCTACCCATGAGCACTTAATGTTTTTCCAATTGACTAGGTCTGATTTTATTTGTGTGGAAAGTATTTTATAGTTTAGTTCGTATAGTCTCTGACATTTTCTTGGCAGATAGATTCCCAAATATTTTATGCTATCATCCGTTATTCTGAATGGAATTTCTTTTTCTATCTCTTGCTGCTGAACTTTGTTGGTAATATATAAGAATGCTGATGATTTATGTGGATTAATTTTGAATTCTGCAACTTTACTAAAGTTGTGAATTGTTTCTAGTAGTTTTTTGGTTGAGTCTCTAGGGTTCTCTAAGTATACCATCATGTCATCTGCAAAGAGTGATAATTTGGTTTCTTCATTACCTACTCTAATTTCTTTTATCTCTTTTTCTTCTCTTACTGCCAAAGCTAACATTTCTAATACAATATTAAATAGTAATGGTGACAGTGGGCAGCCTTGTTTCACTCCTGATCTCATTGGGAATGGTTCTAGTTTGTCTCTATTACATATGATGCTTGCTGATGGTTTTAAGTAGGTGCTACTAATCATTTTAAGGAAAAGCCCATTTATTCCTATACTCTCTAGTGTTTTTAATAGGAATGGGTGTTGGAATTTATCAAATGCTTTTTCTGCATCTATGGAGATAATCATACAGTTTTTGTTACTTTGGTTATTAATATAATTGATTATGCTGATAGTTTTCCTGATATTGAACCAGCCCTGCATTCCTGGTATAAATTCCACTTGGTCAAGATATATTATCCTGGAGATAACTTTCTGTAATCTTGTTGCTAAAATCTTATTTAAAATTTTTGCATTAATATTCATTAGGGAAATTGGTCTATAGTTTTCTTTCTCTGTTTTTACCCTAGCTGGTTTAGCTATCACCACCATATCTGTATCATAGAAGGAATTTGGCAGTATACCTTCTGTCCCTATTTTTTTCAAATAATTTGTACAGTATTGGAATTAATTGTTCTTTGAATATTTGGTAAAATTCACATGTAAATCCATCTGGCCCTGGAGATTTTTTCTTAGGGAGTTGGTTAATAGCTTGTTCTATTTCTTTTTCTAAAATGGGGCTATTTAAATAATTTATTTCCTCTTCTGTTAACCTGGGCAATCTATATTTTTGTAGATATTCCTCCATTTCATTTAGATTATCAAATTTATTGGCATAAAGTTGGGCAAAGAAACTCCTAATTATTACTCTAATTTGCTCTTCTTTGGAGGAAAGTTCTCCCTTATCATTTTTGAGACTAACAATTCGATTTTCCCCTTTCCTTTTTCTGATCAAATTAACTAAAGGCTTATCTATTTTGTTGGTTTTTTCATAAAACCAACTCTTAGTTTTATTTATTAATTCAATAGTTTTCTTTTTTTCAATTTTATTAATCTCACCTTTTATTTTCAGAATTTCCAATTTGGTATTTAATTGAGGGTTTTTAATTTGGTCTTTTCTAGTTTTTTTAATTGTAACCCTAATTCACTGATCTTCTCTCTCCCTATTTTATGCAAATAAGCATCTAGAGATATAAAGTTACCCCTTATAACCGCTTTGTCCGTATCCCACAAATTTTGGTATGTTGTCTCATTATTGTCGTTCTCCTGGATGAAATTATCGATTGTATCTATAATTTGCTCTTTCACCCATTCCTTCTTCAGGATTAGGTTATTTAATTTCCAATTAACTTTTGGTCTATTTTCTCCTGGCCTTATATTACATGTGAGATTTATTGCATCATGATCTGAAAAGGATACATTTACTGTTTCTGCTTTTTTGCATTTGATTTTTATGCCCTAACACATGATCAATTTTCATATAAGTTCCATGAACCCCTGAGAAAAAAGTATACTCCCTTTTATCACCATTCAATTTCCTCCAGAGATCTGTCATACCTAACTTTTCTAACATTTTGTTTATCTCCCTAACTTCTTTCTTATTTATTTTGTTGTTTGATTTATCTAATTCTGAGAGAGCAAGGTTGAGATCCCCCACTAGTATAGTTGTACTGTCTATCTCTCCTTGCATCTCTGTTAGTTTCTCCTCTAGGAATTTGGATGCTATACCACTTGGTGCATATATGTTTAGTATTGATACCACTTCATTGTCTATGGTACCCTTTAGTAAAATATAGTCTCCTTCCTTATCTCTTTTAATTAGATCTATTTTTGCTTTTACTTGATCTGAGATAAGGATTGCTACCCCTGCTTTTTTTTTATTCACTTGAAGCATAAAAGATTCTGCTCCAGCCCTTTACCTTCACTCTGTCTGTATCTCTATGTTTTAGATGTGTTTCTTGTAAGCAACATATTGTAGGATTCTGGCTTTTAATCCAGTCTGCTATCTGTTTCCATTTTATTGGAGAGTTCATCCCATTCACATCACAGTTAAAATAACTATATCTATATTTCCTGCCATCTTATTTATCCAAAGTTATATTTTTCTCTTCCCTTTCCCTTTACTCCCTTCCCCTTCCCCAGTATTTTGTTTTTGATGACCACCTCCCACCAGTAGTCCTCCCCCCTTTAGAACCCTCCCTCTTTTTTACACCTTCCCCCTAATCTTTCTATTAATTTATCCCTTTCTTTTCCTCCTTTCCCTCCTACTTCCCTATACAAAGGGCCAAGTTTTTCCCTGAAATCAAATGTGTCTGATATACTCTTTTAGAGCCCAATCTAATGAGAGCAAGAATACTCGTCACCCTCCCTTCTTTCCCTCAATTATATTAGATTTTCTATGTCTCTTCATGAGACTTTGCCTTATTTTACCTTCTTTTTATTTTTACTTTATTTTATCTCCTTTCCCCTCCCCCCTTTTTTAAGAGTATGATATACCTTCCACCTCTAATTTCTTTTTGATTATTATTAAAGTAAAATCAAATTATACCCCCATTCTTTAAGGATACCCCTAGTAGAAATATAGTTCTCGAGAGTTCGTTCCTTTTTACCTTTTTACGCTTCTCTAGAGTTCTTTGTTTGGAGGTCAAATTTTTTGTTCGGATCTGGTCTTTTCATGAGAAATAGGTGAAATTCTCCTGTATCATTGAATGACCATCTTCTTCCCTGGAAGATGGTGCTCATTCTAGCTGGATACCATATTCTTCGCTGTAATCCAAGTTCTTTTGCCTTTCAGAATATCTGATTCCAGGCCGTTCGATTCTTCAATGTGGAAGCTGACAGATCCTGTGTAATTCCAATGACAGTTCCTCAATATTTGAACTGTTTTTTTTTTCTAGCAGCTTGTAATATCTTTTCCTTGGTGAGGTAGTCCTGATATTTGGCCACAATATTCCTTGGGGCTTTAATTTTGGGATCTCTTTCAGGAGGTAATCGGTGAATTCTTTCAATGCCAATTTTGCCTTCTGATTCTAAAACATCAGGGCAATTCTCTTTCATGATTTCCTGGAAGATAGCATCAACGTCCTTTTTTTCATCGTGACTTTCAGGGAGTCCAATAATCCTTAGATTGTCTCTCCTGGATTTGTTTTCCAAGTCAGTTGTTTTTCCTAGGAGATATTTCATATTTTCTTCTATTTTTTCATTTTTTTGTTTTTGTTTGACTCATTCTTGAAGTCTTATTGAGTCATTCATTTCAATTTGTTCAATTTTAATTTTTAAGGTATTATTTCCTTCAGCTATCTTTTTAGCACCTTTTGTAACTGGCCAATTGAATTTTTTGGTTCATTGCATTCTTTTTCCATTTTGCCAATTTTATTTTTTAGTGAATTGTTGTCTTTTTCCAGTTCACTAATTTTGTTTTTCAGTGAATTGTTATCTTTTTCCAATTCACTATTTTTATTTTCTAGTGAGTTGGTGATTTTTTCCAATTCACCAATTTTGTTTTTCAGTGAATTGTTGTCTTTTATCAATTCACTATTTTTATTTTCTTGTGATTTGGTGACTTTTTCCAATTCACCAATTTTGTTTTTCAGTGAATTGTTGTATTTTAACAAATTACTATTTTTATTTTCCAGTGAGTTGGCAATTTTTTCCAATTCACCAATTTTGTTTTTCAGTGAGTTGGCGATTTTTTTCAATTCACCAATTTTGTTTTTCAGTGAATTGTTGTCTTTTTCCAATTCACCAGACTTATTTTCAAGCTTTTCACATCTCTGTTGCAGGGCAATATTTCCTTCTTGCACTGCTCTCAGTTTATTTCCCCAATCTTCTTCTAGCTCTCTTTTGAGATTCTTTATGCAATCTTCCAGGTAAGCCTTCTGAAAGGGATACCAGCTTAAGTCCACCTTTGTGGCTTTATCTGGGATTGTTTTCAGAATCTCAGGATCTGGGGACTTCTCTAGTTTCTCTTGGTAAAAGCTGTCTATGGTGAGAGCTCTCTTCTTCTTGCTCATGATGTTTATCTGAGGTATCAGTCACCAGCAGGGAATTCTGCAGCAGCAGGGATTTCTGCCCTGAGGCAATTTGCCGAGTTGACTTCTGGTCTGGGGCTGATCTGGCTAGATCCGCACTAGGACCACACTTTCAGCTGCTCTCAAACCACCCTATATCAAAGGTAGACCTGCCAATGCACCTGCCCGCAAGCAGAACAAAGTGGCCCAAACATCTCCCAGGGACTTCCTGGCAGCCTAAAATCTTCTGGTCCTTCCCAGCCCTGGACTTGCACCCCGGCTGCGCACTGGTGTCTGAGCGCCGGGAGCTGCTCGATCCCCTGCCCGTCTAAAACTGACCTCAGAAGTTCTTTCAAAGTAGATATTTGATAGAAGTGCATTGTAGTCCAAGTGTTTGGTGGAGCCCTCACTCCAGAACCAGTTCGGAGGCTCAATTTGTCTGGGTCTGACTAAGGTCTCAGGAGCTCACAGATGATGCTGTCTGCACTTTGCCATCTTGGCTCTGCCTACAATACCACTCTTTATATCTAGATCATGAACCCATTTAGATCTTATCTTGGTATGTGGTGTTAGATGTTGGTCAAGCCCTAATTTCTTCCACACTAGTTTCCAATTTTCCCAGCAGTTTTTGCCAAATACTGAGTACTTATCCCAAAAGCTGGGGTCTTTGGGTTTATCAAACACTAAATTGTTAAAGTTATTGCCTATATTGTCCTGATAACCTATCCTGTGCCACTGATTGACTGCTCTATTTCTTAGCCAGTACCAAATGGTTTTGATGACTGCTGCTTTAGAATATACTTTTAGATCTGGTACAGCAAGGCCACCTTCATCTGCCTTTTTTTTTTCATTAATCCCCTTGAAATCCTTGACCTTTTGTTCTTCCAGATGAACTTTGCTACTATTTTTTCTAGATCTGTAAAATAATTTCTTGGGAGTTTTATTGGTATGGCTCTAAATAAGTAGATTAGTTTGGGTAGTATTGTCATTTTTATTATATTCGCTCGGCCTACCCATGAGCATTTAATGTTTTTCCAATTGAATAAGTCTGATTTTATTTGTGTGAAAAGTGTTTTGTACTTTAGTTCGTATAGTTTCCAACTTTCCCTTGGTAGATAGATTCCCAAATATTTTATACTATCATCCATTATTTGGAATGGAATTTCTTTTTGTATCTCTTGCTGCTGAATTTTGTTGGTAATATATAAAAATGCTGATGATTTATGTGGATTAATTTTGAGTCCTGCCACTTTGCTAAAGTTGTGAATTGTTTCTAGTAGTTTTTTAGTTGAGTCTCTAGGATTCTCTAAGTATACCATCATGTCATCTGCAAAGAGTGATAATTTGGTTTCTTCATTACCTACTCTGATTCCTTTTATCTCTTTTTCTTCTCTTATTGCTAAAGCTAACATTTCTAATACAATATT
>JAJPUD010003377.1:30538-65186 GCA_023553655.1 Myrmecobius fasciatus | reverse complement strand
TCTAGTGTTTTTAATAGGAAAGGGTGTTGGATTTTATCAAATGCTTTTTCTGCATCTATTGAGATAATCATATGGTTTTTGTTAGTTTGGTCATTAATATAATTAATTATGCTGATAGTTTTCCTAATATTGAACCAGCCCTGCATCCCTGGTATAAATCCTACTTGGTCATAGTATACTACCCTGAGAATGACTTTCTGTAATTTCATTGCTAATATCTTATTTAAAATTTTTGCATCAATATTCATTAGGGAAATGGGTATATAATTTTCTTTCTCTGTTTTCACCCTATCTGGTTTAGCTATCAGCACCATATCAATCCCATAGAAGGAATTTGGTAGTATACTTTCTGTCCCTATTTTCTCAAATAGTTTGTATAGTATTGGAGTTAATTGTTCTTTGAATGTTTGGTAGAATTCACATGTAAATCCATTTGGCCCTGGAGATTTTTTCTTAGGGAGTTGGTTAATAGCTTGTTCTATTTCTTTTTCTAATATGGGGCTATTTAAATAATTTATATCCTCTTCTGTTAACCTGGGCAATCTATATTTTTGTAGATGTTCCTGGGAGGAGCAATTTCTAAGGAACAACATACATGCTCAGTAGTTAATAAAGGCAGCCTTTGAGAAACATTAAGTGTCCATTGGACGCATCAGACTTGGATGTGAACTTCAAGGAAGGAAAGTTTCATAGCAATCACTAAATTTGGATTCGCTTTTCCCAAAGATCAAGGGGGATAAAAGAATATAGACTTCCAGCTTAAAAAGTGGTTGTACAAGAATATTTGGTAACCCTTCTCAGTAAATACCCTTTGTAAAAGTAAACTAATATTAACTAGTTGTAAGAAATTAGGGAGATATTAACTAGCAATTTCTATTGGGGGATCATACCAGATGCTGACTTATTAGTGACAGTCCTGACCCCAACATTACTGGGGGTAATCCTTCAGTATTACTCCTAGAACTCTGAAAGGGGCAGATGAGCTCTGCCAGGGAAGTGGGAACTGAGAAGATGAGCACACAGCCTATGTATTATAGAGTGATTAAATATATTAATTCTTTTCAAAAGGCTTTGGGTTGTATGCCTTAGATGAAAGGCAGTCGAGGACTTATTGTATCTGAGTTCAAAAGTTTATAGGCAGAGCAAATTGAGAACTTAAATCACTTTCCAGTGACACCTTAATATTTTGGAAATTGCCTGTCTCCCTCCTAGAATGCTGGGAATCTGTGGAGGCTTCTCCCTAATGGTTTTCAAATTAGCACTTTGGAGAACTGAAAACAAGGTGATTTTTGGACAACACTTTTGTTTGGGGAATTTGTTTTGCCCTTGGGTCAAACTGTGCAAGAGATAACTTCCCTACCCAATCCCAAGATGATTGTATGGCTAGACTTTTCTCTCCTAATTTTGTTCAGACTTAAACTGGTAAGTGTCAAGGACAGAATAGTGTTCATAAAGGAATATAGGAGTATTTCTGGTCACCAAATTTACTTAAAAATATTTAAAAAAATTAATACAGATGACAACTATCTGCATCAGTGGAGGAACTTTGCTGAAATTAAGTTCATACAATCACAGCATTTTAATTTAACTCACCAAACATCTGTGCAAGGCATACTGTAAGGTTAGAGGGATAGAAGATCACACCAAAAGAGCTCCTGCCTTCAGGAAGCTTATATTCTACCAAAGAGACATGTGTACATAGATTTAAAAAAATACATACAAAAAATATGGGCGTACATTGCAACAAAAAGCTTTTATTACACAAAAATGGTAGCTAGCATATAGGCAGCAATTTAAAGCTATAATCTCCTCTGCATTATCTTGTATGATCCACAATTTGCTTCTGTGGGATGGCACTTGAGGTGCGATTATCCGTATTTCACATATGAGAAATTATAAAGCTCAGGCAAGTGACTTGAACATGGTCACAGACTAGTGTCTCTGGCAAGATGTTAATTAATTCAACCGTGTCCAGATTCTAAGGCCACAAGTCCTTTTCTTAGTCCATGGCTTCTTAAAATTTTTCTCCATGAGACCCCTTCTCCCCCAAATTTTTATGTAATGCCAGGTATATAGGTATATAAAACAGGAATACAGATCAAACATTTATGGATAATAAATATTACTTTCATGTCCCTCACATTCAGTTAAGAGACCTTATATGGGGTCACAACCCACAGTTGAAGAAGCCTTGTCTTAGACCACATACACATAATCAGTGAACATTGATCAGCTGCCAACTAGTCCCTCTCTTGTAACTGTAGCTTGATTCATGTTAGTCTATTGTATACACTTAGCCCACTTAACAGTTAACAAAAGGAACTTTATTAATCATAGTATGGAAAGGATATTTAACATTTGATTCAGCTGAGCACAGCTTCTTAGCCTTTGAGTTGACCCTTCTGATACGTATGTATTATTTATACATATACATATGTACATATATACATATTTTACATATATGTGTGTATTTATATATACATGCATTTCCTATGCATAAATATGTGTGTGTATTTTTATAATACATATTTCCTCTCTCTCTATATATATATGTGTGTGTATGTGTGTATTTATATATACATAATTCCTTAAATGTATTTTCCAAATTAAAAATATTTCTTTTATCCCCATGGCTTTACTCACAGGACCGTCAATGAGATCAGGAGCTCATTATTTTTCTCCTTTGGATTTCAATAACGTTCTCATTGTTTGCCCTCCTACCAGTTTTCCATCTCTCCAATTTATTCTGCACAACATCAAAGAATTTAAGAGTTGGAAGAGACCTCAGAGGTCATTTTTAGCCCAATGGTATCAAATTCAAATAGAGCCACGTCAGTAAACCTTACATAAGACCCTATGACCACATATTGACTTTAAAAATACATAAGCAAATCATCTATGTTTTAAAAAATAGATTTTTTTGAGTTTTTTTAAATTTTTATTTATTTTGTTAAATGTTTCCTAATTGCATCCTAAACAAGTTCTCCTGGAGTATGTATGTATGAGGTTGGAAGGCATGGGAGGTTGTGGTCTCATGTACTCCTGGCCTAATATCTCTACTGTAGCCTAACCCACAACAGAATAATACCCTTCATGACATCCTCAACAAGGATTTATCCAGTCTTTGCTGCAAGATCTCCAGTCAAGAGAACCCAATGTATTCTAAGGCAGGGCTTCTTAATTTTTTTCCACTAATGACCCCCTTTTTACCAGAGAAATTTTGATGTGACACTGTGTATATAGATATATAAATAGTTATATCAGTCAAACAGTTACTGAGAATAAATAATTTAATGATCTCCACATTTAGTTATAAGACCCCACATGGGGTCATGACCCACAGTTTAAGAAGCTTTGGTTTATGACAGTTCTTTCCACTTTTATGAAGCCCTAATTGGCAAGATATTTTTTTCTTGATGGCAAACCTAAATTTTCCATTTTGCTATTTCAACCCTTTTTTTAAATTTCTGCCTTTTGGAGATAAAACAGAATAAGTTCAATCTCTTCTTCACATAATGGGTATCCTCCAAATAACTGAGGATGGCTATCATTGGCCCTCAGAATCTTGTCTTCTTCAGGTGAAACATCACTAGTTCCTTCTGCCAGTGATACCTTCTGGTTGCCTCTTTCTGGACACTCTACAGCTGATCCAAGTCCTTCTGAGCACAAACTTCATTTTAGCTAAAGTTCATGGACTTTTGGTCTACCAACAATTCTGAAATAGGCAGAGGTCGGAGCCCTGAATTGAAATAAATGGCAGAATGAGCCTAGGTATAGCTGGGGGAGAAGGATTTTAATGGGCCCTTAGCCGCAGATGCAAAATGGATTTCTGCTTCTGACTAAATGACCTCTGAGATACCTCCTGATGCTGCCATATTGGGACTCTAGGAAGTACTTGACTCAATATTGACATTTTTCTTTAGTGTTTATATAAAAAGAATTCTGAAATTTTGTTAAGAAAACAATACCAAGGTAAATATATGAACCTTGGAACAGTATGGAATCATTTTTAAAGGAGTCAATTAGCAATACTAAGTGTGAGTGAAGTAAAAAAACATAGGAGGATATTGGAGTAACATCTCAATGAAAGGAAGAAACTAGAAAAGGCATGGACAGGTAACACAAGAAAATTACTGCTTTCATTAAAAAGAGATGTATTTTTTTTTTTTTGTTTTAAGAACTATCTCAATGAGGTCATATTTGCATCCAGGTGGAATCTACACAGACAGAGTAGTAGGAAGGTGAGTTGAGCAAATCAGAGATAATCACGGGTAGGAGTAAGAAGTGGGAAACTTTGCAGCTCAAAAGAAAAAAACTTAGACAAAGAGGCTGATTTTCCCCTTTTCTACCCAGCAGGAAGCAAAGAGAAGATACCCTAAGGGAAATAAATTAAAGCTGACAGTTGAGGGATAAGATTTTAAGGCCCAATAAGCTTCAGCCTAGTGGACAAGCTGTCCTGGGGGAGAAGAGAAGAAGTTTTGGGACTAAATTAAGACTGGTCAGTGTAAGGAAGAAAGAAAGGACATCATTTAACCCTTCTCAGCCTCAGTTTCCAAAAGAATGGACCCTCCCACAGATGGCACTAATCCTTCCCGGGGCCTCCCTTTCAATTGTAATGACAGAGAAACTGAGGCAAGACAGAGACTGGTTTTTAATCTTTTAATGAAGAGAGTTTAATAAGCTAGCTGACTGATGGGACTATCTTCCAAAGCATTTGGTATCGAGTGACTGAGGCACCGCTTTTACAGGGCATTGCAACTAGCAAAGCAAGCAACTGATCAGAAGCAAAAAGAACACAGTTAGGTCATCAGGAAGCTGTTATACCCAAAAATTATATTTCTCACAGCCTTAAGTAGTAAGCAGATGCATACAATGATGGGAATGGGCTTAAGGGGACCTTCCAGGGTCAGTATTTTTGGAGAACAATAACTGATCTTATTTGGAGAAGCACCTGACAGGTGTGATGCCCAAGTAAGCAAGAGAACAGAAATAGGCAAGGTCACTCTATGGTCATGCTTGTCACTTTGATCTAGGATATGAGGCTAAGTTCAGGTTCTCAAGAGGAACTTACAGGGTCCTTTTTGGTTCAGCACAATCACGATTGTTTCTCTTCCTCTCATTCTCCCTTTATGGGGGGATGGCTTTTCTTTCAATCAGCAAAAGAATAATGGAAAGAAGAACAGACAAGAAGGCCACTCATGCTAGTCCCTGCTTTTTTCAACCACCTCACACCACAACTGCTTACTTCAATTTCTAGAAATATCCAGGTCCAGTTGTAATTTTAACAGCCCTGGGAAATGACATTTTAAAGAGAGAGAGACAAAGACAGAGACAGAGACAGAGACAGAGAGACAGAGACAGACAGAGACAGAGAGAGAAAGAGAGAGACAGAGAGATAGAGACAGAGAGAGACAGAGAGAGAGAAAAAGAAAGAGAGACAGAGAGAGAGAAAGTGAGAGAAAGAAAGAGAGACAGAGAGATACAGAGAGAGAGAAGGAGGGGGACAGAAGAGTGAGAGAGAAGTAAGGAGGAAGGGAAGAAGGAAGGAAAGAAAAAAAAGAAAGAAGAGGAAAGAGAAAGAAAAAAGAGAAAGAAGCAAGGAGGAAATAAGGGAGAGAAAGAGGGAAAAAGGAAGGAAGAAGAGAGAGAACTAGAGACAGACAGAGAGAAAGAGGGACAGCGACAGAAGAACAGGGAAAAAAGAAATCTCTTTTGTTCACTGTGAGGTGAACAGTCAGGAAAAAAATACAAAGTAAAAAAGAAAGAAACGCTGATGTCTGTGTTGTCATTGCTTTTGTGGTCTTCTTTGGAAGCTGCTCCAAAATTCTTTTCCTATTTCAGGAAGGACGCCTCTACTTATTAAGCCACCTTCTAGTAAGTGGCACAGTTAATAGAGATCAGGGAACTGGAGTAAGGAAGATTCATCTTGATGAGTTCAAATCTGGCCCCAGACAGCTCCTAGCTGGGTGACCCTGGGTAGATCACCTCACCCTGTTTGCCTCAGTTTTCTCATCTGTAAAATGAGCTGGAGAAGGAAATGGTAAACTACACCAATATTTTTGCCTAAGAAAACCTCAGATATGGGGGCAGCTAGGTGGCACAGTGGATAGAGCAGCCTGAATTCAGGAGGACCTGAGTTCAAATGTGGCTTCAGACACTTAACACTCCCTAGCTGTGTGACCCTGGGCAAGACACTTAACCCCAAATGCCTCAAGGAAAAAAAATCAAAACCAAACCAAACCAAACCAAAACAAAACAAACAAACAAAAAATACAGAGTCAGGCACAGATGAAATAAATTAGCATGAACTAAGCAAACTGGCCTCAGTCCTTCTTGAAAGCCAAAATCAGGTAATCCAAGCAAATGGACCTGGAAAGATACTTGAGACTGATGTAGTGATTTTTGGTTTCAGCCTTACAGGGCGAGGCACATTTTTGTTCTCCCTGCCCTACTGATTATACCAATTGGGGCAGAAAGAGGGGGGAATGTATATTTTATATAGTACCTACTTTGTGCTAAGAACCTTTACAAATATTATTTACAAATATATCCTCACGGCAACCCTAGGAGGTAGGTAACACTGTTAACCCCATTTAACAGATGGGAAAAGAGGCAAAGAGTGTATAAGTAACTTACCCAGGGTTATACATAGCTAGTAAATGTGCAAGGTTAGATTTGAATTCAGGTCTTCCTAATTTCAGGCCCAAAGCTCTATCAACTATATCACTCACTAGCTGGGAACAAAGGGAATTGGACACTGGTGGGGAATAACTTAATGAAGTCAAAATTGTGCCAACTGTTCAATATGGCATGGCTCATGTACTCCCCAGGGATTCCGCCTCGATCATGTTGAATCCTTAAGTAAATCCAACTCTTCTAGAACAAACAAGGTGTCTTTCATCTAGATAAAGAGGGTCCTAAGCCTGGGGCCCCACTATGTAAGTAAATACATGAATGTCTACAGAGAAAACTTACAGAAAAAAACCAAAACTTTTTTTTTTTTATAGTACAGGAGGAAAAGAGGGAGAGCATGTAAGCAGAAAGAGTTTTTCACAAGGCTCCAGCAGACTCTGGTTATCTGAGCAAGACAAAATTTCCTCCTGGTTGTTTTCTTCATGATCTAAGTTGCTCCAAACCTTATTGAGGGGGACAAGGAAACTTTTTATAGTCAACACTAGCCCAACTTAGTTTTTATTTACAGGAAAAATGGAACTCAGATACCCAGGGTAGAAGCCAGCCCAATGTAGTTGAGAAAAAAGTGTTTGCTTTTAAGAGCTGGAATGCAATGACATTTTTAGGACTACATAGAGCTTCTTTTTAAGCTACTGTGGTGATGGACTTTTGACAGAGAAGGAAATACTACATTTGACATTGACAAGATTAAAATTAATTTTCTTGTCAGTCAGAGGAGCTTCTTCATTCCTTCTCCAAATGCAGCTCGAAAGTGGTTAGGTATTACATGTAAATAATATCAGCACTTTCGACATAACCAAATATATCAAACACTCAAAAGGATTTCAATATTGTCATCTCTGAATCCTGTATTTTAAGAGTACGTATTATACCAATGGCTGGCCCCCGGGCCTTCCCAATTGTCATATATGTCTATCCACCTCAGTCTTATCCAGCACTTTGTATCACATCAGTAAAAAGTTCCAGCCAGGACCCAAAGGAATACTCATCTGGTGAGCTAAGTTTCTCCCCACAAAAGGATTGTAGTTTTTCACACTGACTCCCTTGTACTAAGGTTAATAGATTCTACTACGTCTTGAAAGATCTAAGCTAATCTGGCCTTTTCTCCAAGGTCAATTCTGACAATCTGTTGCCAGACAAATCTCTCATTGATTAACAATGTTTTAACTCTATGAAATATCCTGTCATTCTTTGTGAGAGGCCTAGTAATGAGTTTCTAATAGCTTTCTGAAAGTCTTATTTTACCAGAGATTTCAGAAGGCTACATTTCTCTCAAAGTATCTATAGCATTCTAGAGAATTCTCTCCAGGTCTTTGTGCTTTAATTTCTGCACTGTTCCCTAAACCAGAAGTACTTGTACGGTGGCTAGAGATGTGTATTCTAGACATGCAACAATAATACTATTCATATCAATTCCCTAATGAATGCAGAAATGGAATAGATATATTAGATATAAGATATAATAACAGTAATATCATAGCTATATTAGATATAATAGATAATAAGTGCTCAAACATTCAAAAGATATATCCAAGAAACAGATATGACTTGTCAAGGAAACATGCTGAAAAATATGACTATCTCATCACAGTCTGAAAGTCAAACAGCATGAAAGAATAAATTTTCTTCAGTGGATACTTGCAAGTCTAAGGCTTTCAGAAAGTAGAGTAATAGATCATGCATCTCTCCAATAGGTCCCTACAGATATTTGAAGGACTTAAAGATAACCTGGATGACCCTCACAATATGGCACCCCCAACATTAGCATTATCAGGAATGAAAATGAATCCCCAAAGCACAACTATCCTTAAAAATTCAAGATTATTGTGTGGGTCCAAACTCACAAAACTAAAGCTTACAAAGCTTCACCAGTTCATTGTGATTTAATAATCAATACATACAATTACAGCAAAATAAAAGCATTAAGTGAGATGGCATAAGGGTATAATTGTTGAGTCAATCCATAGAAAAGGACCCACTGTGCAAAAATGTTTGTAGAAGCCCTTTTTATATTGGCAATAACTGTAAACTGAGCGGATGCCTATCAGTTGGGGAACAGCAGAATAAATTATGGTAAATGAATATATGAAATATTATTGTTCTATACAAAATGATGAGCTGGCTGTTTTCAGAAAGTCCTGGAGAGACTTACATGAACTGATAATGAGTGAAGTGAGTAGAACCAAGAGAAGACTGTATACAACAACAAGATTTTGTGAAGATCAACTGTGACCAACTTAATTCTTTTCAGCAATTAGGTAACTGAAGGTAATTCCAATAGACTTGTGATGGAAAGAGCCAATTACATCCAGAGAACTATGAATATGGAATGGGGATGAAAACAGTATTTTTGCCTTTTTTGGTTGCTGTTGTTTGCTTGCTTTTTCTTTTTTTCTTTGTCTTTCTTGTTTTAGCCCTTTTTTAATCTAATTTTCCTTACACACCATAACAAATATGAAAATATATTTAGAAGAATTGCACATGTTTAAGCTATATTGGATTGCTTGTTGTATATGGGAAGGTGTCAGGGGAGGGAGGGAGAAAAATTTGAAACACAAGGTTTTGCAAAGGTGAATGTTAGGAATTATCATTGCATGTATGTGGAAAAATAAAAAGCTATAAAATAAAATAAAATGCAAACTATAAAAAGAGTCAACCCATAAAGCTAAGGTGCACTCTCCCACAAATACACACAGCTTAACAGGAAAAGCAGAGCTAAGAAGAAGGTACTGGTAGTGAGGCATACATGTGATAAACAAACATGTCCAATATGAAGCATGCCTCTGATACCTCAGGAACTCAATGTCCTTTATTTGTTCCTGGTATTTTCATTCTGCTTTTCCCTAGGTCTATTGTCTCTGCTTGATGGGATTTTCATTTCTCTTATCTAGACACTACACGTGTATGAAATCAGCCTATTACATGATCTTTCACATTAGATTTGTAGTCAAGAATTACTGCTGGCCCAGACTGAATCAATTAAAACCCTCAGGAGCTTTTTGCATGAGCTGCCATTAATCAAGGTGCCCCTCATTTTCTACTCAGGAATTTGTGATTTTGAAAGTAAATTTAGGGGCATTTTAAGTTTCACCTTGTTAGTTTTGGTTCATCATTCCTGCCTGTCAAGATCTTTGTGAATCATGATTCTGTCAACCAATTTATTAGTTATCCCTCCCAGCTTTGTGATATCCACAAATTTGATAAACATGCCTGCTATGTCTTTCATCCATGTCACTGATAAAAATGTTGTACATGACAGAGCCCTGTAGCATGCTAGTAGACAGCACACTTTCAGGTTGACATCAGTCCATTAATCAATATCTGTTTCAGTACACTATTCACTATGGAGTCACATATTAGGATCATTATCCTCCGGTGCCCATTTCTGCATATTGTGTACAAGGCTATTCTAAGAGATTTTGTCAGATGGTTTACTGAAATTAAGATACACTCTGTCTATGACTTTCCTCTTCTTTATTAATCCAGCAAGATCACAACATCATATAGACTTGAGCTAGAAGAGAACTTAATAATTTATCATCATGATAATTGTTATTTTGGTCAAGACCTATGACTCTTTCAGTGTGAAAACTACCTCCATAGTTCCACTTGTCTCTCAGATACTACAATTCATAGGGTTCACCAAACAGTAGTCATGACACCAGGTCCAGGTCATATAGAAGAATATGATGTTTCTCAAGTGTAGAGTGACAACATTGATTTTAGGAGACCTCTTTGGCCTAAGACAATTGCCTACAATTGTTCCAGGGAACAGAACACAGAAATCAAAATGAGAAATTCACAGGTAAGGGAAAGAAAGATCGTGAACTAAATCAGTCTCGAATGACAGACCTTTGGTAAAAGGCTGGAGCAGAATATATTTTGCTTCAGCTGAAGTTAAAAAAAAAAGCAGCGATAATGACCTTGATATCTCAGACCAAGCAAAAGCAAAAAATCAGATCTCATTAAAAGAGATAAGGAAGGAAATTGCAGCTTGCTAAAAAGTACCATACAACATTAAGTAATGTCAATACTAAACAAAGTTGTTTAGTACTAATTGGATATAACATGCAAACTCTTAGAGGAGAAGTTAAGTGAGTCTTAAGAAGAAACAGACAGCAAAACTATACTAGTGGGGGATCTCAACCTCAATCTCTCAGAACTAGATAAATATAACCACAAAGTAAACAAGAAAGAAGTTAAGGAGGCCAACAGAATTTTAGAAAAGTTACATAGGATAGACCTTTGGAGAAAACTGAAAGGGGATAGAAAGGAATATACCTCTTTCTCATTAGAACAGGGCACCTACACAAAAACTGATCATGTATTAGGGCATAAAAGCCTCAGAATCAAGTGCAGAAAGGAAGAAAGAGCAAATGCATTTTTTTTCAGATCATTATATAATAAAATTAATTGTGATAAAGGGCCAGAGAAAAATTGACAAAATATTATCTGGAAATTAAATAATGTAATTCTAAAGAATGAATAGGTCAAACAACAAATCATAAAAACAATTGACAATTGTATGCAAGAAAATGACACTAATGAGACAACATACCAAAATTTATGGGATGCAGCCAAAGTGGTTATCAGAGGAAATTTTACATCTTTAGATGCTTATATGAATAAAGTTGAGAAAGAGAAAATCGATGAATAGGGCATGCAACTTAAAAAAATTGAAAAAGGACAAATTAAAACCCCCCAAATAAATATCAAATTAGAAATTCTGAAAAAATCAAAGGAGAGATTAATAAAACTGAAAGTAAGAAAACTATTGAACTAATAAATAAATCTTAAGAGTTGGTTTTATGAAAAAAAAAACTAATAGATTAGTATAGAATGATAGGCCTTTATTTCATAATAATATCATAGAAACCACATAATAGTACCACCAAAACATATTTTTATAATTATTTCAGGGGCAGTTAGGTGGTACTGCAGTGGATAGAGCACTTGGCTGGAATCCAGAAGACTACTTCTCTTAAGTTCAAATCTAGCCCCAGATGTTTACTAGCTGTGTGATCTTGAATAAGTCACTTAATCTTGTTTGCCACAGTTTCATCATCTGTAAAATGAACTAAAGAAGTAAATAGCCAATTACTCTAATATCTTTGGCAAGAAAACCCCAAATGGGGTCACAGAGAGTCAGACATGATTGAAAAGAATGAACGACAAATATTTCTCATTTTTCTTATTTCAACTTATCTTTGAATTAGTGAAAAACAATTTAGGAGGGGCAGCTAGGTGGTGCAGTGGATAGAGCACCAGCCCTGAAGTCATGAGAACCTGAGTTCAAATTTGGCCTCAGACACTTAACACTTCCTAGATGTGTGGCGCTGGGCAAGTCATTTAACCTCAATTGCCTTAGCAAAAAACAAAACAATTTAGGAACCTAGAAGTATGCATGATAGGGATAAATGAAATATTGTTAAAGTAACCGTATTAACTAGATACACATCCTTTTACTTTTGAATATTTTTGCTATCTATACCAGAAGATAAATTCAGTATTTATTTTCATTTTGTAATTATTCATAAGTTGGTTATTTTCATTTTGTAAATAGGATCATTTGAAAATACTGGAGATAGACCCAGCAGCATTTCTATTGGGCTTATATCCCAAAGAAATCATAAAGGAAGGAAAAGGCCCCACATGTGCAAGAATGTTTGTGGCAGCCCTTTTTGTAGTGGCTAGAAACTGGAAATTGAATAGATGCCCTTCAATTGGAGAATGGCTGAATAAATTATGGTATATGAATGTTATGGAATATTATTGTTCTGTAAGAAATGACCAGCAAGATGATTTCAGAGAGGCCTGGAGAGACTTACATGAACTGATGCTGAGTGAAATGAGCAGAACCAGGAGATCATTATACACGGCAACAACAGTACTATATGACGATCAATTCTGATGGACATGGCTCTCTTCAACAATGAAATGTTTCAAACCACCTCCAATTGTTCACTGAAGAAAGCCATATACACCCAGAGAGAGGGATGTGAAATGTGGACCACAACATAACATTCTCATACTCCTTGATTGATGTTTGCTTACATTGTGTTTCCTTTATCTGATATATCGTTTGTGTAGATAAGATTTTTCTTGCACAACAATGATAAGTTTGGAAATATGTATACATATATTCGATTTGCCAATATTTTAACATAATTAACATGTAGTGGATATCCTGCCATCTAGGGGAGGGGTGGGGAGTTGGGGGGAAAAATTTGTAACGGAAAGCTATGTAAGGGTTATTGTTGAAGAATTACCCACACATATGTTATGCAAATAAAATAAAAATTAAAAAAAAAAAGAAAATACTGGAGATAAGCTGATTCTTTCAAGTTTGAGATGTAAGTATGTTAGAGGTTGCTAAAAAGAATATGTATATGAATTGATATGCACATGATCACTGCCCAGATACAGAGAATCATCTAGATTAAATCAAAACTATCAGAGCTATTACCTCACTCTGAAGTCATTGTCTATGCTTCCAAATCACTGACTTCTTAGAACACAGATAAAAATTAATAAAAGGAGAAGAAAGCACAAAAACGAAGGGAAAGGGCAAGTCATACAATTAAAACATCTTCAATTTTATACACTTAAATGAGTTACTTAAGCAAAAAGAGAAAGAAACGGTGGAAAAGACCTCTGCAAAAATTATAATAATTTCACATAAAAATTTAACTGATGGAAATCAGCAAGAAGAAAATATTTTAAAATGGCCTTAGCTAGAAAATTCTTGGTCTACTTACCAAACAGAAGGATATCACAGTCACAGTTAAAAATAGTTCAATATGTAAACTTATATATAAAAATCACATGGAGAAAATAAGTAGAAATTTATGAAGTCTTTTTCATTTTCATAAAAAAGAAGCAGTGGCAGAAAAAAAAACGCTTTAAAAAGTTTGGTAAGAACTATGCAGTCATCCTGAGGATATTTAATGATGAAACTTGAAGAACAGCAAACTAAAGACGGGAAAAATCTGCAAAGATTTTTCTTTAACAACACAAACTCCTTTCTCCCATCAGGGACAATTAGCATCAACACGTGTATTCTCTAACATCAGGTGCTTATGAAAGAAGTGTAAATGACACAGAGGAGATCCATGCTTGAGAAAACATGGATTAGCCAAACCAGACCAAATAGACACAGATAAGATCCATGCTTGAGAAAACAAACTTTTGAAGGCACTGAGTGATCGATTCTCAAGGCATCTGGATTAGAAGATATTAAATGTATGACAAATGTCAGATATTATTACTGCAAATGGTAATTAAATAAACATATGCCTACTTTATCATGTGTAGAAGATTTTTATAGAAATAATCTATGAATACACTGAGGATATCCTTTATGAATGTATTATAAGAAATCTACAAGTCTAACATAAGCTATATTCTACAGTAGATAATAACTTTTAGTTATGCAATTGAATCAAAGATGTAGAGAAGAGACCATGGTGTTTATGATTTATTAACTATAAAAAATAATTTAATACAGTGAAGTAAAAAACTCTACCTTCAAGGCTATTTGCCAACAGGCTACCAAGCAAATATCGAACTTATACAATATTTTTTGAAAGACTTTACAAAAAAGATAACCAACTGTGTTTGGCCAATCTCTGATCATTAATGCCAAGTAAGACGTAAAATGAGGATATATATGTTGGCCAATGTCTTCATCATTCATATATCAGAGATTCAGTTCAGAATCTAAGCTAGAAATTTCCTGTACATAGCAAGGTTCTCTTAAGGCTCCTGTTTGCCAATTTCAGGAACAATGTAGAGATTACTATATGGCATCCATAATCATTCAAAAGAGTTTGACTTAACTATAAACACAAACAAAACCAAACGGATCAATAATTTCTATTATCTAGACTCCAAAAGACATTTCTGTGAACAACCAATAAACCTAGATTATCAGAATATATATGTATACATATTCTTCTGAATTGTGATACACAGGCAGCTAGGTGGCACTCTAGTGGATTGAGTGGAAGGCCCATGTCAGGAAGATTTATCTTCCTGACTCAAATCTGGCCTCAAATACTTATTAGCTGTGTGACCCAGGGCAAGACTCTTAACTTTTGTTTGCCTCAGTTTCCTTTTCTGTAAAATGAACTGGAGAAAAAAATGACAAAGCACACCAGCATTTTTGCCAAGAAAACCCCGGATACCAAAATTAGACAATAAGCTAGATCTGGAATTGAACAGTAGGAGAAAGTATCTCTTTAAAATTGACATGTTATATTAACAGCAACAAATTTTCAATGAATCCAAGATCTTTTAAATAATGATAATCTTGCATTGTTTTAAATTGAGATTTAGAACAGGATAGCCTCTGAAGAACTGAAACTGCCTATCATCCAATGAAAATGTAAAGGTGGATACTAGCAGATTTTGAGACATTAAAAATTAGACACTAGGAAGGCAAATCAGAGTGAATTATGTCAAAAAAGAAATGCATGAGTGGAAAAAAAGATGGTATGATCTTGGGGCAAGAGAGAGAAATAATCAATAAATAGCTTCTGTGTTAGTAACAAAAGCTTTAGCAAATTGAGTGGAATCACTGTGGCAAATATAAGGATGTGAATGACAGTCTTTCAGCATTGGATATGTGAATGATATGAATTCTGCTTCATTATAAGGAATACCCAAATATGTGATCATTGATTGATTTGAGTATCTGAGTGAGATTGAACCAAGGAATAGTGGATTAATTTAGCAGCCCTCCTAAGGCCTCCAACCAATTTTTATAGCCCCTTTTAGAGAACTTACTGTTTCCTTTTATGATCATAACAAGTTAGCTACCACAATAAAATTACAGATTGTCAGAAGTGAAGGGTGTCCTAGAGATTTTGTAGTAGCTAATCCCCTCATTTGACAAATGAAGACTCCAACGAGCAGACATGTTAATTGATTTGACCAAGGTTACAAAGTTAGAAGCAGAATCTGAACCCATTTTCTCTGAATTGAAATCTGGTATGCCTTCTAATATAACATGCTATTAGCTCTTAAAATGTGAGAGCTGAGAAGGCCTTAGAGCTCATTTCACATAATTTATCCTTTTAGAGAAAACTGAGTAAGAGAGAAGATAAGTGACTTATCTAAGATCACTATGGTAAGGAAAAGAAGAATTTAAACAAATGGTTTTCTTAACTAACTCCATCGACTACTCTTTCCACAAGAGAAATTCTTTAGAAATTAGAATTTAGAAAGAGAAATTTCTTTAGAAATAAAAAGAAACAATATCCATTCCAATAAAGTTGATGATTTTTCATATCTTTTACTCTGATGAAGGTACTAGCTAAAAAGTCTTCAATAAAAATACTGAAATTTTTTCCATGTGAGAACAATCAAAACATTCTTGGCAAAAAGAAAATTAGTGTGTGTGTGTGTGTGTGTGTGTGTGTATGTGTGTGTGTGTATTTGAATGAGTAAACATGTAATCACTTAGCTGTCCAAAATGTTGTCATTGGTCTTTCCTCATTGGATTCTGAGATTTGGGGATGCTCTGCTTTTACTTACCTTTAGTGAAATATTGTACATGACTGCTAGGGCATAAGAATAGTAATTATTATCTTCCCACCTCTTCACAAATTATGAAAGTGATGATACAGATACATGTAGTTTTGTATAATGGGCAGTACAAAGAGGGACAATATTACATTTAGGAATGATGATTCTCTTTAAACTTCCAACTTCAAAATCAATTAGTTAAATAAAAACATATGCCTTGTTTCAAGGCACAAAAATTTGGGTGAGCCATATTCCAAGTATGAAATTGAAACAGATATTCATTGTCTGTGGCTATGATTTTTAGAATTTCTTAAATAATTTCCTTTGGAATGAGGAGAAGGGGGCATATTAGGACCTAGAGAATGCCAGATTCCCCATAAACTAATGCATTTTAGAGAGAAACTCTAAATATACATCAGAAGAAATAGTTATAAAGTAAACCAAAGAGAAAAAAAATCTAGTGCAAGATTGCAAAAAAGACAGCAACAAACTATCCTGAGCAGAGGCAGGTACCAGGAAGTGGAAACCCAATCTGAAATACAGAGCAAGAGACAAAGATAGAAGTACACTGAGGTAGCAGAAATGACATCTACTATGAATAACCATAAGTGGAGGGGAAGAATATTCTTGAGAAGTTTTCAATGGGAAAATCATTGTGATAGAATGCAATATCAATCCCTCAAGCAAAACTAAAAAAAAATTTATTTGGATGATTTCTTTCATGTTCTTTCAAAAATGTAGCCAGAAGTGACTTATGAACCATTAACCAACACTTACCTAAATTATATAATGTGATGAAAAAGGAAACAATACTTTCAGCATTTATTGTAGGAAAGGCAGTATATGATAAAATTGACTAATTCAGTAACTTTTATATAAATTAAAATTATACTTTAATTATTAATAACAATTACTACAAAACATCAGAAATAGAAAGGATCTAAGAAACCAGCTAATATCCATATAGAGCATAAAAGTAAGTGAAGAGCCAACCCTATATTTGATGGAGAAAAGTTGGAGGTCTTTCCAATAAAACCCAAGACAAAGCAAGGCTATCCATTATCATCCCTACTATTTAAAATTGTGTTATCATAGTCATTTTTGTAGGGGCAAGGAACTGGAAACTGAGTAGATGCTCATCAGTTGGGGAATAGTTGAATAAGTTTTGATATATGAATGTTACAGAATATTATTGTTCTTTAAGAAACGATCAGCATTATGATTCAGAAAGACCTGGAGAGACTTACATGAAATGATACTGAGTAGAACCAAAAGAACACTGTACACAGTAACAATAAAATTAAATGATGATCAATTTTGAGTGATTTGGCTCTTTTCAACACTGAGGTAATTCAGACCAATTCCAACAGACTTGTGATGGAAAGAGCCATCTATACCCAGAGAAAGAAGAACATGGGGACTGAACATGGATCACAACATACTTTTTCACATATTTTGTTGTTGATTGCTTGCTTTTTGTTTTCTTTTCCATTTTCTTTTCTTTTTTGATCTGATTTTTTTTTGTGTAGAATGATAAATGTGGAAATATGTATAGAAGAATTGTGCATGTTTAGCATATGTTGGATTACTTGTTTAGGGGAAGGGATGAGGGAAGAGAGTGAAAAGTTTGGAAAACAAGATTTTGAAAGGCTGAAAGATGAAAACTATATCTTTGCATATATTTTGAAAGTAAAAAGCTATTATTACAAAAAATAAAGAAAAAAAGAGAAATGTTTGCTATAGACTAAAACAAAAATAATTTAGGAAATTCAAAGAAAAAAACAGAGAGGAAACAGAAAATCATTTTTATAGATATTATTATAGCCTAAATAGAAAGTCCAAAAATCAAGAATAAAAAAACTGACACAGTAACTAGCAATGTTCCAAGATATAAAATAAATTCTTATCAATCATAAGAGCATAATGCCAAAAAATCAGAGTAAAAAGACAGAGAAATTTTATTCAAATTAACTTTAAGCTGTGTAAAACTATGAATGTCGATCAGGCCCACAGCAGAGTTATTTGCAAAAAACTACAAAATACTCTTGAAAGAAATAAACAGACTTTAATAACTGGAGAAATGACATTTATTGATGTATATCGCATGCTAATAGTAAAAAGTGACTATTAATTAATTTATTTTTGGTAGTTTGATAGTTTGATATGCTAATCAAGCTACCAAAGGATTCATTTATGAAGCTAGATAAAATAACAAATTCATCTGGAGAAACAAAAAGTCAAGTTTATCTAGAAAAATAATAGGAAAAAAATGAGAAAGAAGAGGGCCTATCAATGCCAGATCAAAAATTACGCTTCAAATCATTATTCACTGATATTAATTTTTACTGATAAAATAAATTAGAAAAGGGCAAGAAAGAAATTATCTTTTATATCTCTGGATAACAGATAAGTTCATGACTAAACAAGGAATAAAGAGGATCAAAGAAGATAAAATGTACAGAGCATTAAATAATATTTGCTGAAATAGACCCTATGCAGCTAAAAGTAGAAAGGAAATGGTTAACTGAGGGGAATATTTTTGCAACAAGCTTTTTGATCAAAAAATCATAATCAAGATATACAAAAGATATATATGAAAGATATAACAAGAGCTATATAAAAGATATACAAAAGATAAATGGTCAAAGAATATGAGCCAGCAGTTTTCAAAGGAAGAACTTTAAGTCATCAAACTAATGATGGGGGGAAATTATTAATGAGAATGTGCTTCAAATCTCCAATCAGCAGAGAAATTAAAATTAAAACAACTATGAGGCTCCATCTTATATCCATCACATTGGCTAAGATAAAAAAATAATGAAAATGACAATTGGTGGAGGGACTTTGGGAAAGAAAATACATGAATGTATTGTAGATAGATGTATAAATTAGTCCAGCCATTCTGTATAACAATCTGAAACCTAAAAGTCATTAAACTATGTATATTTTTTGACTCAGTGATAACTTTACTAATCCTATACCACAAAGAAAATGACTCATATGTACAAAAAACGCTTATAGCAACTCTTCTTGATATAACAAAGAACTGGAGTTTAATGGAGTCCCCATCAATTAAAACTGATAAACAAATTATGGTACACTAATAGATTATCATTGCACTGTTAGAAATGATAAAAAAGAAATCTGGCAGTAATTCCATGAAATGATGCCGTGTCGTAAGTGCCAGAAGATCATTGCATGCAAAAATAACAACAGTATAAAAACAAATGTTGGAAGACTTAATTCTAATCAACACAATGATCAACTAAGATTCTAGAGGACATAAAACATGCTATATACCATCTTACAAAGAGGTAATGAATTCAATCTGCAGAATAAGACATATCTTTTTGGACGTAACCAATATGGGAATTTCTTTTGCTTAAACTAAGAACATTTGTTACAAGGACTTTATTTTTCTTTCTTTTTTTTCCCAATCTGGGTGTAGGTGAGAAGGAGAGAAGTTATATGAATAGAGAAAAAAATGGCAGGAAAAAGCAAAAGAAAATTAAGTCACTGAATCTTCTTTTTTAAAATGGACAGAGAACAAGACCAAAAACAATAACATGCAAGTAGGATAATTTGAAAATTGCCCTGATAACTGAAGATGTTATATTTGATTTTCATTTATATTATATAACATATTATATGATATGATATTATCCTTTTTTCTGTTGTACTATGTATATAGTATGTTCATTTTATTTGGTGTTAAGTTCAGAATACAGAAAAATAAAATATTAATTGAGTCAAAATAAGATAATTTACTCTTTTTTATAACCTGATATAGAGAGTATCCAGTGGTCAGTATTTTAGCATGCTTTAAAATTTTAGTTGACAATTTTCAAAAATATTTCATTCATGGGGCAACTAGGTAGTGCAGTAGATAGATCACCAACCCTGAAGTGAGGAGGACCTCAGTTCAAATGTGGCCTCAGACACTTAACACTTCCTAGCTGTGTGACCCTAGGCAAGTCACTTAACCCCAATTGCCTCAGAGCCCCCCAAAATGCATTCATTTTTAAAGAATAACAAATAAACATGCTTTTCCAAAGGTTATAAAAATGAACCCATGAAAATAATAAAAACATCAGTTCATAATTCTTGGTATTAATTAGGTGTGAAGTACTAAATAGCAAAAGGCAGTAGAAAAGCTAATATATTTAATAAGCGTACTAGTTAATTACAGGTGAGGCAGATTTTTTTCTAGATTAGTGCAAATGAGCCAGAATTATCATAATAAGCTTATAAAACTTCAAAATAACCAAGTATGCATCCAAGCAGAAACGGCATTTACTATGAATAATGCTAACCAGAGGAAATGGATATTCTTTTGAATTTTCAGCTGCAGAAATCATTGTGCCAAAATATAATATTAAGGAAAAAAACCAAAGAAACCTTTATGAAACCAAAGATTTTCATGTGGGTGATTTCTTTCAAGCTGCTTTTATAAATCTAAATCTAACTGACTTATGAACAGTTTATCAGCACTTATCTAATCTATACAACTCAATTAAATATAAGACAACTCTTTCATCAAGTCATCATTGGCTATAGATGAGTATATAGTAATTTTATAACTTTCATTTACCTGCAAATTCTACTTAAATTATGAGCATCTAGAATTTCAGAGATGGACAGGATTTCAAAGGCCAGCTAGCCAAACCATTAACTAAATAAGAATCTACTTGCCAACCCACCTGGCAAGATACTAGCTTTGCCTGAAGACCTCTAAGGAGGGGAGCCCTTCTCCTCTGGAACAGTCTAATTGTGACATCTGGCATAAATCAGCTTCTTTGTAAATTCCACTCACTGTTTGTTCCTCATTCTGCCCTCTGGGATCAAAAAGAACACCTAATCCTGCTTCCACCTGCCAGTACTTGAAATGCTTGAAAAGAGTTTACATTTCCTCTCTTATTCCTTCTCTTCTTTCAGTCAATCATGTTAAGTTCCTTCAGTTATTTATTTATTGATTGATTGATTGCTGAGGCAATTGGGGTTGAGTGACTTGCCCAGGGCCACACAGCTGGGAAATGTTAAGTGTCTGAGACCAAATTTGAACTCAGATCCTCCTGATTTCAGGGCTGGTGCTCTATCCACTGGGCCATCTAGCTGCCCCCTTCAATTATTCTTTAATGGTTTTCATTTCTCTCCAACATGATTGCTATTATCTTATAGATGTGTTGCAGTTAAAAACATTCTTTGTAAAATGTAGTACACTGATGGGAATATAATCTTTCAGATGCAGCTGACGGTGATAGAGGAGATCAGAATTATGACCTCAATAATCCTGGGGATTAGACCTATCTTAATATAATTTAAAACGACATGAGATTTTTGGCTGCTGGATTGCATTGTTGACTTACATAGACTTTGAAGAAGTGACTGAAACTTTAGATATTTTTCAGACAAATCACTGACAAACATGCCTCCCCATCTTGTACTTGTGAAGTCAATTTTTCGAAACAAAATGTAAGACATAACATCTATCCCCATTAAACTCACCCCAGTTGGCCATCTGATAGCTTCCTATTTTAACTAATTAGTCTTGCTAATTAGACACAAAATTCTCTTGTTTCTAGCTTCAGAAAGACTTAAAGTGCTGTCAGTATCATCTAAATTTGCCACCCTGAAGCCAAGCCCTAGGTTCTCCTCCCTAGTTATGGCTCTGTTCATATTTGTTACTTAGCTTCATGTTCAATGATTCTTCTTCCTTGCCTTCTTGCTTTCCCATTTTCCCATTTTTGACCTTCTGTCACAGGTCAGAATTCCCTTTTTCCTATGTAGATCCACCTTTTTCCTTTAAAGTCAAATTCATTCTCCTTCTCCTTCTCTCTCTCTTTCTCTCCTTTTTTCTCTTTCTCTCCTTTTTCCCATATAATATGAAGTGTAATAAGGTACTCTTTCAACCTTTTTATGTTCTTTTCTGGAAGGAAGAGTTACCTGCCCATTTTAGAAGAGAATTATCAGTCACCTGACAACTGTAGTAAGACAAATTTGACAACCTATGCACATTATTACACAATTACCTGTTTTTCATACTGCCCATAAATTAAAGAACACATTAATCTATCTTCAAATTGAATTATTTGTTAAAATGGTTTCTTCTGTAAAAATCATTTTCTCCCAACCGGGTGAGCACTGGTCCTCACCATTGTCTCCAGGAAATCATCATCCAGCAAAACTGAACCAACTCTGAAACTTGGTCCTCCTCAGTAAATCCCTGGCCCTGGGACTCTTCCCTCCCTCTTATTGGAAAAGGTTGATTATAGTAGTCATTAGAGAACTCTCAGATCCTCTATTTAAGGAAGACTCTTCCAGGTACCCATCCCATTGCCCCTAACCTTTTCAGTTTCATTTTACATGTTGCATGTTGTCTTCCTCCATTTGACTGGGAGCTTCTCAAGGATAAGGACTCTTTTTTGCCTTTCTGCATATGTATCTTCAATGTTTAGCACAGTGTGCAGCACATGGTAGGTACTTTATAAATGTTTATTGACTGTCTAATTTTCATATCTTTTTCACCACCTTAGCACACCCCCAACTGAAATTATCAGCCAAACTTTGAGTATGATTTTATGCCAACTTCTCCCTACTTGTCACATAAGTAATACATAGCCTCATAATATTTAAGGCTGTAGAAAATGATTTGACAGCATAACAATTGTTGGGGAAAAAAGGCTCAGGGAAAGAAGAAAAAGAAAGCTATGTAACAATGTACCAGCCAAAAGTACACAGTATGCTTTCTCTGGAGTCAGGTTTAATAGGACTTTCAGTATTCTAGCTCTGATGATTACTATTATCATCATTTGCCTTGTTCAGTGGGAGTCCATGGGCTATACAATAGGAATTATCAAGAAAATACATTTGCAAATGTGCAGCACAAAACTTGTTTATAACAGCACGAAATAAATGCTGATTTTTTTATTAACAAGCTCTTGCGAGACCCAGACTGTCATTGAAAACACAACTGCTACAGTGCCTAGTTCAATTATTTAGCCCCAGGTTTTAATTTTTTAAAATGTCTCTTAAATGGGGAAAGTCTTGACAAAAGTGATTTTCAAAGACCTTTTTTCTTCCCTAAGCTACCTTTTAAAGTTAAAAGTAGTTATTTGACATTTGAGAAATCCTTCTCATCCAAAAGAATATGTTTGTTTGATTCTCCCTTAGCAGCATTTTTCCTCAGGATGCACCATTCTTTCATTGATTTTAAGGGAAGATCCATCCCTTATTTATTCAGAGTGTGTGTGTGTGTATGTGTGTGTGTGTGTGTGTGTGTGTGTGGCTTTGCCTTAGATGGGAATACAAAGCTGTCTCTGAAAATGGGCACCTTGTTACTAGCACACAGGACAATGGTAACCCTAACACATATTCACCATTTCATCAAAAAAGGCCGCAGGGACTAAATGTATCTGGGCAGGTACAGAACGTGGGAGGCTTCCAGACCCAAAGTTCTGAACTTACATTCTTCTATATGTGATATGCTTGTCTACCCTCCATGTCTTAAATGATAAAATGGATAAATTCTACACATGACTGTTCCTGCAAGGATATATGACCATTCTAAGAAATATATAGTCAGCCATCTTACTGAAGGCAATATTAGTATTATTTATGAACAAGTTGATCTGTTTTCAGATGGAAACTTCTACTCTCACAAAATTCTTTACAAGTCCCTCATTTAAAGTTAACTTTTCTGATGAACTGGCAATGAGGTGATACTGTCCACACCCAACAATTCCCAAGAGTCACAAGCATACTACAAAAATCTGAGGCAGTTAAAGCAGAAACAAAGTTCTTTTTTATTGAATGCTTATGTTTCCTGGGTCTCTGTGAACCATACAAAGATCCAGAGGAAGTCCTCTCACATGTTAGATGGACCACCTAAGGAGAATTTCCATGAGGTCACAGATGAGAATCACCCAGGATGAGAGGGAATGGAGAGGTCAAAGTTTGGACAAGTGAAAGGGGAAGCAAATGAGATAAAATTAGATCATAGATCAAGTGTTAGAAGGGACTGCAGAGGCCATCCAATACAAACCCTGCACTTTGCAGATAAGGAAACAGAAACTCTAAAAAGCTTGAATTTATAAAAGGAAACAGAAACTCATAGGAAATGACTGTTTTCCTTTAGGTCAAACAGCTAGGGTCAAAGCTGTGAATTTAACTCAGTTTCTCTGACTTCTAAAACATGGTTATTTTCATTGTACCATACTGCCTTTCTATTATATTAATCAGTTGTTAAAAAGGCTCAAGATGGCTCTGGTAATATTCCCACATGTAATATTAGGAAAGAGTAGTGTGATATAGTAGAAAAAACAACAACATTAGACTTGGAGCCAGCAGAACCTGAGATCAAATGGTGCTTCAAGTGCTTAGTAAAAAAAAAAAGTCACAACTTATCTGATGCTTACTTTCCATATCTGTGAAATGGGAATGATAAAATCTACAGAACCCACCTCACAATTTGATGAGAATTAAAGTAAATGATGTACATGTATGTGCTTTGCTAGCCTAAAAGCCCTCTACAAATGTGAATTTTGTGAATTATTACATTATCAACATTTTTTGTTTTATGTAAAATATGGTGAATCCAATTTCACTATTATATTTCCTCCTGGAAGTAGGTTGAGGCTATGATGGAGCTATGCTTATTCTTGGAGCCCCCTAATAACTCCAATGAGAACTCTAAAAGGCTCACTGTCATGCTCTCTAGACAGAGACTGTCCCTGTATTACTTAAACCTAAGCGCTTCTACTTCTTTTGTCTTTCCTGTAACACTTCTGACTAAAGGAACCATGAGTAGCCACAGAATCCATTTCTACGCTGTCCAGATCTTCCTCAAAATTCATCAGGCACAAGAGATTATTCAACCTTTTCCTGACAGTCCATAGAAACAAGGTGAAGGAGAGAGAGAGAGACAGAAAATTTGTTTCTGAAAGTTAATTTTCTATCACCTGAAATGTATTCAAATCCCCAGTCCATTCTTAAGGTTCAGTTGTAGCCTTGGTAGTAAAAGAAACATTAGATTTGGAGTTAAAGAACCAGGCTTTGTGTCCCAGGTCAGCCACACTTACTACTTGAATGATTGAACATTCTGTTTAGTGCTTTTGAATCTCCTCTTCTGAGTTTCCTTTTCTATATTCTCTCTCTCTCTCTCTCTCTCTCTCTCTCTCTCTCTCTCTCTCTCTCTCTCTCTCTCTCTCTCTCTCTTTCTGTATATATATATATATATATATATATTCTAAAGGGATTGAGTTAGAAGGTCCTCCTCTGACTCAAAGCATTCAATGGTTTGTGCTATAGGTCTGAGAATATACCTCTATGGCCTTGTTGCTATGGTACCAAGAAATATTTTTGCACATATACACACACCCCTAATAAAATAAAACATTCCCCAATGGATCACTATGGAGAAAAAATGGCAGACCAATTGGGAGAACTTAATTATCTTCCAGGAACACTCATCGTTTTCCTTGTACCTGACCATCATCCTTATTTTCTAATATAATTTATTTGACTGTGCATGTTATAAATACTTTTCTTCAATTATTCCTAGACTTCATTTGAATAATGGCATAATACAGTTGCCCTGAAGACTGCAAAAGAAAAATGAAACCAATGATGAAGTGCATAAAGAAAAGAGAGCCTCAATGGACTCCTTCAATGATTCTGACTTTCTCAAGTTTTCCCTAGGTATCAACAAATAAAATCAATTTTCAGAACTTCAATATCAAGAAGTATATGCATTTTAGACACATCTAAGCTTGGTACTACAACAATAATAATCATCAGTAGAACAGGGATTTATAAATCCTTGAAGCACAGCAATGATACTTGAAGGCTGTCAATGTATACATATACATGCATGTATACACACATGTATACATGTGTGCATAGACATATTTCTGTGTGTATACATATGTACATTATATTTAATCTGAGACTTATGACAACTTTCTTAATCTAATGCTATTACTGTCACTCCTATTTTATAGATGAGAAAACTGAGGCCAGTTTATAAACACGTCTTCCTGAATCCAAGATGATTACTATAGGAAAATCCCCCTCCCCCAACTCACTTATGGGTCCAATGGACCTAAGTGATGCAGAATCCTGAATTCAAATGTTGCCTTTGCTACTTATTAGCTATATGACTTTGGGCAAGTCATTTTCCCTTGTGAAAGCCCAATTTTGGTCTTTGTAAAATAAGGTGAAATTTGATCAAGTCTAAATCTATAAAGACCTCAATCTATGATCGTACACAAATATCACTCAAAAGCAAAAAAGTTTTATAGTAATGCTAATACCAAACTGCCTCTGATTCCAACCAAATTTAAAAAAAAAATAAAAGTATCGATCTGGTAAAAGAAACATGTTTAGACTTTGAGGGTTTTAGATCCTGAAAGATAGAGAAGTACAGCTAAACCAGTTTATTTCTTGTCCTAAGGAGACTGAGTAGCCCTAAAGAGTTCTCTGTGTTTGGAAAGAGTTTATTTGAATTGTGAAAGAAACAGGTGAATAGGGAGATTTCTACATTTGGCCCTTAATGTACACTATCATTTCTGTACTGGGAATTTCTTTCATTAATACAAATAGGGTCACTTAGCTATGATCATTGTTGGCACAACTGCCAGCATCTTTGAGATCACAGATCCATACAGGTACCCATACAGGAATAGCCAAGACAGCATGGTAGTCATGACCATCCCAGGTTAGTGTTATAAACTTAGGTTAGCACTGAATGGAAGACATTAGAATTACACTTAAAGGAGAGGGAAGCTAGAGTCCCGGAGAGACAGTTGGCTGCACATCCAGTGAGAAGTGGGTCCAAGTCTCACCTGTGGCACATACTAGCTATGTGACTAAGGGAAAGGGCCTTAATCTCTCAGTGCTAGGAGCAGATCTCCAAGTGCCTATCTACCCTGGTGGTAGGAGTTTCCCTCTTGGCCTTCTCCAGATAAATAAAAATCACATGTCTGGTCCTTCCACCAAGTACAGCGTTTTCTGTTGCAGTGAGGGAGATGAAGCTAGATTGCAGAGGAGCATCCCATTCCCATGGAACTGATAAGAAATCAGAGGCATTTTTCAAACTTCAAAGTTAGATGAACAACCAGAAGAGGATGGAAAGTAATGTTTCGATGGCAGATATGTATCATGTTTCAAAAGGGAGCTTGGAATCTCAAAAGGAGAATTTTTCAAATGAGAAAACTGGTGTGTCCATTTATATTAACATGTTAGAAGAGACGAAATGCTTGTGATAGCCCTGTCATCTGGCCTTATCCCTAACTCCCCAAACTTCCACGAAGAACGTTACTAGCTGCCGTTGACTGACGCTAAACCTCCTATACCATGACAGGCATAATCCTTTGGTAAAAGAGGCTTCTTTATCTCGAAAGTTATCAACTGTCAAACAACATGATGTGATGTCGCATCAAGGACAGAATATAATACGATTGGGGTAGAGATACACAAAAATTTTCTTTTGCATGAAATAATCTGATTTAGCAATCCCCGACAAGCACTGTAATTATTTAAAGTACTTATGACAAAGTAGCATAATTTGTCAATATTGCAAACATAATTGCAATGCAAGTCATCAAAATCATTGTGATTAAACCACTCTCCAGACACTGTTTAGATGGGGATATAATGAGAATGACAAGGAACTGTGGTTACTGACATTGAGAACTCATGGCAATTTTTCAACATATCTATAGGGCTTGCTTTTATGTTAAAAAATTTTGCAGTATTAGTTGGATGCAACAAAGGTGCATGATACTGGTTGTGCATTTGGATGGGATTGTCAAATGCATCCTGCCTTTCCCAGGCCATGATCTATGCAGTCAGTAATTACTCTTTCATCATGTGTGTCACTGCAGGAGAGTTCCACCAATTGCCTGCCTGTCTCCTATTTCCTCTCTCTCTCTTCAAAGTAGCCTAGACCCTAGTCCAATTGCATTTCCAAATAAGTGATGCATCTCTTGCATCTCAGGCTATTATAGATCACTGTTTGATTTGTTTTTGCTATTTGTTTATGCTTTCCTTCACTCCCTTCCTGGACATTAGCTGATGTCCTTGACCTACTGTATATTATCAACGTGCGTGTGCCTTTTTTCTCTCTTTGTTTTCTATTTACAGAATCACAAAATTTCAGATTTAGAAGAGATTCGGTGATTATCTATTCTGCTCCTTACCTGAATGACAATTCATTAAATTTCCTTATGTCACAGTAATAAATACAATATATTATATAACAAATATACACATATCCATATGTATTTAAATGTCTCCCTACATATATCTGATTTAGCAAATAATTTGTTTTAACACTTTTTTTGCTTTTACTTTCAAAGAGGTATTATATTGAGTTCTCCTTTAGTATATAAATAATATTTCAGCTTGGAATATGGCCATGGCTATTTCATATCCAAGGCCACTACTCATATCACCCTTGGGAAAAAGAGAAAGCAAAACCCCACGCATGACCACTGCGATGGCCTTCTGACCCAGCAGACAACACAGAGCATAATTCACCCAAATCTGTTTCATCTTGCCATCTGACATCAGGGTCGAGCTAAGTCCAGAGTTTACTGTAGAAATATGGCTGTGAGCTTGAACCTGGCCCAAAGGACTCATGCTATATACTACCTTTCAAGTAGTCTTCCTCCTGGCTTGAGCATATTTCCCGAGGCAAATCAAAAAGCAGTCCTTTATTGGGGACGCCATTCCTCACTCACTAGCCTGTAAAGAATGAAAATCCTTCACGACCAGACCTCCATAACCTAGTCAGAACAGCCTATTTCAGGGTCTTCCCTTTTTCAGAATATTTGACAACTCACAAGTCTGCTATTCCTTAAACTGAACTTGTTTTCTAGATCATTGATCTGGTTACTCCATACTTTATAATCCTTGGCATTTTCAATTAGGATCATGCATTATCCTATCAACTGTTAGTCCCAGATTTTCAGTCTTTCAGTGAAATGCCATTCATTGATTTCGCAGGGCCGGAATCATATTGAATCTTATGTTTGAAATGACATGGAACAATTGGATGGCACCCTGCAGAATATTTTAAAAATAAACCAAATTTTTAGCAATCACTCTTCTAATTTCTAAGAGCAAATTCAGTAGACTGAACACTAGGCACTGGGCTGAAATCTAACAAGCAGAAGTTTAAGACTGGGCCAAAGAATGACTATTTTGTGTTGGTTCAAGCCATAGATTTTTCACACCCAAATTCATTTCTTACTAATGTTTCTGGCTTCAATACTACGTGAATGCTTTATTTACATACTATACACTCCCCTTTTCCAATGCCTAATAAATGTGTTAAGTAAGATGAGGTGCCCATGGCACCTGACTAGACATCTCTATAAAACATCCTAGACTGCAACGGCTTTTGTTTAGTAGTTTATTAGTCAAGCTTGTCTTTAGAACTCCACTGTCATGGATGCCAATTAGAACTAATTTTACAACCAAAGTGTGGAGTCAAATGATTTGTACCATGTTCTGACTAGCCGGCCCTGCTCTGTGAATGGATGGCAGTCTATGGTTAAAGAGAATCTTTCCAAAAGAGAGTAGTAATGGAAAATGTTTGATATATAGCCTGTCATAACATACTTGTCACTACATTCTCATCTCAGGCAGGCATCGGAGATATTGTTAGATATCGATATACAAATAGGTAAATAGATTGATAGATAGGTAAAAATAGAGATAGAGATAGATGCCGTTAGATAATTCTGATGACCAAGGAAATTGGTACATAGGTGATAACCACATCTACAAGGCAATCATCACGACACTGACTTCAGTAAACCAGGATTTCATCAGTACAGATGCTCTATCCACCAACGGAGCCCACAATCTGTCAGTCCTACCCTTTAGGAGACAATCTAAATGTGGCTATTGCCCCCAAATTAAACCTTCTGCAGCCAATCTGCTGTAAACTTAACTAATCTCGTTCTAGCTCAATAGGTGTCACTAAGCCTGTGTTAGAGGCATTTTCAGCTTGATATGGCCTAGGAGAACCAAAGGTCATCTCCAGACCACAATGAGTCCTCAGAAGAGGACTTTAATAGTAGCTTGCATTTATCCAAGGTAGTCCAAATGTCTTAGTCAAGTTTTAATGTATTAAATCTAAATAGTGCTTTAGAGTTTACAAAGCACTTTCTTCACAATATAATGAACTGCTTCCATCTTAATTTTAAAGAAGAAGAATCTGGGGCATAGTTTAAAAAGAGCAATTTAATTTCTTTGGAGTTCTCCTATGCCTTCTATCACAGCTAAACTGTGCAAATTCTCTCAGAAAGAATTAATCCTGTCCCATTTTTGATTGGACTAATTAGACATGGTTAGGATCTTTAGTTCATATTATTAGCCAAGGAGCTTCATGGAGGTTTCTAGAGACTCACTCCTGGTTTGATCCAATATTGAGACTCTACTCACAGCCATTTGAAGACAGGGCCTACCAATTTTAAAATGATAGATTTTAATCTTCTGAAAAAACCCACAACTCTAATATAATAAGCCCAATATGTCATTATAAAGCAATATTAACATACACCTTTTTAGAATAAACAGTAATCCCCAATATGCTGAACATTTAAATTAGAGAATCATTTTAAAAATACAAAATTTTGGCTGTAATCATTTAAAATGATTTTGAACTCTCCAGTTTTTAAGGACTGTAATTTTTCGATCTGCTATCCCACCTCTACTTTTAAACACGGCAGTACCCAGAAGGCAAACCTAACAGAACCTGGAAAATAATTGTTATAATGGTGATTGTAATCTGTTTGGCATGGAACAGCCTAGTAGTGCTCAAATTCTCTTCCCATTAACTTTCCATTATATTTAATTTCATTTTCTACTACTGCTGTGTTGCATTTCTTTCACTAGGCAGAACTTTTAAAAATAGCAGTCAGCTGTAGTCTTTGGCAGGAAGGCAGAGGTTTTAAAGCAACCGGACAAAGGCTACCTACTGCGTGCTAGGGACTTGAAAAATATGTATATTTAAAGCTCTGCAACAGGGTTGCTAATGTGTTTCACATAATCACCCGTAGCAGGGTCTAAGTGTGTGTGTGTGTATGTGTGTGTATGTACAAGTGCCTGCAAAGTCTAGAAACCTTTGGGATTAGGAAGTTTCTTCCTCACTCTGACTGAAAAGTCAATCTGAGCTCCCTAGGTTTTTAACAAGGTAAAAGAATAGCTATGCTTTACAAACGAGGAAACATTCAAAAACAAAGGTTAGGTAGAAATTGACTTTCTAGTTACATAAACTCACAGAAAGGAAAATTGCCCAGTTATAAGTGTAATATATATGCTGAATACATTCTCTCATTTGATCTTTACAACCTTGTGAGCTAGGTAATGTGCAGTTTTTTTAAACAAATGAGGCATTTTAAACAACTCTATGCACCAATAAAACCAATTAAATTGACATTATAACTATTTACATGGGAATAAATGAATTGTATCACCGAAAATATCTGTTACTGCTTGGAAGTCATCCCCTTGATCTCTTTTTAATTATTATCCTAGAGACCAGTGGCTACATGTGAATGCAACACTGGTCTAAAGTTGATAGGCTGATCTGTTAAGGCAAGAGGCAGTCCAGCTCACCTGGAACTGAGTTTCCCAAAACTTACATCTGGGGGCAGCTAGGTGGCACAATAGATAGATCACCAGCCCCGAAGTCAGGAGGACCTGAGTTCAAATCCGGCCTTAGACACTTAACACTTCCTATCTGTGTGACCCTGGGCAAGTCACTTAATCCCAATTGCCTCAGCAAAAAAAAAAAAAAAAGAAAAAAACTTACATCTGAGTTGATAACTCAGACCTATGGCAGGCTTTCATGCTGTATATAATATTGTGGAAAGGGGATGGAATCTGGAGTGAGAACAGCTGGGTTCTAATCTTTGCTTTGCCACTTACTCCCTAAGGGATCTGGGACAAACCAGTTCCCCTCTCTGAGAAAATGAGACACTTGAGTCCTGCAAAGTCTGTTTTAGCTCCAAATTTTCAATCTTTTCCCCCATTTCCTTCCTGCAACTAAGCAAAACAAGTAGTTTCTTCTGGCCAAACGTCCCAATCTGTTTTGCTGATGCCTCACTTGCCTGGATATTGTCTTTGATATGGGGAATGTCATCTTTGCTTCCTAGCTTCCTGGACTACAGATTGTCTTACTCAAATGATTCATCTGGAGTAGAGGCTGGACTGTCCACATTTATAAAATACTATCTTATTACAGGTAAACTAAAATGTGACTTCAAGTCAGTTTTAAAAGCATTTGACAACCTACCAGTAACATTACTGGGTCTATATCTCAAGGAAATCATATGAAGAGAAAAGGACCCACATGTGCAAAAATGTTTGTAGCAGTTCTTTTGGTGGTAGCAAAGAACTGGAAAATGAGTGGGTGCCCATCAATTGGGGAATGGCTGAACAAGTTGTGGTATACGAAGGTAATAGAATATTATTGTTCCATAAAAAATGATGAACAAGCTGATTTTAGAAAAAACTGGGAAAGATTTACATGAACTGATGGTGAGTGAAACAAGGCCAACCAGGAATACACTGTACACAGTAACAACAAGACTGTGAGATGATCAACTATGAAAGGCTTGGCTCTTCTCAGTGGTTCAGTGATCCAAGGCAATCCTAATAGATTGTGCAAGCTATAAAATGCTGTAGGAATAAGAGATATAAGTGATATTATTTTATGTAGAGGCTTGGGATTGCTAGAGAATGGAGCATTTTCCTCGAAAAGCTTCCCCTGTTAATATAAAGTGGAGATTATTCTGCAACCCAGTCTTAGAGATGTGCATGAGTATACCGAGAGGTTGTGAATTTTTCAGTCACAAATCCAGTATTTTTCTGAGGTCAAATTTGAACCCAGGCCTTTTTGATTCCGAGGCCACCTCTATATCTACTAAATTAAGTTGCCCTCATTATTAACCATTGTAATATTACAAATGATTCAAGACTTTGTCATTGTGGATGTTTCTTCTGTCTATGCAAATTCTGAACCCCTAATGCTCTCCCTCCTCCTCTCTACCTCCTAGCTTCCCTGTATTCTTCCAAAGCTCAGCACACTTCCTGGCACACAGTAAGTGCTTAATAAATTCCACTTGCCTGACCAACCCTAGCAGACAATTTCTGTGACTTCTTGCTCTCTCTCTCTCTCTCTCTCTCTCTCTCTCTCTCTCTCTCTCTCTCTGTCTCTCTCTCCCTCCCTCCCTCCCTCCTTTCCTCCCTGTATCTATCTCAATATCTGGTGTCCAACTATCTGATGAGAAATATCTCCATCATTATCTAGGATGGCCCTCAGGTGACTGTAGGTGACACAACCTTTTACCAAATATGAACATAGCTCTTCCAGATTGGTGGGGAGAAGACAAAAAAAGACATGTCAATTCCCTGAAGAAAACTTTCCACTTGTTCCCTCTTGTCTTTATAATAAAGTCCAAACTCTTTAAGTTGACATTTGAAGCCAGTACAGTCAGATCATTGATTACATTTCCAGTCATTCTTTCATATAACTTTTCATCATGTACTCCAATTTCCAGTGAATCCAGTCTTTCTGTTATTCTTTGAGTTCACCATCGCCTCTCCTACCTCCCTACCCATGCTCAGAATATTCTCTTCGAACATTGAACACAGTAACAACAAGATTATGCAATGATCAATTCTGATGGATGTACCTTTTTTCAACAATAAGGCCATTCAAGCCAATTCCAATAGATTTGTCATGGAGAGAGCCATCTCCATCTCCATCCAGAGAGAGGACTGGGGGTGACTGAGTATGGATCATAACATGGGTTTTTCACTCTTTTGTTGTTGTTTCCTTGCTTCTTTTTCCTCTTTCTCATTTTTTGCCTCTTTAATCTGATTTTTCTTGTGAGGCATGATAATTGTGGAAATATGTTTAGAAGAAATGTACACATTTAATCTACATCACATTACTTGCTCTCTAGGAGAGGAGGATGGGGAAAGGGAGGGAGAAGAATTTGGAACATGGGGTTTTGCAGGGGTGAATATTGAAAGCTATCTTTGCATGTATTTTGAAAATAAAAAGCTATTAATCTAGTTTTTAAAATAATGTTCTTTTTACTTGCAACTCTTTCAAACCCCTGACTTCCTTTCTTCTTTCAAGGCTTAACTCATGTGTCACCCCCTACAGAAAGCCTATGCTGATCAAACTGTTAGTATTCATTTCCTCATAAATTAATCATGTATATACCTGTTTAAATGTTCTATCCCTGCAATGGAACATAATAAGTACCTTAAAATTACGACTTTTTGGTTTGCTCTTTAAATTTCTTTTTTTTTAAATAAAGCTTTTTATTTGCAAAACATATGAGTGACCTTTCAACATTGACCTTTGCAAAAAAAACTTTTTTTCCCAAGCTTTTCCTTGGGG
>JAJPUD010003377.1:0-30438 GCA_023553655.1 Myrmecobius fasciatus | reverse complement strand
TTACTGCACAAGAAACATCAGATCTAGAAAGAGAAGAAGAAAAAAAAAACAACCTAAGAAGGAAAACAGAATGCATGGAAATATTCACAGAAAGCGTTAAAATGCTGTGTTGTGGTTCACTCTCAGTTCCCACAGCCCTCTCTCTGGATGTATATGACTATCTTCATCGCAGCACAACTGGTTTGAATCACATCATTGTTGAAGAGAACCACATCCATCAAAATTGATCATTGTATAGTCTTGTTGCTGTGTATAATGTTCTCCTGGTTCTGCTGATTTCACTCAGCATCAGTTCATGCAAGTCTCTCCAATCCTCTCTGAAATCCTCCTGTTGGTCATTTCTTACAGAACAATAATATTCCATAACATTCATATACCATAATTTATTCAGCCATTCTCCAATTGATGGGCATCTTTTCAATTTCCAGTTTCTTGCCACTACAAAAAGGGCTGCCACAAACATTTTTGCACATGTGGGTCCCTTTCCCTCCTTTAAAATCTCTTTGGGATATAGGCCCAGTAGAAACACTGCTGGGTCAAAGGGTATGCACTGTTTGATAACTCTTTGAGCATAGCTCCAAATTGCTCTCCAGAATGGTTGGATCCGTTCACAGTTCCACCAACAATGTATCAGTGTCCCAGTTTTCCCACATCCCCTCCAACAGTTATCATTATCATTTCCTGTCATTTTAGCCAATCTGACAGGTGTGTAGTGGTATCTCAGAGTTGTCTTAATTTGCATTTCTCTGATCAATAGTGACTTGGAGCACCTTTTCATGTGACCGGAAATAGTTTCAATTTCTTCGTCTGAAAATTGTCTGTTCATATCTTTTGACCATTTGTCAATTGGAGAATGGCTTGAATTCTTATATATTTGAGTCAATTATCTATATATTTTAGAAATGAGGCCTTTATCAGAACCTTTGGATGTAAAAATATTTTCCCAGTTTACTGCTACCCTTCTAATCTTGTCTGCATTCATTTTGTTTGTACAAAAACTTTTTAACTTGATATAGTCAAACTTATCTATTTTGTGATTAATGATGACCTCTAGTTCTTCTTTGGTCACAAATTCCTTCCCCCTCCACAGGTCTGAGAGGTAAACCATCCTACATTGTTCTAATTTGTTTATAATATCATTCTTTATGCCTAGATCATGAATCCATTTTGACCTTATCTTGGTATATGGTGTTAGGTGTGGGTCAATGCCTAATTTCTTCCAGACTAGTTTCCAATTATCCCAGCAGTTTTTGTCTGCTCTTTAAATTTCAAGGAGAATTTATATAGAAGAGATGCTTAATAAGTACTTAATGGATTGAATTGGATTGCAAAATTGTAGCGAGACTGGGATGAGAAAAGAACACTACCAAGATGGTGCTGGGACCAGAAACTACCATCACTTGATGAGAGCTAAGAAAGCCTATCCAATTGTATCCTAGTAAAAGGGAAAGTGAAGTAGAGTAGCAACAAGTAAAATGTGTGCAAAGCGTGAGCGCTATGTGCCTGCAGAAGAAGCAATGCTGAGCAGGCAGTCACCCCAAAGTGGCAACATGGTCGATCCAACATCTCTTTGACTAGGATGATAAAGACAGAGATTTGACTCTCTGGAACATGAAAAACCGCTGAAGGAAATGGAGACCTTTATCCCAAGGAGAACTGTCTTCAAGTATTTAAAGGGCCATCCAGTGGAAGGACCATTAGACTGGTTCTGATTTGCCCCAGACAGCGGAACTAGGAGCAGAGGGAGTGGGGCAGAGGGGGGACGGTTTTATGGTAAGAGTTTTTCTAACCATTAGAGCTGTTCAAAGGTGGATTAGACAACATGGGTGGAGCTGAAGGGGGATAAGGGGTATTCCTCCATGGAGTCTTCCAATAGAGAGAAGCAAACATATCAGACTTATTATAGGGAGGAGTCCTTTAAGTATGAATCAAGCTATATGGAGTCTTTTCCAACTATAAAACACCCTGGTTCTCTGTGTAAGATTAGACAAATCTAGAAGGAACACCTAGGGAATGGAAGCAATTTAAGAACAAGCTATATGTGAGCGCCAAAGAACACAGAATAAAAGATCTCTGCTTCAGGTGGCCTCAGCTAGGGAAGACTTCTTAAAGGAGGCAAGCTTTGAGCCAAGATTTGAAATATATGAGCGTTGTTTGGTACAGAAAAAAGGCCATCCTTAGAAGGGGAACATTATAGGCAAACACGTATAGACCACATTTGTTTGGGGTGTTTGAAATAACAGAGCATCTCTGTGGGGGGAAGTGAGAGGGATTCATGTTGCAAGACTGCTCTACCTTTGTTTATGGTCTTAAAAAAAATAAAGGAGTAATTGCTTCTGGGTTATACCCGTGCAGTTATTAAACAAATAACACCATAAGACTTTATTTGTTGCCTGTTTACATCAGATAAGAAATGAAACACTTTCTATAGCATATTTGCAAACCCTGAACTTATGAGCCCTTATTTCTCTTTAGACCTCTCACTATGCTGTTTTTATAACACATTGCAGATCTGCACTACAATTACATTAACAAAGGAGTCCATCACCATATCTACTTATTACACCCAATTAGAGAACTGGAGCTGCTTTGCTAAGGTATTCATTAACCTTTTCAGAGCTTATAATAAGAAATCTAATCACATGGAGGTGGTAGACTGCATTCTGAAAATGAGACTAGTTGTCATGTACAGTAAATTTTAATACCCAAATTCTCTGTAAATTGGGCAGTTTCATGAAATTGAATGAGGAGCCTCTCTTTTAATCAGCTTAAAGGTATGAAATTTGAATTCTTTTGCACTGTAAAAATAATGAATGTCTGGGATAAATGCTAAAAGAACATTTTGACTTTTTAGTCTAATTAAAGGTGTTGCATTTATTAATTTTATTTCTCCTTTTTATGTTTTTTTCAGGCTTTTAAATTCTGATGGAAATTATACAGTCAGTAGTAAACATTGTTAGTTGGTCTCTCCCTTGCCTGTATTTTCATGAAATACAGTAAGAAAGCTAGGTATTTTATTTTTAATAAACAGTTCAACTTTACATTTCGTTGTTGTTTCCATGGAGAATGGTGCAGTGTGCTTTGGATAACTTGCCATGTCTAAAGCTCTAAACTAATTTCCTTTTTTTCTATTAAAATTTAAAAATTATTTTAATTGGTCCAAGCACAGCCTATACCTTTGTATGTTTGTTGGTGGTTTTTTCCCCAAGTGGAGTATTTTTATGCTTTGACTCACAGGACCTAAAATTGCAAGGTACCTCAGAGATCATTAAATCCACAGCTCTCACTTTACAGATGAAGAGACTGACATCCAGAGAGGAAAACTGATTTTCTCAACATCATCTAGTTAGTAACACAGAGTCAGATTTAAATCATATCCACCGACTTTGCCTCCAATTCATACCATTTTCCCTGAAAGGAAACAACATAATTCCCAAAATTTCCTTCTGAGACTTTAGGCTACTTCCATTGTTGTCCACGGAGGGAGAATCAAGCTTTCTAATGTTCCCAAATCCAAAGACATTTACCATTCTGGCAAGATATAGAATCTTACCACAAAATACCACTTCATTTTTCTAACTGTTTACAATTTTATAAGCACAGCCACAAACACGGCTTCATATGATCATTCAATAGGTATTTCTTTATTCTTCAAATATTTTCAGTATTGAGTGCCTATTAGCTATAAGGCTAGACATTGTGAACAAAGTCAGACTCACTTGAATGAGCAACCGCCAATCCATTTCCCTTATAAGGCTAGTCTAAGCCTTTGGGATAGTCCTATGCTGCAGGAAAAAAAAAGTTACTGGTCACTTGGATGAAAATTGTAATTCACCAAAAGGGAAGAAAACATCTGGATTGTTAGAGATCCTGTGAAATGTTTGTTTTTATATATTCTTTCTCTGAGGTGAAATAATCACTTTCCTCTACATGATATTGTTAACTTGAGTGCTTGCATGGGATCTGGGGCCCTTTAACTCACATTTGTGGAGGCCTAGATATGATTTGCATTACAAGGGTCCTACGGAAACACAGGGAGGTCAAAATGAATCAGTGAAGAGAGAGATTTCTGGGGGGCTGGCCCCCAAGATTGAATCCAATTAATTTAAGCTCAGAGTTTGGATTGCTGGTATTGGTGATACAAAGAATATAATTCAATTGGTCTGCCTTTATGGAGCTTATCCAGAAATAAAGCATAAAAAGCTTTACTGTGAGAGGATATGAAAGCCTGGTATAGGAGGTAAAATGCTCTCTAGGAGTTAAGAGAAAGGAAGGCTGTTTCAGACTCTAGGAATGAAAGAAGTCTTCAGGGAGAAACTGCACCTTACAGAAAGGTGAAGAATTCAACAGGCAAATCTGGGATGGAGGCATCCCAGGAAGAGGGAAAAGCATGAACAAACACCCGGAGGCAGGAAAGCGTGAGTATTCTTGGAAAACAGTAAGTAGTCCTCCTGAGTGGGGGTAAAAGGAATACCAAGGGGAGAAATGGAAAACTAGGAAGAAAATGTTAGATAGAGCCAAATTGTGGAGCCCTTAAATGCTATAATAAAGAATACAAGCTATGTTTCACTGGCAGGAGAATATGATTGGAGGGTTTTAAGAAGTATTGGTGACATAATCTAAGAGGTGCAACTGTGCAGACGACAGACTCTAGGGGAAAGAAACCAGAGCCGAGAAGCCCAATTAGGAGGCGCTCACAATAGGACAGTAGGCAAGAGGTGATGAGGGACTAATGTAGAATGGAAATAACAGAAGTGGAGAAAAAGGATGGGAAAGATTTGGGGGATAGAAACACAAAGATAGCAACCAATTAGACACAGAGCAGAACAAAGAGAGAGAATGGAATCAAAGTCAATTCTGAGAAAAATGGTAACACGAATACAAAAAGTACTATCAGGTAGATGGGTAATTTTGGAAGAAAATGAGTTTGGTTGTAGACATGTTGAGTATATAATCAGGAAGAAATGTGCTTCTTGAGCTGAGCTGGAGAAAGTTCTTTAAGACAGATTCAGGAGTAATTAATGGAGAAAAGTGATAGTTGAAACTTCAGTGAAATAGGCTCTTAATGGTAAAAGCTATAGTTTTATCTAATGCAAATTTTACAGGTATTTTAAAGAAATTTTAAAGTCCATTTTGACTACATATATTTTTTTTCTTATTAAAACTTTTTATTTGCAAAACATATGTTTGGTAAACAAAAATATTAAACCTGAAGGGAACTCAGCTGACAAAACAACGAAGATTTCTTGGCAATGAACACATCATATGTTTTTCAATTTTACTTTATTTTGGGGTCTATTTCCTTCTTGTCCTTTCCCCCTACATATGAAGTCTGGAGTTATTTACTTTTAAAATGTTTAATTGGGTGCATACTATTACTTATTTATCTATCTTATCAAATATATGCAAATATGTAATTTTCAATCATATTAAAATCATTTTAAGACACTGATATTCGTTACCCATATCACTAGCCAGAGCAAAACAAGTTCAGTAGAGACTCATTAGTGAATATGCTACCAGTAATACTTAACATAGGTGTACAATTTCATATGACAAAGTTCACAAGAACTGAGAGGCATCAACCCATGGGAGTAGACAGCAGGAAACAGGATGAGAGCTGCTGTCACTGTTGAGAGTTTAAGAAAAAATAAATGGGCTGATAGCAGATATACCATTCCCTTATCAATTCATTCCTTGGCATCTATTCTATAACAAGATCTGGAAATCTAAATCTCAACCATTAATTAGTCACTAATTATTCAGGAAATCATTTTATGTGCCTTATTGCAATTTTTGGTTCACTGATTCTCAGGACATTATCAGTTTAGGAAAGACCTCACTAATATTACTGTGACATAAACTGTATGATTCATAGTCTGACAATACTATGGAAGAGTGCTAAAGGCCAATCTGTGAAGGTCAGAGTCGGCTACCTACTCTTCACCTGGGTATCACTATGTTCTGCCTCATCAAAACTTTGCTAGCCTTTTCATCATGTCTCATGTGCTTTCTCTTGACTGGTCTGAAAAAAAATGTACTCTTCCTGACTAGTCTCATGTGGAGGGTCATTAAAGAATAGTAGAATAGCTCCCTTAAAAAGGCCCTCCAAGTACTTAATCCCCTTTGATCCCACTGACCTCTATTAAAAGCTGGAGTTCCCCTCCAATTATATCTTCCATAGGATATAGATTGCAAATGGGTTAGCCTTCCTAGATCTGTTACAAGGATGTAGAGCTAGACAAGAAGAAATCCTGGGAGGCAAGAAATTTAATATCTTAATTTTAAAATATATTTTAAAAAATAAGTTTCTTAACAAAAAAAAATTAAAGGACCTATCATAAGGCCTTAGGACATGAAGTATCTTTTCCAAGATCACAAAGGTTTTCTGACCCTTGAATCAATATTCTTTATACTATACCATATTGTCATCCTTTTGAAAAGAATAACAAAATTTTTGAAAGGTAAGATATCAGCCAATATCTTGCATTTGAAGTTTTAGTCTGGGAAATTCAAAGTCCTTCTCATGATATAGTTTTTTAATTTTAATGCCAGGAGAATATGGTCATTGCTAGCTGAAGTCTATCAGCTTGCCAGACAGATCATTTCTGGTGATTCAGCAAATAGGGTATTCCTCTGTTGTCGCCCCTTACACAGTATATTGTGACCTTGTTGGCTGTTCTATGGTTTATTTAACCCAGCATAACAAAGCCCTTGCAGATCTTGATCTGTTTTTTTCAACACTTCACATATCCTCTATCTTATGCAGTAATCAGTAAATCCCATTGGGGAAACCTGGGATTTGGACTTGGCAGCTGCTCTCCTTTGCTCCTTCCTTGCCATTTCTCACTTACTTTACCATCGCTAATATGGGCAAACCAGCAGCAGTGACCAGGTTGAGACATCACAGATACGGAAGATTTTGCAGAAGTCAACATAACAATAATGATAATAACCTAGCTGAAGCCCTGGAAATAAAACTGTGAGATGAAGGTGAGATGAAGAGCATGCAATTCTTTTCTGTGTCTTTCAGATAACAATCAAGGAATCATATGAATAAAATAACATTTATTAAGAGCACTTCTTGTGGGCACTACGCCAAGCTCTGTCATTACAAATACGAGCAAGTACAACATTTCCTGTCCTCAAGGATCTTAGGTTTTAATGGGGACAGACCACACAGGAAGGGGTGCTAGAGTTGGAAAGGAGGGGGAAGAAAAGAAGAATTGAGGGCTACGTGGTATGGAGCTGGTAAGGTTGGAATTAGAGCCTCTGTAGCACCTGAGCCAGATATAGAACAATAGGAAACGGATATAGATGTTGTCATCTTTTACAAAAATATTGCATTTCTAACATTTCCTATTAGGCAAGTCTAAGGATCCTGCCAAATAATTCCCTATATAAACTCTCTAACCTGGAAAATTGGATTTAAGTTAAAGATTCTATGTTCTGTGTGTGGCCCTGTTACAGATTGTAAAATGGCCAAGGATGCCGCTAACCTTACATTTACCTCAGTTTCAGCATCCATAAATATGAAAGGAAAAGTCAATTCCTTTATTCAATAGAGGTTTTCAAAAAGAAATAGACCATGAAATCATTTCCCACTTTTGAACCTCAGTTTCCAGATTATATAAGGAAGGAGGAGGTTAGACTGTATGGTTTGTTAGCTCCATTCCAACTTCAAAACCTGTGAGCCTTAAGGCATAAAATAGATCCAAGATCCATGCACAGCGGCTGCAGGTGGACTTTAGTGGGATCACGTCCTACAAAGACTATCTTTCTTGCTATAGAAGATATGACTCCAAGGGGTTAGAAGCTGAGAAGGCAACAAGCACATAGGTCCCCTCAACTGGGACTGTCCCTCCATGCCAAAATCATCCATAATTTACTATCCAATCAGAGGTAGCTGTCAAGGGAAGAGGTCTTGGCCTATGAACGTAGGGTCAGGAACACAGAAGGAATATCTCCAGCAAAGGGAGCAGTCAGCAATGAAGGTCAGGTTATTAGGCTAGGATAAGATACACAGAGACAGATCACCAGCACAGAGGAGAGCACCTGGGGGCCTTAAATACTTATCTCCATCTGGCAGCATCTGTTCCTCACCTTGGCCCTGACTCAAAGGTTAACCTCTTGTGAAAAATGGATGGGAGGACGAAGGGAAGGGAGAGGGGAGGGAGAGAAGAAAGATGCTAGAGTTGGGTTTTTCAGCCTGCTTTTACTAAAAAAACTTACCCGACACAGATTATCTCAGTTATTTAGGGAAATGGTGTTAAATTCATATTTCACATTTGTTTTAGGTTTATCTGTACCTTGTTTCTCTTGACAATACCTACTTAGTCCAGTTGTATATTCATTTGATTATTTGAATCAAGGGCCAAAGGACTGCAGAATATACTAAGATATATTTGTTTGCGGAGGAGCAATTCACCAGGGAGGATGGCCAAAGATTCTGCTTTGGAAATACCTTCTAAGAAGCCTCAGTTATTAATGCTATCCAATTCCAGTCTACCTCTCAATGATCACTTATTCATCTCACTATTTCTGCTGCTATATCATCATCAACACAGTTCTGGAGCAATATAGTAGTCCCCTGGGGTGGGAACCACCCCATAGGACATGGTCAGAGTTTGGTCCTGTTTCTAGTCACAGACCTCCAGCCACAGGGTGGACCCAGCAACAGGAAGACATGGTATCCTGGCCTAATGTGGCAAGCCCTAAACAGTCTCTTGGCCCTAAGCCTGTTGACAGTGGGGTAGGGGTTGGGAGACATAGGTTTTGGTGGTTCTGGGGGAAGGGAAGAATGCTTTGTTCAGCAATAAAGTAAAGTAGTATATGGGGCATTGGAGCTGAGTTCAAGTGCTACCTCAGATACTTAGTAGGTGTGTGAACCTAGGCAAGTTGATAAACTTCTATCCAGTTCACTCTCTCCACCTATAAATGGAGATAATAACAGTATTTACTTCCCAAGGCTGTTGGGAGATAAAATGAGCTAATATTGTAAAGTGTTTTGAAAATCTTAAGACACATTAAATGCTAGTTATTGCTATTATTATTACCAGTTACAAGAAGAAAAAAAAAACATCCAACTGGGCCTTTAACTCTCCCATGGGACAAGTGATGATCTCTGTCTCTAGATTCCCTCTGAAGGGGAGCAGGGAGATGGGTATTGTCCTTTTGGACTATATGAAGCAGGGACTTAAAGTGAACTTGCACCTAGGGCCCTGGCTGCCCTTTAGCACTTGTGCTTCCTTTTCACAGAGGATGACCTAGCACTGTTCTAAAAGTGGAAGTACCCCCTGGCATGGAGGTGAACTTGTGAATTCAAGAGGCCAAGGGGCATCAGGTACCCCAAGGATTTATAAAGCCTAGTGGTGAGGGAAGTTTCTGGACAGTGAAGAAGATGGCCAATGACAAAGAATGGGTCATTTACCAAAAACCACAGATAAATCAGAAACTTGAGCAATGCTGATCAGATCTGCAAAATGTGGCTACACTTCCAAAGGTGTGCTTTTCAGCTGACTGTAACAGTAATTATGGATAACCTAATCATGTTGGAGTTTGTTATTATCAAATGAATACTTGGAACTGTTTTATGTTAGGGATTTCTTTTTATATATAGAAATATATTGTCTGCTCTGTACCTGATTAGTACTGCACCTTTTACCCAGTAGGCTATTGAGTACCTTCTGTATGTCTGTTTTGGAGGAAACCCTAGATATGAGTCATACCTTAAATTATAAGGAAAATCATCCCAGGAGTTCTAGGGTACCCTAAGAATGGGAAAAGAGGGAGTCTACAACATTTCTTATTAGAAGGAGTTCTTCTCAGGAAATGTCCAGTCCAAATATCATGCCATAGTGGAGAAAAGGAAATGGTATCACCCCCAAGTTTCTCTGGGCCCAGCAACAATTCTTCAATAATAGATTCCTAATGGGTCTTTCCCCCTCCACTCTCTGGTTCCTTCAGTCCTATCTTCACAGTCTTTTTTTTTTTTTTGCTGAGGTAATTGGAGTCAGGTGACTTGCCCAGGGTCACACAGCTAGGAAGGGTTAAGTGTCTGAGACCAAATTTGAACTCAGGTCCTCCTGAATTCAGGGCTGGTGCTGGATCCACTATGCTGCCTAGCTGCCCCCAGATATATCTTCTTTATCCACATATTGCTCTTCTTCCAACAGCAGCCCCTTAATACCTACTTCATAAAGTCCAAACACTGGGGCAGCTAGGTGGCGCAGTGGATAGAGCACCAGCCCTGAAGTCAGGAGGACCTGAGTTCAAATCTGGTCTCAGACACTTAACATTCCCTAGCTGTGTGACTCTGGGCAAGTCACTTAACCCCAATTGCCTCAGCAAAAAGCAAAAAAAAAAATAAAATAAAAAAAAATAAAGTCCAAACACCATAACCTGGCATTCAAGGCTCTTCATAATCTGATCTAGTCTTATCTCAAACTAACTCTCCTCTACATACTTCATATGGTTTTAGTATACTTAACTCTTTGCCATTACTCAAAGACACTTAGAACTTTTTAAAATATATTTTTTAAATTATCATTTTTTTATCATACCCATGTACAGAAGTATCCTTTTTCCTCTTCTAGAATAAAAGGCCCCTTGTAACAAAAAATCAATTAAGCAAAAACATCCGATCGAGTAACCATGACTAAAGATGTATACAGAATCAGAGACACAGAGATTATCAGAATGGAAAAGCACCTCAATAGTCATCTAAGCAAAAACTTTGCCCACTCATGACATCTTTTGCTCAAAAAAAAGATAGTGGCCGTGGGTATACAGGTATATAAAATATGAATATCAATCAAATATTTACAGATAATAAATCATAATGTTATGACCCCCACATTCAGTTACAAGACCCCTTATCGAGTTACAAACCAGAGTTTAAGAAGCTGGTATCTGAGCCAATCAATACCCTGAATGAATCATTCATTACAATATACCTTCAAAGGTAGCCATCTATACTCTGAGTGGCTTTCCACTTCTCTGCCAAGAATAGGAAGATCATGTTTATTGCCTGCTCTCTGGGACCAGAATTGACTTTTCATTTATTCAGAACCATGCTTTCTTTTAGCGACTTTCTCCCTTGTGTTATTGGGCAGCTAGGTGGCACAGTAGAGCATAAAGTCCCAATTCAGGAAGACACAAGTTCAAATTTGGTTTCAGACACCTACTAGCTGTGTGATGCTGCTAAGTCACTTAACCTTTGTTTGCTTCAAGTCTCTCATCTGTACAATGGAAATAATAATAACACTTCTTGCTCATGGTTGTTGTGAGGATCAAATTAGATAATATTTGTAAAGTGTTTGGCACAATGCCTGGCACATAACATACGCTAAACAAACGTTAGCCATTACTATTATCCTTGAGTGTGTTGCTCTTTTGTCTCTGCTTAATTTATTTCACATGAGCTCACACAAATGTTTACATGTGAAAGAATACTCCATTGCATTCATGTACTCATACATTCATAATTCTAAGGATAAATTGGTCAATGTTTAACAACCAGCTCTCTGGTATACATTTTTAAGTTTAATCTACATTATCACCATTTTCTCTATCGCTTTCTTAAGTATGAACCACAAACAAAACGATAATCCAAGCTCCAATTTGTAAAATTGGCTCATTTCCGAGGAGTAAATTTAATAATCAGCTTTCTCAACAAGTTTAAAGCAACTGCAGCATACTAGTTTGTTCAGTTATTCCCCAAGTGATGGGTACCTATTCTATTTCCAAACCTTTGCTATTACAAATTGTGCTACCGGGAATATTTTGTCTTTGTTTCCTTTATTCATATTACTTGCTATTAATGCACTATCTCTTTCTTCCCTACTGAATTTCTATTTGTAAACTTATATATCTATACCTAAAGTCATAAAACTATTTTGTCCATGATATCTTGTGCATCTTCCCAGTTCATTTCTTCCTCAGAAGTTAAATAATCATTTACTTATGCTTCTCTTATACTCAGTTGTGCATTATTTTTATTTTTGTATGTACCATATTTTACTGCTTGACTGTAAGCCCCGTGAGGGCAAGAATTATGTCACATTTAGAGTCTTTGTATTTCCCCAAGTGTCAAGAATAGCCATTTTGAGGGGCAGCCAGGTGACACAGAAGATAGAACACCAGCCCTGAAGTCAGGAGAGCCTGACTTCAAATCTTACCTCAGACATTTAACACTTCCTAGCTGTGTGAGCCTGGGCAAGTCACTTAACCCCAATGGCCTCAGCAAATAAAAAAAGAATAACAATTTGACCAGTCTAGGCATTTAATGAATGTTTATTTGAATGGATTTGTTACCAATTAAGTTTTTTCTGTTCTATAATTAAATCATAATCCTATGATCTCAGAAATGAGTAAACAAATCCCCAACACATACACATTTATACAAAATACCAGGGAATAAGAAAGTCTAGGTGTGTTATTGCAAATTCACCATCACTACTAGAAGAAATAATTAATTCAATGGGATAGAGGTAACATCCACTTTTCCCATGCAGGATACAACATTATCGTTAAAATACATATTGATCATTAGATAGAATAGAGAGATTATTGAGAAAATCTTAAACTATTACTGATCTATAGTTTTATATATATATACATAAACACACACACACACACACACACACACACATATATATATAGTATGGTTTAAAGGTTAGTCTTAAAATTGATATTTAAAATCATTATTCCTATTAAAACTGAGTCAAATTTAAAAGGGTAATGATAAACATCCTTACACACACACACACACACACACACACGTACAAACACACGTGCACACATATGCACAGAAGGTATATACGCTTAATCCCCCAACTCCCCAAGCATTATTTCCCTTCATTAGCTGCCTTTCCCCTGCCATACCAAAGAAAGCGTGTCACTTCCCCATCTTCCATATGTCTCGTCGTGAACATCTCATCTGCTATTTCCAAGTTGGCATCATTAATAGAAAGGAGTTGACTCCTTCATTGCAATCCTAGTGCTTTGCTTCAGTAGCCAAAAGCTCATTTGCTTTGCCCAAATTGTCAAGTCCATCTGCCGGTAGCCTCCCCAACTCATGGAGCCATCTGCCAAGCACTGACCTATCATTCCCACTGGTCTGGATGCCACATTGCCTGAGTCTGGAGTCTCCAAATACTCTCTTACTTTCTTCCAGAATTTATAGAAGTGATTCAGCTTGACATTTTACATCTAGCAAGAGAAGGAGCAAAAAGATTTTTTTTTTTACCCCGTGAAGCATTCCAACTATTGGACTCCATCAGTATTTTCTCCAAATAGCAGTATGAAAGTTTTGACTACTGGAAGAGATCAATCGATTTTTTTTTCTTTTCAGAGGAAGTGAGAAGTTGAGGTGGGAAGAGTAAGGTGGGGAAGACAAATACTCTTTGTTTTCTGAATCTATGTGGGTCCATACAAAATGTAGAAGGCACAGGTTTAAGGAGAAAAAAAGTTATTATTTTCTATGTAACCTTCTCAGTACAGCATTGACGTTTTTGAGCTCAATGATTTCTGGGGCCCCAGGGATGTTGTGTTTGACGTAAGGAGGTTCATTACTGGAAGAGGCAGTGCACTTCCTCAAGCTGTTAACTCATTTAGTAACTGGGAAGAACTTGGATACTAGAGAAACAGATCGCACTATAATAAGAGAAGTCAGCTTACATGTACATTTCTACTGCCTGCCAGGATAGAGAATGTGATTGTTCATGAAAAAATAGGTGCCAGAAACACAGATCTTCTTAGCTATTGACAGAAAGTCGCTGCAAGATCAACAAATGGGACAATAATCCCTAGCTTGGTAGTTCATAAAATTCCCTCAAATATATTCATGGACCCTATGTTAAAAACATTAGTTGGGAGGATTTTGATGAGGTTCCTCATAAAATTTCATTAATTCTCATTCCTCTGCAAAGAATATTGGTACATAAGCTCTGATTATCATTATGTTGGTCCTTTTTGCTTTATTTATACTGATCACTACAAAGTAATATGAAGAAGCATATTTCTTCTTGCCTTTGGATTTATGATGAAACCAACTGGGTCACCCCTTTTATAATCTCTCTCTCTGTCTCTAAGGAGAAACTACAATCCTTCCTTTTAGTTGAGGCTTCCTTTTGTCTTCTTGCTTCATTTGTACCAAGAACATCTATACTGATATGGTACAGTTACTCTATATTTATGTTAAATCATTGGCCGTTGGACCTAGAGCTCACCTTTAGAGAACCAAGAGTTGAATTCATAGCTATAGACAATCCGAATCTTAAAAACATACTCTGCCTCCTTTCCTACTACATTGTCATAATCAGAACTAGAGTAGAAGGCAGCTACTGCCCTGTCTCCTAAAATAAATTATTCATATGAAATTGTGAGACCTTAACACACTGCATGATACTCTGTACAACACATTTGGGATCCAAAAGATCCTGAGAGGCCACCCTATCATGTTGAATCTGCTATGATGAAATTCAATATGGACAAAGATAAAGTAATAGTTTAAAAGAAAAATCAGCTTTACAAGTATGGTGGAAGGCTGCAAATTTACTGAGTAGCAATTGACCTAATTAAATAAAAAAATTTTGCGTGGTCATCAGGTTGGCAATGTGATTTAGCAGCCCAGAAATCGGATGCGATCTTCATCCATATGAAGAGGATCATAGCTTGCCTGAATTAGGTGACAGAGTCCCTTTGTACTCTACCAAATCAGACCACGTTTGGAAGTAATGAGTTCACCTCTGGTCACTATAGTTTAAATGATGTTCACCCGGTGGAGAACACGCAGAGGAAGACAGCCTAGGTGATCAAGGAACTTCAGACCATGTTCCATGAAGGTCAGCTAAAGTGACTTGGGACGCTGAGCCTAGAAGACTAAGAGAAGATATGGCAACTGTCTTCATGTATGTGAAAAGCTGTCATGTGCAAAAGGGAGTAGGCTGGGTTTGACCATGGTGAGTAAAAACAATATGTAGAAGTTGAAAGGAAACCAATTTCAATTTGATGTCAAGGAAAACTGCCTAACAATGACAAGTGTCCCCAAAAGTTAAACCAGGAAACTCAAAACACAGAGGTCCTCATCACTGGAGGTCTTCAGGCAGACACTAGTAACTACCTGCTGGGGACACTAGAATGAATATTTCTTTTCAAGTATGTGTTGGAGTACATGACCAATGAGATCCCTCCCAACTCCCAAATTCTCTGATCCCATGACTTCTGAATAGAAGTCATGGGATGCAAGCCTTGTTTTTCTTCCATTCAGTCATTCTGAACCATGTTTTCCAACATAGTGTTTTACTGGCTTGTACTTGGCACTAAAGTCATAATACATACAAGAAATGTATGGTGAACTAAAATGGAGGAACCTGTCATTTCCTCGTAGATTTTCTCCACCTCTTCATCTTGTACAACAGATGTTTGCAAATAAGCTACAATCATTGTCATGGTCCTCTTTTTGCTTAGCTCATCATGAGCACTACAAGGCAAAATTACCAAATGCCTTTGTATATTTTTTTCTTTCTTATAAAGCTTTTTTATTTAAAAAACATATGAGTGATTTTTCTACATTGACCTTTGCAAAAAACTTTTTTTTCCCAAGCTTTTCCCCTCCTTCCCCCCACCCCCACCCCTAGATGACAGGTAATCTAATACATGAATATTTTTTTTTCTTTCATAGCTACCTATAGCCAAAAACTTTTTCACTTACTGGCCAATATGGTGATGATGAGTCTTCCCATATGTTTCTGGTCTAGTCTCTTATTGTGGGACCCTAACTTGGAGCATTGTTGGCTTGGTAAAACAAGCCAAAACTTGGACCCTGAGGGCAGAGTATCTGAGGACCGAAAATTATCTCCTTGCCCCAATGAGACACTGGAGGAGGATACAAAGCACAGTAATGCAATGATGTCAACATGAACAAACTGCCATTCCGTGATACCTACAGTCATCAGATAAAAAGATTAAAGAGGCATCAATCTCCTACGGTCAAATTAGTTACTGGGACAGAAAAGATACACAAGAGCTTGCTTTTATATAGCAGCAGGAGACCATTTCCCTAGTAGGCAGAATGAAGATTATGCTATTTTTACAAACTCGTTAGGCAAATGTTACATTATGATAAATTATATACTGAACAGTTTCCAATATAAGGAGAAAAAATAATTTACCTACCCACTTCTCCTTCTATTTATAGGAATGTTTGGCAACTACAGTAATTCTGTTTGGATATTGTTTTAAATTAGTTTTTGGTGACCAAGAAAAATACTCAATTTAATGGCCCTAAGCATGTCAACCAACAAGCATTTATTAAACTCCAACTATATATGAGGTACTGTGTAAAGTGATGATAATATAAATAAAGGCAAAAAAAATAGTCCCTGATCTCACCAAGCATATGATCTGAAAATATGCTTCTTCTGTCTTGACATATCTTTACCCAGAAGTTACTGGTATCAAGGAGATTTTGAAAAAATAAAATAAAACAGAACCAAAAACGCCAAGCATTTTAGAATGATTCCACAGTGAAAGAAGCTGTAAAAAAACAAGAACAGCTTAAGTAATTTTAAACTTAAGTTCAAACTGTTCTTCCCAAATGAAGCACATCTCTAGGTACAGAAACCTAAACTTGATTGCAGAGTCATTAAAAGTCATCTTTGAAAGATCATGGAACAGGTAGGATTGGAGGTGGCATAATGGTTCTGTTCTGACAAAAACAAATGGGGGAAGTAGAAACTATAAACTATAATCAATGAGCTAAACTTTAACTTCAAGCAGAATTTTAAACATATCAGTGAAGAGATAGAATGTAATCATCTAAATATAAAGACAAGTTCTTAGCAAACAGACTTTATGAAGAACAATGAAAGGTGAGCTTTTTGAAAACAGCCCATTTTTTCTTTTTCTTTGTATTTCCAGCATGTGCAAAAGAGACTTCCACAAAGTAGGCACTTCCTTAGAATGTTTATTAATTTTGTTTAAAGTAATTTAAATAAATAATCCCCCCACCAATTATTTTTATTTGGATTGGAACACTGCTCTGGTAGATCAAGACAATGCTACGGGCACAGATTACTGGATTTCAGTGCAGCACTTGATAAGGCCTTTCATGATATTCTTATGAAGAACAGGTGTGAGCTAGGCAATAATACATTTATGTGAATTTGTGAATGACTGAACTATTGTCCAAAGTATGGCCATTATGGACAATATGTCAACTTGGAGAGCAGTTTCCAATGGATTATCAATGATTTACCCTTGTCCCTCAAATCTGAAGAAGGTCCCACACTGGAGGAAATAGTTAATAAATTATCTGGCAGGGTCAGTGAACAGGAAGATCTCAGTAAGTTACAAGGATAGGTTTGACAAACACTTCTAAGAAGACTAAAGTAGTATTAGTCATTACAAAATTACTTTGAAGTAGTGCAATTTATCAATCAATTTATTAAGGGCTCACTATATATCAAACATTGTCCTATATTCTAAGGGTACAAAAGCAGGCAAAAGAAAGTCCCTGCCCTTAAGGATATTATAATTTAATGCACAAGATAATAAGTTGATATATATGTACAAATAAGTTGTGTACAAAAAATAGGAAATAATTAACTGAAGGAAGAATTGGAAAAGGCTTCTTGTAGAAAGTGGGACTTTAAATGAGCCAATGGCAATCAGGGGAGTCAAAAGGCATGGAAGAAAGCCAGAGAAAATGCCCAGAGTGGAAAATTATCAGGTCGTAATTATGAAGGATCCAGGAGGCCATTGTTACTGGATTAAAGAGTATATGTTGGAGAGTAAAGTACATTGGAGAAGTAGGAGGTAGCTCAATTATGAAGGGTTTTGAATCCTAAAGAGGATTTTGTATTTGGTCCTAGAGGTGATGGGGAGTCACTGGAGTTCATTGGGCAGGTGTGTAATATGGTCTGACCTGTGCTTTAGGAAAATAACCAGTGGCTGATTGGAAGATGGACTGAAGTGGAGAGAGATGAGGCAGGCAGACCTGCACATAGGTTATTGCCAGTCCCAGTCAGGAGCCACTAGAGTAGCAGCTATGCCAGAGGAAAAGAGAGGTATTTCAGAGATACTGTCCAATTGAATTTCCTTTATCTAATCAGCGATAGAAATTTTGTTGACTTGTTTTTTTTTTTTCAATATGGTAAGGGAAATTTAGATTGAGCAATAATTTTCTAGTGCCGGGTTGGATGACCAGAGAGAAGGCAGAGAAAGCAAAGTGGCAGGAAGTGGAACCTTAATTATTTCCTTTCCAATGTCTCCTCTAGGGCTGACCTTGAACCCTGATAAGGAGGAGAAAATGCCTTCTTATGCTGCTTCCTCTTCCCACCTGCAATGAATGGCCTCTAGCTCTAAAATACCTAGAACTCAGTCCAGTATTATTTACAGGTGAAAATAGGTTTCAGAGAGTTACCCTTTAAAACTACATACCATGTAGCCCTTTGTATAGGAGAAAATGTCTTCTGATTTTTCAAAAACAAACAAAACAGAAGCAGACTACAAAGAAAAATTTGGACTGCCCATATTAAAACATGATTCTGATTTATTCCCCATACTTAAACACGATTCTTAATTATTTCTATTATGCTGTCCGTGCAATTTTTTTTTGCTACAATGGGTACCAATCTCTTGCTACAGAGCTTTGTTAAGAGTTTTACTTTTCAGATTATTATACAATAGAAAGAACAAAATAAACATCTTATATCTGAAGAGTACTATGTGGCCCAGTGAACACTGGAGCCTTTAACTTAATTTCCCCTGATAGCTCTCTTTGCAATTATCACCTACATTCTACCCAAATTAGGAGCACCTCAAGCTGTTGTTGCTTGGCAGAGGGACTGAAAGACAGGGAGTCATTTTAAAGAAAGAAAAGATTGTTTGTGTCTGAATATTTCCACTCAGAATATAAGCCTACTTCACCTCCAGTTGACCATATGCTCTACCCGCATTGTCTAAACCCTTTGTTTGGTATGACACTTGGTTATTTTTATCCAGTCTGCCTCTTTTCATAAAGGGAATCAATGTGAATTTACTGATATGACTTTATAAGTAAGACCCTAAAGGTATATATTTGTCATCTGTCATTCTCAATGTTGAGAGAGAACCATATGAAGTAAATGTGAGGAGGTAGCTATCTTTGTACCTATCACTCAGTGTAAATACAGATGTCGTCCCCACTCAGTGCTCCAGAGCTAAAATCCCCAGGGTAGAAGGCACCTTGAGAAGCCTCTGATCAGAGGCAGAGCTGTTGTAACCAAAAAAACCCCAGGTACTCCCTGTAAACAGAGGAAATTTTAACAGCCTAAGGACTATTTGATTTACAGCAAGAGAAGAAAACATGTGTCCTAGTGCTATTCTTTTTCAGAGTCTACATTTGGAACAAGGCACAGTGCAGTCCACTGCTTAGAAAGCTGGCTTTGGATCCGTTGATTAAACTAGGCTATATGTCCCTGGCCAAGGTACTTAACTCCCAGTATTCCAGGTAACTCTCTAAGATTCCAGGAACAGAAAGAGTGCTTCTCAATCCACAGTTTCCTAAATCATTGAGGCAAAAGGTCTGGTGATGATTCCTAAAGGGCTATATACTTCCTATGCAATGTTAAGAGACCTACAGCAAAAATAAGTCCTCAGAAATGGGGGTGGATCCTGTGTGGAGGATTTCTGGGAAGACATGGAAAAAACGTCACAAAGAATTATCACTAATTCTCTTCACGTTTTGCGGGGTTGTGCCTCAAAGTACTGGACAGGGCCTCCTTCTCTCCCTATAATATCTCTCAGCAACTTCATCCATTAGCCTGGGTTTAAATATCCTATCCTATCTATCTATCTATCTATATCACACACACACACACACACACACACACGATGCCTAGATATCCAGGACCAAGTGTCTCACCCTAGTTCCTCTCACAGATCACTGAAATCCCAACTAGATGTTCCAAAGGTATCTCAAACCCAATATGTCATGACATAGCAAAAAAGAAAAAGTACTCCAGTCAGAAGATCTGGGTTCAAATCCTATTCCAGACACTTGACTACCTATGTGAATACATCCAATTTATTTAATCACTAAGAACCTGAGTTTACCTGTTTATAAAATGAAGAGCTGGACTCAGTGACCATAAGGGTCCCTTCCAGCTCAAAATGCATGATCCAATGATACATAATCATACAGTTTTATATCTAAAGCAAAACTCATGCTGTTTCTCTCCAAACTCACTTCTTTTTCTAACTTCCCTCTATCTCTTCAGTACATTAACACTCTTCTGGTCATGCAGGCTTTTAACATCTAAGTTATTCTAAACTTTTGACTCCCACTCAGTCCCCAGAACCAGTCAGTTTCCAAATTTTATTGATTCTATCTCCAAAACAGCTGTTTGTTGCCTCTTCTCTCTGCTCATATAGCCACCTCCTCTTCACCTTCACCTTGAAGACCTCTTCACCTCTCATTTGGACTATTACAACAGTGTATTACTCATCTCCCTGCTTCCAGTGTCTTCCCACCCCAATCCAGTTCCCACAGTTGCCAAACTATTTGGACAGCACAGTTCTGACTGTCATTTCCTCATTTAAAAAAGTTTGGTGTCTTTCCGTAACTTCTGCAATACAACACCAACTTCCCTGGCATTTAAATGCTCAGTTCCACTGTGTTTTCCATAATTTCCTTCAGTTCTCATGTCAAGAGCCACCAAGTATAGGGCTTATCTAGATTCCCTGCTAATGCCATCCTTAACTGTCAAAAATAACTATGTATACATATATGTATATATGTATGTATTTTCTATTTCCTATAGTATATGAGACATCTCCATCAATAGAACATAGTCCCCCTTAAAGCAGACCGGGATGGTTTCATTATTTGCCTCTCTATCACTACATCCCAGCACAGTTTCTGGCACATAGTATGTGCTTAATAAATGGGAAGGTCTGTGTATGTGAATTTTTAAATTGAGCCAAAAGGTGTGAATGGAATGCAATCACCCCTGGTGGAGAGGAGCACCTACTCCTCGGAGATCACTGATCCATCCAAGTGTGGAAGCAGATGGGGCAGGTTAGCATGACGTGATAATGCCAATGGGAAAGAGTAGCTTTCAGAGAATGCTGAAAAACATACTAGAAGCATCTCTCTTCATTCTGTCACTGGCGTAGATGATGAGGCCACACAAAAGGAAAGAAGAGCAGGACAGCTGGCCTGTCTAAAAAAACACTTTCTACTTCCATGCAATAGAGCCTTTCTGCAGTAAAAGATTTCCCAGTTCTTGCTTATTATAAATTATGTAGTGTGGTATATAGATTTATGAGAACACTTTTAATGTATAATTAATTGTGAAACTGATTAAACATTTATTTAATTAGATTCTAACACAATAATTTAGCAATTACATTAAAAGGTGGATAAAACAAGACACAGAAAAAATATGACTGCTTTCTTAAGGCTGTGTCTGCCAAAGGGATGTTTCTAAAGCATAGGTCTGACCCCATGTCATTCCCCATCCTACTAAACTCAAGTGTTTTCCTCATCAGTGCTTCACAGCTTGGTCTCTTTCTACCCTCCCAGTCTTCTTACATATTCCTCCTTTCCAAAAATTCTATGACCTAGTCACACACTGATCTATCTGCTATGTTTCAGACATGACATTCAACTTCCTAGATCTCTGCCCTGGGCATCCACCCTACCTAGAATGTTCTCCCTTCATCTCTTAGAATCCCAAACTTCCTTCAAGATTCGGCTCAAATCCCACCATCTAGAGAAGGTTTTTCCACAATAGCCTCCCTCATGTCCATCTATGTGCTATGAAATGTTTTAACAACTAGCTTGAGCAGGAGAACATGGAAGGGCAGAAGAGTGTACACAAAATGATTTTAACCTTAATCATCCTGATTAATATTTTCTCCAACACTTTAAGTATAGAGACAACTGACAACATAATAAATCAAAGCCCTGATGTGGAGCACCTGTCAATTTCTTGAAGTATAAATGCTCACATTGAAACTTTACCAATTGTACACTAAGTCTGTGAATGCCTGTAAAATAAAAAAAGTCTTACAATGTATCTAGCTCTGTACCAGACCTAGAACTATATTATAAAGCAGCAGTCATCAAAACCATTTGATACCAACTAATAAATAGAGTAGTTGATCAGTGAAAAAGAAAAAGCTCTTAAGACACAATAGTTAATGACTATAGTACTCTAGTTTTTGATAAACTCAACAACTCCAGTTTCTACAATAAGAATTCACTATCTGACAAAAACTGCTGGAAAAACTGGAAAACAGTATGGCAGAAACTAGGTACTGACCCACACTATATCAAGATAAGGTCAAAATGGGTTCGTGATTTAGACAAAAAGGATGATTCTATATGCAAATTAAGAGAACAAGAGATATTCTGCCTCTCACTTTTGTGGAGAAGGAAGAAATTTATGGCCAAAGAAGAACTGGAGAACATTATGAAATGCAAAATGGATAATTTTGATTATATTTAATTAAAAAAGTATTTGTACAAACAAAACCAAGGCAGCCAAGATTAGAGGGAAGCAGAAAATTGAGGGAAAAATTTACATCCAAGGATTCTGATAAAGCCTCATTTCTAAAACATATAGTGAATTGACTCAAATTTATAAGAGTACAAGGCCTTCTCCAATTTATAAATGGTCAAAGCATATGAACAGATAATTTTCAGATGAAGAAATTAAAACCATTTCCAGTCATATAAAAATGCTCTAAATCATTACTGATTAGATAAATGCAAATTTAGACAACTCTGAGGTATCACTATACACTTCTCAGATTGGATAGGATGACAGGAAAAAAATAATGATAAATGTTGGAGTGGATGTGGGAAAATTGGGACACTGATACATGCTGGTGGAGTTGTGAACTTATCCAACCATTCTGGAGGGCAATTTGGAACAATGCCCAAACAGCTACCAAATTGCATACCTTTTGATCCAGCAGTGTCTCTATTGAGTCTATATCCCAAAGAGATCATAAAAAAGGGAAAAGAACCTACATGTGCAAAAAGGTTTGTAGCAGCCCTTTTAGTAGTGGCAAGGAACTGGAATCTGAGTGGATGAATGGCTGAATAAGGTACACTATATGCATGTTAAGGAATACTATTGTTCTATAAGAAGCAGGATGATTTCAGAAAGTCTTGAAGAGACTTATATGAACTGATGCTAAGTGAAGTAAGCAGAAGCAAGAGCAAGTTGTACACAGTGGCAACAAGATTATGTGATGATCAACTCTGATGGACTTGGCTGTTTTCAACAATGAGGTAATTCAGGTCAGTTCCAATGATCTTGTGATGGAGAGATCCATCTGCATTCAAAGAGAGGGCTGTGGGGACTGAGTGTGAATCACAACCTAATATTTTCAATTGTTGTGGTTGGTTGGTTGCTTTTTTCTTTCTTTCTTTCTCATTTTTTCTTTTTGATCTTATTTTTCTTGTGCAGTGTGATAATTGTGGAAATATGTATAGAAGAATTACACATGGTAAACATATATTGGATTGCTTGCTATTTAAGAAAGGGGGTGGGGGAAGGAAGGGAGAAGAATTTGCAACATGGGGTTTTGCAAGGGTGAATGTTGAAAACTATCTTAGCATGTATTTTGAAAATAGAAAGGTATTTAAAAAACAAAATTCATTATGAAAGCATAAAAATATACCTAATACTCACACAAATAAACATATCTACACAACTATTCCCATGTGACGGTGATTCACAATCAAGAGAGAACCAAAGTACTAAAATCACACATTCTGCTACTTAGTGAGACAGAAACTCTGGAGTTCTTCAAGTCAATAAGAACTTGTTCATTTGTAAAGAGTTACACATGTTTTCCCTAAGGCATCAGAAGCCCAACACTAACCATCATAAGCCATTGTAAATTCAGCAAACATAAAAAAGTAACAGAAACAATGAAAAATTCAAACCAAATGTTATCATTACAAAATCAAAATTATTTTTTTTTTACTTTTTTTATTAAGGCTTTTTATTTGCAAAACATATGTATGAGTAATTTTTCAACATTGGCCCTTGCAAAGCTTTTCGTTACAAAATTTTCCTCCCTACTCCCCACCCCTCCCCTAGATGGCAGGAATTCTACTACATGTTAATTATGTTAAAATACTTGACAAATCGAATATGTGTATACATATTTTTACATTTATCTTGCTGTGCAAGAAAAGTCGGATCCACAAGAAAAAAAATCTGAGAAGGGAAACATAATGCAAGCAAACATCAATAGAGGACATGAAAATGTGAGGTTGTGATCCACATTTCATATCCTTCTCTCTGCATGTATATGGCTTTCTTCACTGAAAAATTGGAAGTGGTTTGAAACATTTCATTGTTGAAGAAAGCCATGTCCATCAGAAGTGATCATCATATAGTATTGTTGTTGCCATGTATAATGATCTCCTGGTTCTGCTCACTTCACTCATCATCAGTTCATGCAAGTCTCTCCAGGTCTCTCTGAAACCATCCTGCTGGTGGTTACTTATAGAAGAATAATATTCCATAACATTCATATACTATAATTGATTCAGCCATTCTCCAATTGATGGGCATCCATTTAGTTTCCAGTTTCTAGCCACTATAAAAAGGGCTGCCACAAACATTCTTGCACATGTGGGGCCCTTTCCTTCCTTTAAGATCTCTATTGGATATAGGTCCAATAGAAACACTGCTGGATTAAAGGGTATACACAATTTGATAACTGTTTGAGCACAGTTCCAAAATGTTCTCCAGAATGGTTGAATCCCTTCACAGTTCCACCAACAATGTATCAGTGTCCCAGTTTTCCCACATCCCCTCCAACATTCGTCATTATCTTTTCCTGTCATTTTAGCCAATCTGACAGCTGTGTAGTGGTACCTCAGAGATGTCTTGATTTGCATTTCTCTGATCAATAGTGATTTGGAGCAACTTTTCATATGACTTGAGATGGTTTTAATTTTATCATCTGAAAATTGTCTGTTCATATCCCTTGACCATTTATCTATTGAAGAGTGGCCTGAATTCTTATAAATATGAGACAATTCTCTATATATTTTAGAAACCAGGCCTTTATCAGAACTATTAAATGTAAAGATGATTTCCCAATTTGATGCTTCCCTCCTAATCTTGTCTGCATTAGTTTTGTTTGTACAGAAACTTTTTAACTTAATATAATCAAAATTATCTATCTGGTGTTCAATTAAGAGTTCCAGATCTTCTTTGGACATAAATTTATTCCATCTCCACAGGTCTGAGAGGTAAACTATCCTATGTTCCTCTAATTTGCTTATAATATCACTCTTTATATCTAAATCATGAACCCATTTAGATCTTATCTTGGTATGTGGTGTTAGATGTGGGTCAAGCCCTAATTTTTTCCATACTAGTTTCCAATTATCCCAGCAGTTTTTGTCAAATAGTGAGTACTTATCCCAAAAGCTGGGGTCTTTGGGTTTATCAAACACTAAATTGTTAAAGTTATTTCCTAGTTTGTCCTGATATCCTATCCTATGCCACTGATTAACTGCTCTATTTCTTAGCCAGTACCAAATGGTTTTGATGACTGCTGCTTTATGATATAATTTTAGATCTGGTACAGCAAAACCACCTTCATCAGTCTTTTTTTTTCATTAATTTCCTTGAAATTCTTGACCTTTTTGTTCTTCCAAATGAACTTTGCTTCTATTTTTCCTAGATCTGTAAAATTATTTCTTGGGAGCTTGCTTGGTATGGCACTAAATAAGTAAATTAGTTTGGGTAGTATTGTCATTTTTATTTTTATATTTGCTTGGCCTACCCATGACCACTTGATGTTTCTCCAATTGGCTTGGTCTGACTTTATTTGTGTGGAAAGTGTTTTATAGTTTAGTTTGTATAGTTTCTGACTTTTCCTTGGCAGATAGATTCCCAAATATTTTATACTATCTTCCGTTATTTTGAATAGAATTTCTTTTTGTATCTCTTGCTGCTGAACTTTGTTGGTAATATATAAAAATGCTGATGATTTATATGGATTTATTGTGTATCCTGCAACTTTACTAAAGTTGTGAATTGTTTCTAGTAACTTTTTAGTTGAGTCTCTAGGGTTCTGTAAATATACCATCATGTCATCTGCAAAGAGTGATAATTTGGTTTCCTCATTACCCACTCTAATTCCTTTAACCTCTTTTTCTTCTCTTACTGCCAAAGGTAACATTTCTAATACAATATTAAATAGTAATGGTGACAGTGGGCAGCCTTATTTCACTCCTGATCTCATTGGGAATGGTTCTAGTTTGTCCCCATTACATATGATGCTTGCTGATGGTTTTAAGTAGATGCTACTGATCATTTTAAGGAAAAGCCCATTTATTCCTATACTCTCTAGTGTTGTTAATGGGAATTGGTGTTGAATTTTATCAAATGCTTTTTCTGCATCTATTGAGATAATCATATGCTTTTGTTAGTTTGGTTATTAATAAAAGTGATTATGCTGATAGTTTTCCTAATATTGAACCAGCCCTGCATTGCTGGTATAAATCCTACTTGGTCATAGTGTATTATCCTGGGGATGACTTTCTGGAATCTCATTGCTAATATCTTATTTAATATTTTAGAATTTTGAAAATCAAAATTTAAAAAAGACTTCTGACATTTATGTTTTCAAAGGTGAAAAAAATACTTTTATGTACTAAAAGAAACCAGTTTTGCCTCAGGAGCATAACTTTCAAGCAGGAAGGGATCTTACAGGTCATCTAATTCTTTTTTTCACTTTATAGATGGGGAAAGTGAGACTCAGTGGAGGTCAGTGGCTTGTCAAAGCATACACACAAATATTAACTATTTGTGAAAGATATGAATAACACCATTGTTCTCATTACTACCTTTTGATGTTCCCTGTGGCCCACATCATTTAAACATTTATGGGTACATTGGCTCTCTCTTTCCCCCTCTGGTTGTGAAACTTAATCCCCAAATCTACAAAATATAAGTGAAATTTCCTTGTGTGGAATATGCAAATGAGAAATATGTCATATTTTTAATACTGCATCTTTAGTGTCACTTTCATATAAAAATCGAGACAATAAAAATCAGAAAAGGTAGAAACTTAACAGAGGTAGAAGAGATTAAGAACAGCATGCAAAAAACAGACAAAATAATTATACAAGAAATATCTTAACATCACTGATAATTACACTGGTATAGTTACTGATCTAGAACCAGACATCCTGGAGAATGAAGTCAAGTGGGTCACTAGCTATAAGGCTAGTGTAGGTGATGGTATTCCAGTGAACCATTAAAAAATTCTAAAAGATGATGCTGTTAAAGTGCTGTATTCAATACCCCAGCAAATTTGGAGAACTTAACAGTGGACACTGCATTGGAAAAGATCATTTTATATCCCATTCTTAAAAACGGGCAGTGCTAAGGAATATTCAAATCACTGAACAATTACATTTATTTTACATACCAGCAAGGTTACCCTTAAGATTATTCAAGCGAAGCTTCAACAAAATACAAATTGGAGAACTGCCAGAAGAGCAGGATGATTTTCAAAAGAGGCAGAAGAACTAAAGACCAAATTGTCAATATTTACTAAATTTTGTTGAAAGTAAGAGAGTTCTAGAAAACATCTACTTCTGTTTCATTGACTAAGTAAAGCCTGTGTAAACCAAAACAAACTCTGGCAAGTCCTCAAAGTGATGAGAGTAACAAATTATCTAACCTGTCTCCTGAGGAAATTGTATCTGGGCCAAAAAGCAAAAAAATTGAATGTGAAACAACTGATTGGCTCAAGAATGAAAAAAAAAAAGAGTATGACAAGGCTGTATATTGTCACCTTATTTATTTTTATATGTAGAGTACCTCAGTAAAATGCCAGGCTGGAGGAATTAAGCAGGACTTAAGGTTGCTGGGAGAAATGTTAACAATCTGAGGTACACAGATGATACCACACTGAATGCCGAAAATGAAGAGAAATTACCAAGTCTCTTGATGAGAGTGAAAGGAAAGACTGTAAAAGGTGGCTTAAAAGCTTAAAATAAAAAAAAAATCTTGGCAATTGTCCCTATCTCTTCCTGGGAAATAGGAGAGGAAATTCAAGGAATATCAAATTTTATATTTTAAGGCTCAAAGATCACTACAGATGGTGACTACAGATAAGAAATAAAAAATATGCTTGATATTTGGAAGGAAAGATATAGCAAATCTGAACATCATAATAAAAAAAAAAAAAAACAGATTCATCACCCTGCCAACAATGGTCTGTATAGTCAAAACTATGTTTGTTTGTTTGTTTGTTTTTCCAGTAGCAATTCATGGCAGTGAGAGTTGTACTGTGAGGAAAGCTGAATGCTGCAGAATTGACTCTTTCAAATGTTAGTACTGGAAAAGACTTTTGAAAAGCCAACAGGCTATTTAATGGGAAGTTTAACTGAAGTTTAAGTACTTTAGCCACATGATGAGAATTCAGAATTCTTTGGGGGGAAAGAGAAAAAAAGATAAATCTGATGCTGGGAAAGACTGATGGGGAAAGGAAAAGGGGAATACAGAGGATGAGATGGATAGATAGACTTTGAGAGATAGTGAAGGACAAAAGGGTCTGGTGTGCTATGGTACATGGTCACAAAGAGAAAGACACGAATGAATGAAGAATTTACATTCTATTAAGGCAAAGCTTCTTAAACTGTGGGAAGTGATCACATATGGAGTTATGTAACTGAATGTGGAGGTCACAAAATTTTTGACAACAGTAAAGGGTATCAAATACTCTATCACAATTTAATTCTTTATGTAAAACTCAACCAGCACATTCATCTCATTAGTATGCAAATTTGCTTCTATCTTTAATAATAAAATTACATGTATATCAAAGAAGTATTTTAAAACAAATTTCTTACTATCAGGATAACTGACCATATCAATAAGCAAAGTAAGAGAAATTATGTGATTACCTCTATAGATATGGAAAAAAACATTTGACAAAATACAACACCCATTCCTAATGAAAAATGCTAGATACCCTAGAAATAAATGGAATTTTCCTTAAAATGCTAAATGACTACTATTTAAAAGCATCAGCAAGCAGTAAACGTAATGGGGAAAACTTTTTTTTTTATTAAAAGTTTTTATTCACAAAACATGAGTGATTTTTCTACCTTGACCTTTGCAAAAACTTTTTTTCCCAAGCTTTAACCCTCCTTCCCCCCACCCACCATCCCTAGATGACAGGTAATCTAATACTTGCTAAATATGATAAATTATATGACAAATCCAATACATGTATACATATCTATACAGTTATCTTACTGCACAAGAAACATTAGATCTAGAAAGAGAAGAAGAAAAAAACAACCTAAGAAGGAAAACTAAATGCATGGAAATATTCACAGAAAGCGTTAAAATGCTGTGTTGTGGTTCATACTCAGTTCCCACAGGCCTCTCTCTGGATGTATATGACTATCTTCATCGCTGAACAATAGGGACTGGTTTGAATCACATCATTGTTGAAGAGAACCATGTTCATCAGAATTGATCATCGTATAGTCTTGTTGATGTGTATGATGTTCTCCTGGTTCTGCTGATTTCACTCAGCATCAGTTCATGCAAGTCTCTCCAGGTCTCTCTAAAATCATCCTGCTGGTTGTTTCTTACAGAACAATAATATTCCATAAAATTCATATACCATAATTTATTCAGCCATTCTCCAATTGATGGGCATCCTTTCAGTTTCCAGTTTCTTGCCACTACAAAAAGGGCTGCCACAAACATTTTTCCACATGTGGGTCCCTTTCCCTCCTTTAAAATCTCTTTGGGATATAAGCCCAGTAGAAACACTGCTGGGTCAAATGGTATGCAGAGTTTGATAACTTTTTGAGCATAGTTCCAAATTGCTCTCCAGAATGGTTGGATCCCTTCACAGTTCCACCAACAATGTATCAGTGTCCCAGTTTTCCCACATCCCCTCCAACAGTTATCATTATCATTTCCTGTCATTTTGGCCAATCTGACAGGTGTGTAGTGGTATCTCAGAGTTGTTTTAATTTGCATTTCTCTGATCAATAGTGATTTGGAGCACCTTTTCATGTGACCAGAAATAGTTTCAATTTCTTCGTCTGAAAATTGTCTGTTCATATCTTTTGACCATTTATCCATTGGAGAATGGCTTGAATTCTTATATATTTGAGTCAATTCTCGATATATTTTAGAAATGAGGCCTTTATCAGAACCTTTGGATGTAAAAATATTTTCCCAGTTTACTGCTACCCTTCTAATCTTGTCTGCATTCATTTTGTTTGTACAAAAACTTTTCAACTTGATATAGTCAAACTTATCTATTTTGTGATTAATGATGACCTCTAGTTCTTCTTTGGTCACAAATTCCTTCCCCCTCCACAGGTCTGAGAGGTAAACCATCCTACATTGTTCTAATTTGTTTATAATA
>JAJPUD010003376.1:167049-252662 GCA_023553655.1 Myrmecobius fasciatus | reverse complement strand
ACTTGGAGCTATGAAATTCAGGTTTAAATCTTCAATTCATGTCTTGAAAATATGGACAAGTTCTGAGCTTGAGTTTCTATAGCCATGAAATGAAGATACTTGAACAATCTTACCTCACAGAGATTGTGTGAGAATAACAAAATGGCTAGCATTTATATAATGCTTTAAGGTTTGCAAAATGCTTTCTCATTTCATTTTCTCAACACAGGAAGTTTGGTGCTATTATTATGCATTCACAGATGAGAAAACTGAGGTCCATCAAAGCTAAGTGACTTTTCCGGGGTTACACATCTAGAACCTAAGGTGGACTAAGAATTCTTCCTGCACACAGGTCCAGCATTTTATCCACTTCAATACCAAGCTGCCTTCTAACAACTTTGAAACTCTTAATAATGATGATGATGATGATAGATAGTATTTATATAATGATTTAAGGTTTGCAAAGTTCTTTACATATATTATTTCATTTTTATGCTAAAATAATCTTTGGAGATAGGTGCTGTTATTTTCCCAGTTTTACAGATGAAGAAACTGAGGCAGGTAGGAAATAAGTAACTTGCCCAGTGTTACACAGCCAATAAGTCTCTAGAGCTGTATTTGAACTCAAGTCTTCTTGTCTCCAGGCCCAACACTCTAGCCACTGTGTCATATATGTACTAATTGTCATTAGTAAAATGAGGACATTTAGCCTGAACTTTTTCATTAATATATGCAGATGAAATTACATCTTTGATAAAAAAAAAAAACATTAGTTGTATCCCCTTTAAGGAATAGGTAAATTTCTGGTGTTACCTTTACCTTTCATAAGTAATATTTCTCTGCTTCTTTGGTGTAAGAAAGGACAGGATACTTAGCTCTCATCTCTGCTGGATCAGCTATCATGTCTTTTGCAAGCATCTGACTTCATGTCTCTAGAATTTGCTGGTAAATGTAGACCTTCCAAGGGTATAGAAGACAATAGCAGAAGTGGGGAAGTGAGCACAAACTTAGGAGTCAGGAGAGCTAGCTGCAAGCTATTTGAATGCAATAGAAGTATAAGAAATGATGAGCAGGTGGATTTCAGAAAAATCTGGAAAGCCCTACATGTACTGATTCAAAGTGAAATGAGTGGAACCAGAAGAACATTGTATTTAATAACAGCAACATTGTGCAATGATCAACTATGATAGACTTATCTCTTCTCAGAAATACAATGATCCAAGACAATTCGAAAAAACTTGAGATAGAAAATACATATTATTTTCATTTTTTTCTTTCTCATTGTTTTCCCATTTTGTTGTTTTTTTTCACATGATTAATATGGAAATATGTTTTACATGATTGCATCACATATATAATTTGTATCAAATTTCTTGCTATTTTAGGAAGGTAGAAAAAGAGAAAATTTATAACTCAAAATTTTATTTTAAAAAATGAATGTTAAAAATTGTGTTTACATATAATTTAAAAAAGTAAAATACTATTTGAAGGGAGATTAAATAAATTAATAAACAAACGAACAACAACAAAACCAAAGCCTTCTCTAACTAATTATGCTTATGATAAGGAAAAAGACAAATTCCATCCAGTTTAATTAGAAAGGTGGTCTTTATAGGCACTATAATAGAATTACATTATTGGCATTACCCTGTGGATGAGAAAATATGTTAATATCCATAACCATGAGGAACAAGAGCTTTTAGACCCAAAGATGAATATAAATAACTTAACATTTATTTAGTGCCTTAAGTTAGCAAAGAATTTTATATATACTATTTGTTCTTCACAACAACCCTATGAAGCAGGTGCTATGATAATCCACATTTTACAAATGAGAGAATTGAAAGACACAAAGACTAATTGACTTGTTCAGGGTCATACTAATAAATGCCTGAAGTAGACATTTCAAGTCTTCTTGAACTCATACTCTCCACAGTGCTATTCAGAATACCATGGCTGAGATTATAACCCTACATAAATTAAAACTAAATTTATATATAGGTCTTGCTTGAGGACAATTATTTTTAAAAATCACTTATAGATTTTCCTGCTAACCTAGAGCTGGCTATCAAAATAAACCCCATTCCATATAGTGAAGCTGCTGGAGCTTGTGTTCATGTAGAAGAGAGAATATTATTTATATTCCTAAAACTTTTTAGCTACAATTCTCAAAGCTCTTTGGGCACAGAAATGGGAGGGGCAAAGTACCATATAACCAAGAAATGGAAGCCTAGTGACATGGGACTTGAGACTTGGCCAAGGAATCCATAGTACAAGTTTCAACCAGGTCACAAAAAAGGAGTCTTGTTTGCCATTAGTAACTTTCCTGCCTGAAGAACTCTTTGAAATTCTTTGGAAATGATGAGTGACAGCATGAGATCATTAATGTAGATAAAGTCATTTCCTCTCTGTGAGATTTAGCTAGTCAACACTTGAAAGTGTGGGATGTCCTTTTTTGGAACTCATTCAAAATACCACAGGACTTCATTTGCTCTAAGACAATTCTCAATCCAGGGATTTTGACTTCAGGGAATGGGGTGAAGGGTAGGTAAATGCTTTGAAGTTGTTCTGAGAAGGTTGCTTTGTTTGCAGACCCTTAAACAATTCCTCAGCCCACTCCATCAACATGCATTTACTGAATACTTAATATGTGCCAGGTATTATGCTAAGTATTAAAGAGTAAAGAAAGAGAAAAAGACCCTGCCTCTAAGGAGCTTACATTCTAATAAGGGTGAAAATATTTTATAACTGGCCTATAATGAGTTCTTAACTGAAGGAAGCAAGGATTGGCCAGGTCACTTCTGGCCTATGATTCTATGATTCTCCTTCATCTAAGATTCTGTCAGGTTAGGCCTGGATGGCAAACTTCCATCTTTGAGCCTTCTTATGGCATATTGAATAAATGATAAAACTCCCATCTGTGTGTATTCTGGGGATGGAAGTCTTGTGAAATAAAAAAAAAAGATCTACTTTCTGTGGTTATTCCTTGGCAAGGAACTTGAAAGCCAAGGTCTTTGTTTCTTAGAAGGGTCTTACCCATGTGCCATGGATGAGGCTTATGATCTCCTACTTTCTCTCCAAGCCTGGAACTCCCTCCTCCCCCCCTCTCTTTCTCCCCTTCCCTCCCACCCTTTTTCCTTCCCTTACCCCCTCCCCTCAGTAGCAGCTCTGTCATATTTTTTCCTGAAACTTGAGACTGATTTAACAAATCCTAAGTGATTATAAGGATGTTAGCAAAAAGAGGAATAAAAATAACTCACATCTGAAGTAATTATTTTACTATTCCAAAATGCTTTGACATGTGCCATCTTATTTCATCTTACCACTAACCCTGTGAGTTTGGTGAGGCAAGTATCACTAGTCCTAGTCTATAGACAAAAATGCTGAGAATTCTTTGAGTTGTCTAAAGTAGAAAGAATTAAACGAAAGAATTAAACTGAGACCCAAATCCAGGTCTTTTGACTCCAAATCACTTTACTCCATCTCTCTATTTTATCCCTAGCACAGCACTCAAGACCAGAGACCTTGCCCTGAATAATTTAACTTCCAATCCTGAAGTCCCCATTGTCCTACTTCATAAGAGTCTCACATGGTCCATCACTTCTAGGCCAACTCCAGCCATGTTTCATTTTATTCCTTGGTCAAATTCTTTCCAACAGCTTACCCTCCATCTGTCCCCCCCATTTCCCAGTCCTAGAACTATAGTCACATCAGTTCTGCCATTGCTACTGGATGTGTCAATTTACTCCCCTATTGCTCGCTCCATTTACCAAACTTGTAATTTCCAAAAAAAATACTCCTCCCTAGCTCCCATTTCCCTATTTATATTGTCTCTTCCTACAAAATATAAGCTTCTTGAAGGAAGGAAGGTATTATTTATGCTTTTGTTATCTCTGTAAAAAGAAATTAATAAATACTTTTACAATCCTATGCTCCTTTTACAGCATACTACACTGGAGAAAGCCAGGGTGATAGAGGATTGATACACGAAATACTAACTGACCTAAGAAAACATTAGAAATTTTAGATGGAAATAGTATGAAGTTAGAGTCAGAAATCTTGGGTTCATATCCCAGATCTGGCATTTACTACCTATGTGAAAATAGGAAATTCACCCAATATCTCTGGGTCTCAGTTTCTTTATCTATAAAACAAGGAGATTTGGACTAGATGACTTCTAAAATCCTTTCCAGCTGTAACATTGGTTGATCCCAATTATTAGAATAAATCACTGTGGCAAGGTGGTACCATGGATAGAGTACCAGGCATGGAATCAGGAAGATAAATTTTCCTAAGTTTAAATCCAGCTGCAGACATGTACTAGCTGTGTGATCCTGGGCAAGTAATTCAAACCTGTTTGTTTCAGTTTCCCCATTTGTAAAATGAGCTGGAGAAGAATATGGCAAACCACTCCAGTATCTTTTCCAAGAAAACACCAAATTGGGTCATGAAGAATGTAACATGACTGGAAAATGACTGAACAAATTTGGAATAAATTATACTCCTTTCAGAATAGGACTCAGACCAAATATTTATATTATATTATTGGATACAGAAGAGAATAGATTTAGACGTCTTCAAATCTAATTTTTTCATTTTAGAGATCATTTTAGAGAGGTGATCTTGCCCAAGATCAGAAGGTCTTAAATGCCAAAGACAGAGTTCAAACCTAGGATCTCTCATTCCAAACCCATTGTTTTCTTTTTTTCCAAAGTATCTTACCAATAGTCTCCCTTCTCATACAGGCTCCATTAAGGAAAGTCAGCTATCAGGAAGAAATATGTGCAATGGTGGGATGGGGGGAGAGAATGAACAAATACTCCTAGTTATTCAAGATGTGACATGTACTTGATAGAGACTAAGAAATTTTTCTACCTACCAGGTAGATTCCCAGGAGGTCCTAATTCACATTCAATGTAATCTGGTTGCCTGTGGAGTGAATCAGAAAGCAATTTCCTCTCTTGTTTATTGTTTATTTTTATTTATCATCTTTATTGCATGTGCCTATTACATAATAGCCTGCAGACATGTTTGCAAATAGAATGATAATAAAAATGAAAGCCCTTACCTATAGGTCTTACAATCTCTCCAGTCAGAGAACACTAAGCCACTGGCTAGCTGTTGTAAGAGGATAATGTCATATGCCTCCTTGTTTTTCCTATGCTCAAAAGCCTCAGGTAACTACATGGCTTTTCTATTTGGAAGAAGGATTCTTAACTCAGTAACTAATAATTTGGTCCTGGAAGGGAAATCTTATATATACTAACATGAATAGCCACATCAGTGCATATCCCTCTGTTCTGGAAGCATAGGGAGCAGTTAAGACATTCTTATCCTTCAAGGAAAAAAGCAATAGACTTGAATCAATGCAATTTTTAAAGCTAAGAACCAGCTCTTTCAAGAACACTTTCATGGATAGAGTAAAAAAAAATTCACAACAACAGGAATTAGATCTCCTTCACAATTTCAGAGCACATGAGAAAATGGAGGAAAGGCCATTGAGGTTTTTGTTAGAAAAAACATGAGCACCAACCAATAACTAAAGGAAAGTAGGATTGGCCTATCACCACTCCTGTTTATTACTGCTCTGATAGAAGGGTATCTACTCACCCTAGAATCACAGTTTCTGAAGAAGATGAATCACGATTCTCTTGGCAGCATGCTCTATTGCCTAACTGTGTGCTCTTTGTTGTTTTGCTTCTCTCCCCTCTTTTTGTTCATTAACAGAAAAAGTAGGAAGACATGAAAGAAGAAAAATAACTTAAGGTCACTGAGGCCCATATACTCAACAAGAGGCATTTATTGAGTGTTTATCAGACTGAACTCTGATAAATGTCAACAATCACATTGTAGGTAAAAGTCATTCTTCCTCTCCCTCTTTTCTCTGAAAGATCTAAGTTTGGGGATGATGTGTTACAAGATAGAGAGGTATCAGGAAAGGGGCCAGAGTTTGTTTCAGTGGAAAGAAGGATCAAATTTAGAGAAATTTAATTTCTTTGGGCTTCAGTTTCTTTATCTGTGAAATGAGAGGGTTGGATAAAATGATCTCTAAGGATCCTTCTGTCAATAAGTTGATGATCCTATGATATGAATTGCCCAGGCTATTAAGATTCAATAATATGATTTAAAAATAATACTTCAAGTTCAGTTTTTCTTGGCCTGGTATAAACCCTTTAAGACTTCATCAAATCCAATTTTCGTTACCATTTGTCAACATATTCTTAAGCTCCTTCCATTTTGATCTAGGTCTCTTCCAGATCTAGGTTCAATATTCTACACAAAACTTTTATGACATGATCATATCTCATCAGGTACATTTAAAATGGTGAAACAGTTGAAGTGTCATGTAACCTACTCCACAAAACTGAGAATTGGTTGCTGTGATAGATTAGGACATCGAAGGAGAGTACTTAGTGCTACATTTTCTATCTGGGCTATAGCTGGGTGAGCTCCTTCTTTCCACTGAAAGAGACACTGGCCCTTTTCCTGATATCTCTCTATTTTATAACATCTTATGTCAAAACTTAGGTCTTTCAGAGAAAAGGGAAAGTATTAATATACATGTGATTGTTAATATTTATCAGAATTTGATTGATAAACATTCAATTGGTACTCGTGTTGAGTATATGGGCCTCAGTGATCTTAAGTTGTTTTTTTTTTCATGTCTTTGTACTTTTTCTGTTAATGAACAACTTTTTCCAAGGTGCCAAAATTTTCCAAACCCCTAAAAGCACTTGCAGTCTACTAGCAATGTAGAAACAGCTGATCTTAATACCTAGATAACAAGCATAGTTAGTTAAAATAAAAAAGTTACCAGATGTTGCCTGAACCCCTAGGTAGGATCTTCCCTATTTTTATAACCTACACTTTCCTGTAGACACTGGCCATGACATATCATGTGGTCCCTGTATATTGCTATTAATTGAATTTGTATTCAAAAGTTAATTGAAGGCACAGTTTCTGATTCAGGAACAAAAATTGCTAGCAACAGTTCTATGAAGGCACAAAGCTAAAGTCAATTTAACAAGTTAACATCTATATAAAAATCAGACCCATTTCTTAAAATCCTTTTGAAATTCTCACTTGAAACTAAAGAGTAATAACCTTAGAAATAACACCAAAATTCTTCTTCTGGAGTATTGTGGAGTATTCTCACACTAGTTAAAGCTGAAGGTAAAATACAAACTTGTAAATCCTGCACCCAATTTACACTTATCTTCTTAATATTTATCTGGGAATATCCTTTAGATTTTCCTGGGACATCAAGAGTTAATGAATTCTTTTAACCAAAGGAAAGCATGACATAACAAATCAGATTCAACCTCCAAGGCCAAAAAGCCAATGTTCTTAGGCAGGAAACATAGACTGCACTTGACTTTTGAATATCTGATTTGTGAATGACCCATGCATACAGTGGGAGTAGGGAGTGGGGGAAAGACTAATTAGAATAATTGGAGAGTAATTTCCCTAGAGAAGTGCTTTCTCTTGAGCATTTCAATCTGATCAATTCAGCCAATATTTATTAAGTACCTAGGATAGTAGGTACTATACTGGGCATCATTAAAAATGAATTGGCTCTTGCTCTCAAAGTAGAGATGTCCAAAAGGCCTGGAGAAAAGGAGTGATATTGTTTGGTATATAGACCTCAGAATCATTTGTGTGGATATGATAGTTGAACCCATGAGAATGATAAGTTGATCAAGAGAAAGAGAAGAGGAAATAGTTCAGAACAGAACCCTGAGGGGTAGGAAACAAAAGGTGAATGATGATCTAGTCAAGGAAAATAAGTGGTCAGACAGAAATTGAACCAGGAGAGAGCAGTGTTATAGAACCAAAGGTGAAGAGAATATTCAGGAGGAAAATGTGATCAACAGTATCAATGGCTTTAAAAAGTCAAATAAAAAGAAATTTTAATTGATACCATTGGAAATTTTTAAGAGAGCAGCTTCAGTGAAGTGTTGGGATGAGAAACCAGATTTCAAAAGGTTGAGAAGTGAGTAGGAGATGAGGAATTAAAGACAAGTATAGGTGGCTCTTCCTTAGCTATGAAAGGGGAAAAGGTAACTGGATATGTTTGAAACTGACTAGGAAGGAGATTAATAAATAAGAAAATGAGAGAGAGGAAATGATAGAAGGCCAAGCTCCTTTAGCAAAAGGAAAGAGTAGGAATGACACAATAGAGAAGCTGACATTGGCAAGGAAAAAGATCAGCTCTTCCTTAGAGAAAGGAGTAAAGAATGGTAGATAAGGTAAAAAGATTTTGAAAAGCAAAGTAGGGAAAAAGAAGGTACACACTGCAAATAGCCTCTATTTCCTCCATAAATTAGTAACATCCTCTGCTGAGAGATAATTGGGAGGAAATAGTGTGGGTAGATTGTCCACAAAACCACCAAATTAATATTCCCAAAGCCACATCTGACCAAGTTATTCCATGCCAAGAAACTCTAATGTTTTCCTATTACAACAGTACTTAACCAGGTGTCCAAGAAATTTTTTTACTATACACACAGTAGGTGCTTAATAAATATCTATTAAGTCCTTAATTAAAAATTTTGCCATTCTCCAATCGATAAATGGTCAAAGGATATGAACAGACAATTTTCAGAAGATGAAATTAAAACTATTTGTAGTCATATGAAAAGGTGCTCCAAATCACTACTGATCAGAGAAATGCAAATTAAGACAACCCTGAGGTACCACTACACACCTGTCAGATTGGCTAAAATGACAGGAAAAGTTAATGATGAATGTTGGAGGGGATGTGGGAAGGCTGGGACACTGATACATTGTTGGTGGAGCTGTGAACGGATCCAGCCATTCTGGAGAGCAATTTGGAGCTATGCTCAAAAAGTTATCAAACTGTGAATACCCTTTGACCCAGAAGTGTTTCTATTGGGCTTATATCCCAAAGAAATCATAAAGGAAGGAAAGAGCCCCACATGTGCAAGAATGTTTGTGGCAGCCCTTTTTGTAGTGGCTAGAAACTGGAAAATGAATAGATGACTCCTCCCAAAAAGATTGTAAAGCCAGTTGGATTTGCTGGTAAATTGTTCTAAACATTCAAAGAACAATTAATTCCAATATTACTCAAACTTTTTGGAAAATAGGTAAAGAAGATATCTTACCAAATTGCTTCTATAATAAAACAGGAAGAAGAAATTCATGAACTTGAGAGAGTTAAAAAAGGAAAAAATAAATATAGACCAATATTCCTGATGAACATTGATGCAAAAATTGTAAATAAAATATTAGGAAAGAGGCTACAATAATACATCACAAAGATTATATATTAATGATCATATTGTAATTATCCTAGGAATGAAGAACTATTTCAGTCTTAGGACAACTATAAACATAATAGACTATAAGAACTACAAAAAACCTATGTCAATTGATGAGGGGAAAAAAGTTTTGACAAGATAAAACATCCATTCCTATTTTTAAATAAACATTAGAAAACATAATGGGGATTTAAAAATATTATAAAGTATAGCTATCAAAAAGAAGATATGCATAAGAAGGATAAATTAGAGGCTTTTCCAATAAGAACAGGATTAAAGCAAAGGTGTCAATTATCACCACTACTATTTGACACAATTCCACTAATTCTAGTTTTATCTATAAAACAGGAAAAATGAATTAAGAGAATAAATGTATACAAGGAGAAAACATATGTATTAGATTTTCCAGATGGTATAAATATTTACTTAGAAGCCATAGAAAATCAACTAAAATTAATTGAAGCAATAATGTCAGTAAAGTTGCAGGATATAAATTAAAGAACACAAATCATCAGCATTTTTCTATATAAGCACCAAAACCTAGAAATAAGAAAAAGGAATAGATCAACTTAAAATAACTGCAGATAATGTAAAATGTTACATTTGTTAAAAACAAGTTGAAGGCTTGTAGCAACACAGCATTGGGCATTTTTTCCCTCAATAACATGCTTTCATATCATGTGTCTGTGTCACATTTTGGTCACAATATTTCAAAGTTTTTCATTAGTATTATATCTCTTATGGTGGTCTGTGATCAGTGATCTTCAATGTTATTATTGTAATTGTTTGGGGGCACCACAAATCACACTCATATAGGACTATGAACTTAATTGATAGTACTAATTAAAAAAATAGAGAGGTTGGTCACTGAAACAAATTAGGTACATAAAATACAAAAGTAAACAAACATGGTATAGGAGTGATTAGTAAGCTCAAAAAACTCTGGGTTAGGGACTCACTGTTTGATGTTAATTACTGAGAAAATGGGAAAGCATTGTGGTAGAGCTTAGGTTTAGAAAAACATTTTACAACATATATCAAGGTAAGTTCCAAATAGTTTTAAGACCTAGATATGAAAGGTCACAGCATAAACAAGTTAGAGGAAACCAAAAAAAAAATCACTTTTCAGATCTATAAATAGGTCAACAGCTCCTGACCAAACTAGAGATAGAAAGGTCACAAAAGAAAAACAATGACCATTATGATTATATAAAATTAATTTTGCATAACTAATATACCAAAATCATAAAGAACTTATATATAAGAAGAGTCATTAAGTAGGCAAAATATCTACCAAATTTCCCTGATAGAAATATCATTTCTAAGATATATAATCATCTGATTTGTATTTATAAGATGAAAAGCCATTACTCAATTGACAAATGGTCAAAGCATATGAAAAAACAATTTTCTAAGGAAGAAATTCAAGCTATAAAGTTATTTGAAAAAATATTGCATACCACTAATGATTAGAGAAATGCAAATTAAGGCAACTCCAATATTTTACTTTATATTTATCAGATTGACAAAGTACACAAAATTGGAAAATGACAAATATTATAGAGGTTCTAGGGGGAAAAAAGGCACATGGATGTTAGTTATGAATTAGTCCAGCCATTCTAGAAAGGAATTTGGAACTATACCCAAAATGTCACTAAACTGTTCATAGTCTTTGATTTAATAATTCTTGCTAGACTGATAAGCCAAGGAGATCAAAGAAAGAGGAAAAAGATTCATATATAAAAAAGAAAAATTTGCAGCTTTTTGGGGGAGCAAATTATTATTGGACAATGTCTAAACACATTATGACATATTTCATGTTTTGGAATATTGTTGTATAAAAGAAATTATAAAAAGACAGTTTCAGAGAAACCATGAAGAATTGTGAAAACTGATGCATAGCAAAGTGAGAACTTGCACAATCTCTATATAATAAGAACATTGTAAAGATAAACAGTTTTGATTTAAGAACACTAACAAGGCAATAACTCATGATTCCAGAGAATCAATGATGACACATGCTCTCACTTTCTGACAGAAGGAATGGGCATAACATGCAGAAAGAAGCATATATTGGCCAATGTAAGAATCTCTTTTACTAATTCACTGTTTCTGGATGTACCGCTTCTGCCACATCATTCTCTATATGTTCATTTCAGAACAACAGCTTTTATAAATAAGTTTCAATTGTTAATCCATGTTGCATTTATTTCTTTGGCTATTTGGGTTTTTTTTTGTTTGTTTCCCATAGGGGAGATGGAAAGGAGAGAAAATAGATTTTTGTTATTTAAAATATTAAAATAAAATGGGAAATATCACTTATCTCTCATGATCATTATGAGGATCAATTAAATACTTGTTTATTATGTTTAAAGCCATGTTTAAAAAATGAAAACTTGGCAAATCATAAACACTTTAAAAATAAAATTATGCTTATTCTACTGATTTTCCATACAGAATTAGCTTCTTTATGATTACCCAAACTATGTCAAATTATCTGCTCTTCTCTTAATCCAGGAAACTAAACTTTATTCATTTTTATAAAGTGGAATCACTGTCTCCTTATTAGAAATTTTTTATCCCCAGGAGTCCTGTTGGAGGTTTTTCTATATTAGGAGGAGTAACCTTACCCCCACCTCAATAAACACCTACTCTGTCTCTGCTCTGGAGGAGAGAAATTGTCTTTATATTCCTCAAAGGGAAATGCTGGATGAATTAGATCTCATAGAAGCTAAAATCCCCAACACCTAATAATGATCCCAAAAGAATTCCCTCATAGTGGAATGAAAGCTTGCTCTACCTCCAGAGAAGAGTCATTTTTATCAAAACTAGGGGGAAAAGTATTGTTATTAATATTGATCTCAGAGTGAGTATAAATAGCAACTGTTTTTGATATGATCAGAAACTCTAAGAATCTTCCCCTCCCTTATTGATTCTTTTGTGAAGACAAAATAAGCTATCTTTTACTTCATTTCTTACCTTCACTGAATGGGCATTTTCTCAAACTATCTGAGACCTGGGAAAGACCTCAGCTTGCAAAGACCAAGGTCTCCTACTGCATGTGTGTATCCTAATACAGGAAAGGAAAATGTATCAGGAAATAACAATATTCTCACTAGTAACTTCATAAGATTTATAAAGAAAAAAAGTGGTTTAGAGTTTTATCTCAGAGCAATTTATGTGATTAAGAAAATGGGCACTGGATATGGCTGGCCCTCTGCCTGCTGATTGTTCTTTTTCATTCACCAAAGGAAAGATCAGTATCCAAGCTTCTCAAGGAGTGATTATTCATTCTTTTCACACAGTTCACAGGGACACAGAGTCAGCTGACTTTGTGTTATTTTGCTGCTGGATTTTGATGAATGACCTAATAAACATGGGTAATAGCAAAATCTTTTCCCATTGTTAAAATCTGGGGATAACCAGCACATCTAGCTTGGTTTATTTCTGTTTATGTGGCAATCTCATTGCATCCAATGAGAACTCTGAACAAATCAGCATTTAACTTCTTCCCTTTTGCAATCTAGGCTTAGTACAGTGGACAGAATGCTAAACACATTGCATCCGAGGACCTGAGTTCATACTATTTGTGTGACCTTGAGCAAGCTACTTAATTTCCTCAGTCCTCGGTTTCCTTTTCTGTAACAAGGGAGGGAAGAAGGGTAAATGGATTGGATGAGCTCTAGAAGTCCATTCTATCTCTAAATCTGTGATCATATGATTTTACCTAGTCTGTGAGAATCTGACCTGTGGCAAACAGTTTGCTATGTGGCCAATTGGCCCTTTGTTCCTTTCTTATTACTCGCACAAAGTAGATTTCCAATAGCAGGTTTTGATACCCACATTCTTCCTTGATTTAGGATTCTTAAGTCTCAAAAGTCAATATTTTACTTTTCCTTTCTACTTATATATCCTGAAACACAAATCTGCCAAAATTTTGGACCATACCTCATAGCGCCTATAGTACATATTTAGGGTTACTTCATACAAAAGGTCTTGGGAAGATTACTGATTCACCCAAGATTACACAAGTAGTAATTAGAAAAGCTAAGATTTAAACTCAAGTACTCTGACTCCAGATTCAAGGCTCTTTCCATTAAGCTACTAAAATTATCTGGCTGTTGAATGCTCTTTTTATCCAATTTTCCAAAGTTCTCTGTTCATCCAGTCAAAGAAATTACCAGCTTTTTCCTCTCAGTTTCTCAGAAGCTCCCTACATCTATGGTTTTCTCCTTGTACTAAACTGTCTTCTCTTTGAAGCAAGTGAAAGTTGAAGAGAAATTAGACTTGAGTTGAGGTGAGATGACCTTCTCATAAGATCTCAATTTTTTTCCAATAAATATTTAGTAAAGGGAACACAGAATCAGAAGGTATATAAATATTCCAGAGGGCTTAAATAATTATAAGAGATCAGGAAAACCTCTCGTTCCACCACATATAACTCTTTGATCCAAATTGGCACTTTATTGATAGGAAGTGGGCCCTAAGAGTATCTGCAAGTAATTAGATGCAAACAATTGACAAAGGAGTGCCAATTACAAGGACTGGCCTTTTGAAAGAAGTTGAACAAATGTTAGGTCCCCAAACTTTCTATTTTCCTGAAGGTGGGGTCAGAATCTTTTTTTTAATCTTTATATCTCCCCCAACAACTAGGACAATGAAACATTGTACTTAGTAGACATTCTTTGGCCTCCATGGCAATGGAATTATAGAAACTTTAACCTAGCCACTAACTCTATTTTGGGAGCAAATCACTTCACTTTAGTTTTCTCATCTGGCCTCTTCCCCATCTATGATTCTATAGTTAATAACAATAGAGTCTAGGGTAAATGGAACATTTAACATAGCTCTTGTCCTAAATTCTCAATCCCTTAGCAACTGCCTAATTCTCCAAGTCCCAGCACTAACCCTGATGATTTTAGCTCTACAGGGCTGGTTTATTGATCTATGAGCTGCATGCCCACTTCACTGAGCTATTGTTAATGATCCTTGGACAAACTCTCTTTAGTTTATGAAGAGCATTATGTTGTTGATATCTCTGTGTGACAACTCAAACTCCTTTGACCACATTCTGGTTTAAATTCTGGCCCATTTGGTAATGAATCTCAATTAGACTCTTATAGCCTTTAATAAATATTTGTTGAATGAATGAATGAATAAAAAGCCACAGAATGTTACCCCTCTGGTCTGTCAATCCCAAAGGCTTGGCCCTCACCAAATCAGACTTCTCCCAATTGCATTTATAGCTTTTCCTTAGTTTATAGATGAGAAGAGTTCCTTTAATCTTTGGTTCAAGTGATCCATAGTACTCATAGAGCTCTTGGGACCCCCAGGCTCCTTGGATACTTTTAAATATTCTTCCCAGCCTTAAGGCCCCCTGGTTATGGTTTGCTTTAGCTGCTTTTGAGGAAGAGCAGAGGCCGGAGGAGCTGAAAGATGAGATGGACCTGTCTAACCCATACCAAAGGGAAAAATAGAACAGAAATCTCCAAAGTTGTGGCTCCCTCAGGACCTCTGAAAAGCTTGCAACTTCTCTCTTTGATTTCTCGGATTTTACAAGCTCTGAGCACAGAGTGTTGGAAGTTAACAGAGCAGCTGCCCCAGGAAATGGTGCGCTCATCCCACTGAGGGAGACTTCAAGGAAAATCACTGAGAAGGGGTGAAGCAATGGGAGGTGGGGGGGGAGGAGGAAGGAGAAGCCAAATTTATCCACTAAATATCCAGTTTCCCACCAGCCTGAACTGTCTTTACGCACATGAGTTGTTTTGACTTGATGTCTCTCCAGTTCTGGTGCTTTTTTTTGTAGAAGATTTTGGAGAATGCATTTGCTCTGTTGCTAACCAAGGGAACAGATTTATCCCACAATCCTGGCTCTGCCTGGAGTTGAATGATTATACAGGCCTGGAGGGAGTCTTAAAGCATAAACATTTACTTCGCAGAAGAGGTTCTGCAGACTGGAGGCCAGAGACAGTTGGTTCTCAGGGTTTACTTGATTGTACTTTGTTAAAAGCCAAGTCTCCCTCTAACAACCCCCCCTTCCCAATTTCTGTCCCTCTCAATTCCAGAACTCCAAGCAGAGGCATCCAGGATTTTGCAAGGGTATTTCCTTTTCCCCATGAAAGGGAATTTTGAAGGCAACACGGAAAATTTGAGTATATAGAAAGCACCTGGTGGATGGGGTAGTGAGTTAGGGCATGGTCATGTGCTGTCCATAAAGCAGGACAAATGAATGCTTGGGTTGCCAGGCCATGTTCCACAATCTTGCATGGGCAGGAGTTGAGCATGGGGGAGAATGACAGACGACTCTACTTGTTGCTCCTGCTCTCAAAAAAAAATGAACATTTAAGCAGTTAACCCCATAAAATCCCTCCATCAACAAATACTCAATTGTCCTGGGTCATTGTCTCATTTTGAATATTTCTATTTCTATATCCTCCTTGTATCTATAGCTACACAAATGATGTTTTTGTAGCAAGATGCAAGATTGTTCATTGTGGTCAGTCCAAGTTGGCTCAGTTTATTTGTTTCTTTTGACATCATTTTTTCAAATACATTGTGAAAGCTAGTTACACTCCAAGCACAATTTAGATCACACACACACATTTTTTTCTTATTCCCAGATTTTTTGGCCTTAATCAACCAGATAATTACCTCAACTTCTCACTTTGATCTGGCCACAGAAGACAATCCAAATTTGAAGAGATGGTTTTAATAGCAAGAAAAGTAGCAAGACTATTGCCTTTTAAATCAATTCAGGTGAATATGATGGATTAGAAATGATCCAATCTGATTTGGCACTTTGTGATAAAACAGATTTGGAAATCCAGCACTCGGTAGGCCTAAAAAAGAGCTTTACCAATTTCGAAGTAGTCTTTCCACCTTTATGAGAATCATCCAACCTGCTTGTAAAGTGGTCCTTCAAGGCTCAGGTGCTATCTCTTACAAACAATCATTCCTGATTTCCCCAGTTGTTAGTGCTTCTTCCCTCCTCAAATTATCTTGCATTACTAGTCTGTGCAAATGTTACATCCCTACCTCCACTACACTGTCACAGGAGACTAAAAATCCCTTGAGGATGGTGTTTCTTTTATTTTTGTATCTCCTCCATCCAGGGCCTCATTCATAGTAGGCACTTAATAAATGTTTGTAAAATTGAATTAAAAGTGGGGAGGAAGCAGCTGGGAGCAAATGCAGCTAGTGCCCTGGAAGTTGATGTTTTGGGGACATGTATGGCCTTACAAAGCTCCTTAACTACATTAAATAGTTTAATTTTTTAAAAGCATGTATGCATCGATACAGCCAAGGAAGTCTGAGCCACTACACAGTGCAAAGTCTTAGGAATGAGCACCTAAGAGCAATTAACTCGACTCCTAGAAAGATTCTGTTAAAAAATATGAAACTAGGTTAATCTTTCACTAGGGTGTGGACAAGACTACCTTCTGACCTACATGCTAACAGAGGCAAAGGAAGGATGCACTGTAACCTAGAGAGCTGGCAAGGAGAAGGAGTGGAATTGGCAGATAAATGGTAATAAAGCATAAGGAAAATATGAATTTCTGAATTCAGGGTAAATCATAAGATCCTATGTACCTACCATAGGTGAATGTTGTCAGAGATAAGTATTATCAGAAAGACTCTGTCATAGCAACCTCAAGCTGTAGAGTTGTTTACATATGAATGTGAATTAGCCTTTTACAAGGCTCCTATTGCCAAGGCTACCATTTGTGTCAAGGGTCAAATAAGCAATGTTCAAAATACACAAGTTAAATTTTTGACTATCTTGCAATAATGTAGTCAACTTTTAATTATCTTCACAATATAGAGGAGCATTAAATGCAGAACACCAGATGATCAAGATGATCCAAACATTTTTCTGGCTCCCAAAGTAGTAGTAGTTGAGTTCCAAGGATCAAACTGAGAGGCAAGGAACTAAGACAATCCCTAGGACCTAGAGTTGGGATTGCTGATCCAAAGAGGTTCTTCTGATGTGATCTATGGTGTAGGGTTTGTCACCAAATGATGGTAGGCTCCAAAAGTTGGGTTTCAGTCATGAGAAGAGTTCACAATGGCATTCTCTTTGGCAAAAGGTAGATTTATTTAGGGGAATAGGCTACAGACAAAATGAAGGGATACAATAGACACTGGGAATGGTAAATATGAAATAGAATGGGAGAGTATATAAAAGGCACATTCCTCAGTGGCAAAGTGCCTTGGCAGGTTGACCCAAAGGAAGTTAGTAGCCATGGGATGGTCCATAATATTTTACATGGAAAATTTAACCTTAGGGACATGACTGGGATTTCTGATAAGGCAAGGCAAGGTGAAACTGCTCAAGACCTCTAAAGAGGGTGGATCTCAGGAGTTTGACATTACTTGGATTTCAGATTGGACCACCTCCCTAAAGGGTGGGATCATGAAGCTCAGTTCTGCTGGCTTGTCTCAGGAATCAATTCTTTAATTTCTCTTGATCCAAAACAATATTCAGGATCTCCCCTTCTACTCCTCTTTTGAAAGATATATTCTAAAGGACTCTTTTCAGTTCTTTAAGTTATATCAGTTCAAAAAAAGGGGGCAATTTTCTTGGCTAACAAAGAACATTTTTTAAAAAAAAATAAAAGGACATAAGATGAGGCTGACTGCTTTGACTGATGGCTTCTTTTAATTGGATAAATTATCATTCAATAATTGAACAAATAGCAATTTCTGCATAGGTTTTACTGGACTTTAAGCTCAATATGCCATTCAATAAAATGGCAGCCAAAAACAAAAAACAAAAATAAAACTATGATCTTGAATTATATTGAGAGGAATGGCTCCAGGAATAGGAAGGTGACGATTTCTCATCAGACTTTATCTGGAATACCAGGTTCTGTTTTATATGTCACAGAAGGAAAAAATTGAGAAGCTAGGAAGTGTTCATAGTAGGACAACCAGATTGGTAAACTGACTTGAGTTCAAGTCACATGAGGCATGTTTCAAGGAACTGGGCATGATTAGTATGGGAAAGTGATAACTCAAGGAAAACATGATAGTTGTCTTCAAGTATCTGAAAAACTTTCATGGGAGAAAGAGGGATTATATATGATCTGTTTGGCCCCAGTGGTAAAAACCAAGAACAATGGGTAGAAATTAGAAGAAGGAAAATTTAGGGTCAATGTCAGGAAACATCTTAACCATTAGAGCCATCACAAAAATTCAATGAGTTTTCTCCATAGATGGTAGATTTCCCCCTGGGCACTTAGCCAAGAATTTATTAAGTCCTAACTATATAGTGTTAAGCACTTAGAATATAACAAAAGGCAAAAACAGCCCCTACACTCAAGGAACATATATTTTAATGGAGGAGCCATCATGAAAACAAGTAGGTAGGTACAATGTATGTACTAAATAGATATAAGGGACTCAGAGAGAAAAGCATTACTTGCTGGGAAGATCAGGAAAAGCCTCCTGGAGTGTGAAGGATTTGAGCTGTTTTAAAGGAAGTCAGAGAAACTAAAAAACAGGTAAAGTGTAAAAGAAGCTCATCATGGGGACCAGTGAGTCAAAAGGAATGGTAATAGGAGAGAGAGTGTCTTGTTTAAAGAACTATAAGTAGATGAGTATTGTTGAAATATAGAGTGAGTAAAGGGGAATAATTTGAAGAAGACTGAAAAAGGTTGAGAGGGGCCATTTTAGGAAGAATTTTGAATGCCAAATAGATGGCTTTACATTTTATCCTGCAGGCAGTTAGAAGCAACTGGAATTTATTAAGCCTTGGGTTTGACTTGAGCAAATAAATGCTTTTAAAAATTACCTTGGTAGTTGATTGGAGGAAAGACTGAAATGAGGAAAGACTGAGATAGGGAAACCAATGAAAAGATAAATTAGGTTCAAGGTAATGAGAACTTGAAGTGGCAACTGGATGAATGAAGAAAAGGGGATATATAGGGGAAATGTAAAGGAGAAACTACAAGATTTGGCAGTGAACTAGATGTATGGGGTCAGTCAGATTGAGTAATCATGGATGAAATTGAGATTAAGAACCTGGGTAACTAGAAAGATGGTGGTTTCTTCTATAATAAATTAAGAACATTTTTTTTTTCCTTTTTGAATTGATTTTTCTTGTGCAGCAAGATAATTATATAAATATGTATGCATATATTGGATTTAATATATATTTTACCATGTTTAACATATATTGGATTACTTGCCATCTGGGAGAAGGGATAGGAGGAAGGGGGAGGATTGGAACACAAGGTTTTGCAAGGGTTGATGTTGAAAATTATTTAGATTAGAAAAATTATCCATGTATATGTTTTGAAAATAAAAAGCTTTAATAAATAATAATAATTAATTGAGAAGAGAGGAAGGTTTTAGTGGAAAAATATGAACTTCTTTATTGGACATGTTGAGTTTGTAGTTTAGAATAGAGCTGGGTATGTAGATCTAAAAATTATCTGAATAGAGATGATAATTGAACCCATGAGGTTACCAGATGAGACAGCATATTAGAGAAAAGAGCCCAGCACAGAGCCTCAGGGATGCCCGAGGTCATGAGACTTGATGAGGCAGCAAAGTGGCTCAATGGATATAGTTCTGGGCCTAGAGCCAAGAAAACTTAAGTTTAAATCCATCCTCAAATACTTCTTAGCTGTGTATTCCTAGAAAAGTCACCTAATCCTGTTTGCCTCAGTTTCTATATCTGTAAAATGATTTGGAAGGAAATGGCAAACCACTCCAATATCTTTGCCAAGAAAATGCCAAATTGGGTCATAAAGAGTCAGATAGGACTACAACCACTGAACAACATACAATAAAGTAGGTTTGGCATAAATGAAGAATTAGCAAAGGAAACTCCAAAAGAATGATCAGACAGATAGAATTAGGAGAGAGTAATATCAAGAAAAACTAAAAAGGGGACAATATCCAAGAGAAATGATGAGTAACAGTGTCTTCAGAGTGGTCAAGGAGGATTGAGACAAGATGTGGGAATTAGAAAATTATTGATATAGAGGCTAGTTCTAGTTGAATGAAGTCAGAAGCCAGATTTCCAAGGGTTTAGAAGACCACAAAGGAAGAAGGAAGTAAAGGCAACTTTTTTCTTTTTTTAATATCTATTTTTAAAGTATTTTATTTTTTCCTAATACCTACAAAGATAGTTTTCAACATTTACCCTTGCAAAACCTTATGTTCCAAATTTTTCTCCCTCTCTCTTCCTCCCCCCTTCCCAAGACCACAAGCAATCCAATATAGGTTAAACATGTGCAGTTCTTCTAAACATATTTCCATATTCGTCATGCTGCACAAAAAAATCAGTTCAAAAGGGGAAAAATACAAGAAGGAAAAAAACAAGTAAACAACAACAAAAAGGTGAAAATACTATTCTTTGATCCACCTTCAGTCTCCATAGTTTTCTTTCTCTGGAAGTGAATGACACTTTTCATTCCATGTTTATTGGAATTTCCTTGAATCACCTCATTATTGAAAAGAGCCAAGTCCATCACAATTGATCATCACATCATCTTGTTACTATGTACAGTGTTCTCTTGGTTCTGCTCACTTCACTCAACATCAGTTCATATAAGTCTCTTGAGGCTTTTCTGAAATCAGCCTGCTCATCATTTTTTACAGAACAATAATATTCCATTACATTCATATACCATAACTTATTCAGAGTGTGATGAACATCCACTCGATTTCCAGTTTTTTGGAAGGCAGCTTTTTCAAGGAGTTAAACTGAGAAGGGGAGATAAGATAGAGGTATTCAACCAGAAGCTGGATCACCATTTATTGGAGGTTACAAAGGGGGATTACTCTAATGTATGGGTTGGGTTAGATGGTTGCTCAGGTACATTCCAACTTTCAAGTTCTGGAATTCTATGATTTATTAAGCACCTACCATTGGCAAGGTATTCACTGTAGTCCTATTATCCCTTGCTAAAGACCATGTTCCTATAAATTCTAAATGACCTTGATTGAAGCTTGGAGGAATGCCCAGGAAAACCAATCCTTCTTTGATACCTCACTTTAGTCTTCCCTTCCCTCTTGAGCACATCTCTACACCACAATTTTCTAACAGATATATTATTCTGAGACACTAGAGAAAAGATAAGCAAATGGTATAGAAGTAGGGAAAATAGTCAATCCCTCAGAGAACAGTAGAGCCTAAATAGAAAAAGCAAGAAAAGGAAACTTTATGAAGCAACAGAAGGGAAGAAAAGTAAAGCAGACAGAAAATCTTATTGGGACAATAAGGTGGATAGTTTAAGAAGGTTACAGAAAAAGAAATAGCCACTAGAACATACAATTATAATAATTGGTAATTATGATATTTTATGACTTGAATCTACTGTTGCAATTAGAATTCAAAGGAAGCCTTCTGGGACACCAAACTATTAATTCCATACTATTCCTTAGATCCATCAAAAAGTGAAAACAATCTCAACAGATCTATAGGCAATATCAGAAAAAGGAAAAGAATCAAAAGCCTCAACAAGTTCCACATCTATGGGGAAAAAATAAAGTGAGAAAGGTTGGAATAAGCTACAATTTCCCAGACAATGGGATTAAGATCTCAAGAAAGCATACTTAACATGATAGACTTATTGAGTGATTCTGAATCTGAGTTTTTAACACTCTAAATCTAGAATTTCTTGAGTTGACTGGCAGGACAGCTAAGTGGTCTAACAGATAAGAACACTGAGCTTTGAATGAGGAAGACATCTTCTGGAGTTCAAATATGGCCTCAGACACTCACTAATAGTGTGACCCTGGACAATTTACTTAATACCCTTTGCCTCAGTTTCTCATTTGTAAAATGAAATGGAGCAGGAAATGGCAAACAGTATTTTTTGTCAAGAAAATTACAAAACAAGGTTATGGAGAATTGGACACAGCTGAAAATGAATAACAAACTGAGTGGATTATATATTTTTTTCTAAATTCATAATAACTTGAATTTTAATTTATTTAAATATTAAAATCAATAGGTACTATACTGGCTGTGTATTACTAAATCAAATAAACAGTATTGGTTTAGTTGTAAATCACAGATGTACAGCTTGCCAATAATGATAGGCTATCCTCCTTGACTTTCTAGAGGTACCTAAATTAGAATTGTGCAGCATTAGGAAAGAGGAAATTATGAAATTTCAAAACTGGAAGGAGCCTATAAGATTATCTCCAATATTTTATAGATAGGAAAACTGAAGCTTAGATAAATTGCTACCTATTGCTCAGTATCACACATTAAGTCAGTAGTGATGCCAAAAACTGGAATACAAGCCTCTTGATTCCTAGGCCACAGATCTTTCTCATACAATTTTTTAACCTAACACATTTTAAAATTTATGTAAAATTGTATTCCAAAATTTTACACTTCAATGGATGGGACAGTTGATAGCCCTACTTTAATATTCACAAGTGATCTATTTTTCCATGGATACCTGAATTCTGGTAAGGAAAAAAAAATTTCAACTACATATCACCTAGGAACACATTTTCAAAAACTAAAAGTCTTTTCTACAGAGGTAGACTAAACTATGTGACTAGATTATGCAATCCTTGCATCCTCTTCTATCAACTATGCTCCTTTCTTCCTTCCATTGGTCATTTCCATACAATAGAATACAATAGAAGCTCTTTTAGGGCAGTGATTGTTCTTCCAAAGTCCAGAAGAGAGCTTAGAATAAAGTAGGAACTAAATAAGTGCTTATTGAATACTGTATCAAATTTCTTGGGTTTTTTCCCATTTCTTCATCATCTAAGGGTTGCGATCAAAAAGGGTTGGATTTGAAATCAAATGCTCTGATTCATATCCCATCCTTGCTATCTTTGGGGTCTTGGACAAGTCATTTACTGTTAATTTCCTTATCTATAAAATAGGGAGATGGGCTACAAAAGAGGATCAAATATGTGGCTTTGGGTTGTAGACACATACAACACTTAAATGTTATGCAATCATATTAAAATATGATTGGCAAATTAAATAAGAGTACAATAAAACATAATATTACATTTTAAAACTAAATCAATGGGTCTGTATCCCAAAGAGACCATAAAAGAGGGAAAAGCACCTATATGTGCAAACATATTTGTAGCAGCCCTTTTTTATAGTGTCAAGGAAATGGAAATTTGGTGGATGACCATCAGGTGGGAAATGACTGAATAAGCTATGGTATATAAATGTAATGGAATATGATTGTTCTTTAAGAAATGATAAGCAGGCTGATTTCAAAAAAACCTGGAAAGACTTATAAGAACTAATGCTAAGTTAAGTAAGTAGAACCAAGAGAACATTGTGCATAGAAACAACAAGATGATGTGATGATCAACTACAATGTACTTGGCTCTTTTCAACAATGAGATGATTCAAGGCAATTCCAATAGACTTGGGATGGAAAGTGCCATCCACATCCAAAGATAGAACTCAGAAGACTGAATGTGGAGCAAAGCATAACATTTCCACCTTTTGTTGTTATTGTTGTTTGCTTATTTTTTTCTCTAGAGTTTTTTTCTCCTTTTGATTTGATTTTTCTTGTGCAGCATGACAAATATGGAAATAAGTTTAGAAGAGTTGCACATGTTTAATTAATCTGTATCATATTGCTTCCTGTCTTAGGGAGAGAGGAGGGAGAGGAGAAAAATTTGAAATACAAGGTTTTATAAAGATGAGTGTTAAAAACTGTCTTTGCATGTATTTAGAAAAATAAAATACTATTAATAAAAAAATAAAACCAAGTCAACATGCAACACATATATATAATATATTAATATGTTATATATATTATATATATAATTAGTGGCCCTATTTCTATTTGAATTTCATGTAACTGGACTAGAAGACCTATATTTCAATAATGATTCTTGTGACACTATACTGTACTGATTCTCCCCCAGCCTCTCTTAATACTCCATTGTTTTCTTCTCTTATTCCCCTTCTTCTCAAACTGAAAACATTTCCCAAGTTTTCCTCAATCTTCTTTTCTCATTTCTACGTAATCTGTATCAGAGTTTTCATTCACTATCCTCATCTTAATTATCACTGCAGTGAAGATTAATAATCAAGTCTACATCTCTAGCTTTCTCCAAAACTTCAGCCCCATATCTCCAACTGTTATCTAAATACTCCTTTTTGAAATCCTTAAACATTTAAAACCAAGTTCATCATCTCCCTCCCACGAAAACCAATTCATTTTCTTGAGCTCCTTATGTCATACTACTTTATGTTACCATTATTCTCTCAGTTACATAGGCTTAAAGTTAACATAATTGCCTGTGATCCTTCCCTTTTCCCTACATTTAATGTCACCAGGTCTTATTGATTCTTCTTTTGTATCTTTTGAATTCATCCATTCCTTTCCATTCCCACTTTGTGCTGTTGTTATTTTTCAGTTGTGACTGACTTTTAATGACCCCATTTGAGCTTTTTTTGGCAAAGGTTCTGGAGTGGTTTGCCATTTCTTTCTCCAGCTCATTAGACATATGAGGAAACTGAGGCAAAGAGGATTGAATGACTTAATTAAGTGATGATTAAATCACAGAGCTAATAAGCGTGTGAGGTCAGATTTGAATTGGTCTCTGGCCAGTATTCCTGACCCCAAATCCCCAAGCACTCTATCCACATTGCCACCTAGTTGCCCCATTCCCACTGCCACTCTCCTAATTCAGAACTTTGTTAATTCATGATTAAACAATTGCACCTTTCCAAGATAAGTATTTCCTGCAACCAGTCTATCCTCTTGTCAATTTATCCTGTACACTACCACAAAATTATCTTAAAATACTTCTCTTCAATGTGAAAAGGAACATCAATTAACAACATCAGCAAGTATCTATCCATTTTTGCAGAGATAGGGGATTATGGGCATACAACATTACATATGATCCAGACAGAGTTCAATATGCAGCTTGGTTGTGCTGAACTCCTGTAGTCTTTAAATTTAAGGGGTGGCCTTTTAGAAGGATCAGTAGAGAATACATTGGGAATGTAGTATGTAAAAACAAAGTCAAAACTTCAGGGAGCCAAGATGGCAAAGGCTGTCCCATATTCACTGATAGACAACCAAGGAATGGTACCCCAGAACAAATCCTGGAGTAGCAATCCAGCAAACAGATAAACTAAAACAATTATTTAGTCTAGGAAGGGTCCATCTTACTCAGGTGGAGAGGAGTACAATCTAGGATGGGAAGTTTCCCAGTGGGCTATCAACAAGCCCCATATCAGCAAACCAGCAAAGCATCCTAAGAACCAATATGGTGGAGCAGACCAGCTCCAACACTGGGACACACACACACACACACACACACACACACCACACACACACACACACACACACGCCAGGAGAATTGGTAGACTTTGGCTCCAGGAACCACCATGTGTTTTAATGTAACCCTGGTCTGTCAGGCATCCTCCCATGGTTGGACCTCCATCCCAAGCTAGATCTCACTAAAACTCAGCATATGTCAGAGATCCCCACTAGAACTGCAATTCAGCACCAGCTAAGCTGGCAGACCCCCATGGCCTCCAGCAATTCCAGCTATCCCTCACCTCAGCCTCCTCAGCCCAGCACCAGAACTGAGGGTTCCTTGTGGCCCTCAGAGCAATATCATTTCAGCAGCAAGTAAACAATCAGAGCCTGTAGCCATTGGCACAAGAAGCCTGAAACAATGCCTCATCCACCCCAGGAAAAGAGATCAAATTTACAAAAAAAGAAAAAGGTCCCCAACCCCCAAAAAGATGAGCAAAAAAAATCTAACCATAAAAGGTTTTATGGTGACAGGGAAGATCAAGGATAATAATGTCAAAACACCAATGGGCAAAACCACAAAGCAAAATGGGAAGTGGTCTCAAGCTCAAAAAGAGCTCATGGAAGAGCTGAAAAAGGAAGAGCTCCAAAGCTTAAAATCATATAAGAGAGGTAGAAGAAAAATTTGGAAGAGCAATGAGAGAATTATGAAAAAAAGAAACCAACATCTTGGAAAACTGCTTAAAAAATAGAATTGGCTAAATGGAAAATAAGAAACAAAAATCCAATGAAGAAACCAAAGAACAATTTACAAGGAAGTAAAGAAAAAGTGGACATTCATGAACATAATTTCTTCTACTAACATATATATATATATATACACACACATATATATATATATATATATATATATCATGTTCTGCTGGGTACATGACAATGTTCTCTTTTATTTTACTTTATCTTGTTTTGTATTTATTTTGTTTTTCTTTTATTTTCTTACTCTTTTTTCAAAGAAAATCAATTTAATTTTTAAAATTTTAAAAAATCAACCAAGCAAATTCAAAATAATGAAAAAATGGAAGAAAATGTAAAATACTTCATGGGAAAAACAACTGACCTGGAAAATAAACCCAGGAGAGACAATATCAGAATCATTGGACTACCTGAAAGCCATCAAAACGAGGACGTGGGCAGCATCCTTCAAGAAATTTTCAAAGATAACTGGAGAGTGAGTAACAATCAGAATTACACAGAACTTTGCAGAATCAATATTAAAGGATTGGAGGTCAAAGGAGCCAGGACTATAACCAAGAATCACTTACCTGGCAAAAAAGCATAATACATCAATGATCATTCAATGGATTAGAAGGATTTCAAGCTTTCTCTAGGAGAATACTAGAACTAAACCAAAAAAAAAATACCCAAGAAAATATAAACAGGTCAAAAGGGAAAAGAAAACATAAAGGATTCAATAGAACTAAACTGGGAATGAGGAAGATTATATGTATGTGTAATTCCTAAAAGTTGTATTACTAATAGAACAACTAGAAGGAATATAAATAGAGGACATAAGGTGAATTTGAGGGAATGACAAAAATTAAGTAATGAGAAAAGGGTGAACTGAGTGTAGGTGGAAGGAAAGAGTAGAAGGGGGTCAATTATTTCAGGTAAAGAGGTGCAAAAAACCTATTAGAATTGCAACATGGTTAATATGGAAATATATATGTATAGAGGGAGACATATATGTATATATTTGTGTATGTATGTGTGTATATATATGTATAAATTAAAATGTTTGCCTTCTTGAGAAGCAGTGAAGAGGAAGGAGAAAAAGAATTGAGAACTTAAAAGTTTTTTAAATTATTGTTTAAAAAAATTACATGCCATTGGGAAATAGTTAATGAAATAAATAAAAAAATTAAAAAGTAATACTCTTTTCTACAAACTTCATCCTGTAGTATGTTTCCCCCCACTCACCTTCAGGGCTTGGAGAAAGATCATGAAACATTAAGCGATCCCATCATTAAAATTAAGTTCAATAATGCCTAATGGAATGTCACCTTTGAAATAGTCATTAAAGTCATCCTGCCTCATAATTTGATATAGTCCAAAGTATATGACTTCTACCTTGTCCAGCTAACAGCCCGTTGCCTAAAGAGAAGTCCATTATCCAGTGTGCCCTTACAACCTCTGCTCAAACTCTACCCTAAAGCTATAAAAATATGTTGCTTAATTTCCTAACTTACTATATACACCTAGATAAATAAAAGCTCAAGAGAGTAAAATCTGCAAATATCAATAAAGGAATACTTATTCCTTCAATTTTGATCTAGTCAATCTAGATTTCTTGGGTGATAAAAAGAGTAAAACAATGCCTCTTTAAAAATAATAATAACTAATATATGTATGTATATGCATATACACATATATTATATATATGCATATATATATACTCACCTATTTTGTGCCTAGCACTTTAGAAATATTATCTCATGTGATCCTCATATTAACTGTGGGAGGTAAGGCAGGAAGGGCTTTACAAATAAGTACTATTACTGTCTCCATTTTACAGATGAGGAAACTGTGTCAAACAGAAGTTGCCTAAGATCTCACAGCTAGTAAGTTTTCACTGTACCACTAGATGCATCAAAATAATTTACATTTATAGAGAATTTTAAGACCTATCAAGCACATTATATGCTAACTCATCTAATTCTCACAACAACTTTGTGAGGAAGTTGGTATTATTATCCCCATTTTACTGGTGAGGAAACTGAGGCCCAGAGAAGTTAAAAGATTTGCCTAGTGTCCCACAGCCTGCAAGTCTCTAAGGCAGGATTCAAACTCAGGACTTTCTGACCTCAACTTCCACATTCTATCCACTACACCACCCAGCTGAAATTATATAAGGAATTGTATAATTATTTCTTCTTATGAACTATTGTAATTTTTTAAATTTTGTGTAGCATTTGTGTATTATGTATATGTTTATGTATTATTTTTAAAGTAAGTTTTATTGGCTGAATGTGGTGGTGTATATCTGTAGTCCCTACTACTATGGAGGCTAAAGCTAAAGCTAAAGCTGATGGATAACTCGAGTTCCAAAGTTCTGAGCTGCAGTAAAGCTCAAGATAGTTGGGTCCATACTAAGTCTAGTCGCAATATGGTCAGACTCTAGGAGCGGGAGGGACCATTAGACTCCCTAAAATGGTGTGTACCAGCCCGGGTCAGAAACAGACAAGATTGAAACTTCTATGTTAATAGCAGGGGGAATAGGATTGAGTGGCCACTGTACCTCTAGCCTAGGTGATATAGAGAAAAGAAAAGGAAAAAAAAGGAAAAGAGAAAGAAAGAGAAAAAGAGAGGAAGGAAGGAAAGAAGCTTCAAAGGAAGGAAGAAAGGAGAAGGAAGGAAGAGAAAGGGAGAGAGCAAGGAAGGAAGAAAAAAGAAAGATAAGGTGAGAAAGGAAGAGAGGAGGGAAAAAAGAAGGAAGCTTTGAAGGAAGGAAGAAAGGATAAAAGAAAGAGGGAGATGAAGGAAAGAAGGAAGAGAAAGGAAAAAGGAAGGAATATACAATAAAGGAAGATGGGAAGCTTCAAAGGAAGGAAGAAAGGAAAAAGGAAACAGAGAAAAAAAGAAAGGTTTTATGTTTATCTTTTATTTTTACATCACCAATGTTGGATATAATTCCCCCTTAAAAACTGAATTCTCTATTATAATTGAAAATATTATATAAAATAATCAATATGGTAACCCTGTGTGACAATGCATGCAACATAAGCCTTCTTTATCTCCCACCTCCATGACAAGAAGAGGGAGATGTATTTTATAATTTATTTTGCAGGACTATAACTGGGTTTTCATTTACTCAGAATTTGACTTTCTTTTATTGATCTTCCACCTTACAATCTTATAGTTAATTGTTTAGACTGTTGTCATGGTTTTGCTTATTTCATTATGTATTCCCCATCATATACAACTTTCCATGTTTCTCTGAATCTCTCATAGTCACCAGTAATATTCCATTATATCCAATACTGTCTTTTTCCAGTCAATAGAGCTGCCACATTAGATAACATTTCTTCTTTGAAAATTATTTATTACAAATTGGGAAATCATCTTTACATTTAAAGGTTCTGATAAAGGCCTCATTTCTAAAATATATTGAGAATTGTCTCATATTTATAAGAATTCAAGCCACTCTCCAGTCGATAAATGGTCAAAGGATATGAACAGACAATTTTCAGATGATGAAATTAAAACTATTTGTAGTTATATGAAAAGGTGCTCCAATTCACTATTGAGCAGAGAAATGCAAATTAAGACAACTCTGAGATCCACTACACACCTGTCAGATTGGCTAAAATGACAGGAAAAGATAATGATGAATGTTGGAGGGGATGTGGGAAAACTGGGACAAAAATACATTGTTGGTGGAACTGTGAATGGATCTGTGAATGGATTCTGGAGAGCAATCTGGAACTATGCTCAAAAGGTTATCAAACTGTGCATACCCTTTGACCCAGAAGTGTTTCTATTGGGCTTATATCCCAAAGAGATCTTAGAGGAGGGAAAGGGACCCACATGTTCAAGAATGTTTGTGGCACCCCTTTTTGTAGTGGCAAGAAACTGGAAACTGAAGGGATGCCCATCAATTGGAGAGTGGCTGAATAAATTATGGTATACGAATGTTATGGAATATTATTGTTCTGTGAGAAACGACCAGCAGGATGATTTCAGAGAGGCCTGGAGAGACTTGCATGAACTGATGCTGAGTGAAACGAGCAGAACAAGGAGATCATTATACACGGCAACAACAATACTATATGACGATCAATTCTGATGGACATGGCTCTCTTCAACAATGAAATGTTTCAGACCAATTACAATTGTTCAGTGAAGAAAGCCATATACACCTAGAGAGAGGGATATGAAATGTGGACCACAACATAACATTTTCATGTTCTCTATTGATATTTGCTTGTATTATGCTTCCCTTCTCAGATTTTTTTTCTTGTGGATCCGACTTTTCTTGCACAGCAAGATAACTGTAAAAATATGTATACACGTATTTGATTTGTCAAGTATTTTAACATAATTAACATGTAGTAGACTTCCTGCCATCTAGGGGTAGGGTGGGGACTAGGGGGGAAAATTTGTAACAGGAAAGCTTTGCAAGGGTGAAGTTGAAGAATTACCCATACATATGTTTTCCAAATAAAAAGCTTTAATAAAAAAAGAAAATTATTTATTACTACAAAGAGAATATGAGGCAGCATAATGTAAAAGGGAGAGAACTGGTCTTAGAGTCAGGAAGACCTGGATTCAAGTCCTTTCACTGACACATACAAGTTGAATCACTAGACAAATCACTTGATTCCTCAAGGACCTAAGCAATGCTCTGGGACTATCAATACTAATCAATCTGTATTGGTAGAGGAAGTTTCTCACTGGGAACTAATGAAATCATAAGTCTGGTTTAAAAGAAGAGGAAGAATCCTTCAAACCAGCTGAAAGACTTCCTCACTAGATCTTTCCTTTCCTCCCTGTTGCAATAAAAATGCCTCTCCCTAGCCAGCAGGGTTCTGACTTTCAACTGGTGATTTCAAAGAACAGTAATAACAATGACATTTATATAGTGCCTACTCTGTGCCAGGCTTCACAAATATTATCTCATACAATTTGGAACTATACCCAAAAAGCTATCAAACTGTGCATACCTATCGATCCAGCAAAATTACTGCTAGATCTATATCCCAAAGATATCCACAGAAAGGGAAAAGGACCTATTTGTATGAAAATATTTATAGCAGCTCTTTTTGTAGTAGTGAAGAATTGGGAATCAAAGGGATGCCTATCAATTAGGGAATGGGTAAACAAAATCATGAAGAGCTATGAATGACTTAGCTATTCTCAGTAAGACAATGATCCAAGACAATCCCAAAGAACTATGATGAAGCATGCTATCCATCTCCAGGAATAGAATTGATATTGTCTGAAAACAGACTGAGGCATGTTATTTTTCACTTCCTTCCTTTTTTTTTAAATTGAGTCTTCTTGTACAAAATGACTAACAGAAATGTTTTACATCATCGCACTTGCATAACTTACATCAGATTGCTGTCTCAGGGAAGGGGTGGGAACATTTTTTAAAAATGTTAAAAAAATGTGTTAACATGTAATTAGGGAAAAATAAAATGTTATTCAAAAAATAAATATTTATTCTTCACAACAACCCTTGGAGATAGATTCCATTATTATGTTCATTTTACAGTTGAGGAAACCAAGGCAAGCAGAAGTTCAGGTACTTGGCAAAGTAACACATCTAGTATCTCAGACTGGATTTGAAGTCAGATCTTCTTGATTATAGGATCAGCACTCTTTCCATTCAGCCAGCTAGTTGCCATTATTCAATTTAGTCTTATGAAGTATCTCCTATGTGCAAGGCAGTAGTAGTAGTCCAAGAGAGAGACTGACCAATTCTATGGATTGTCCATTCAACTTCATCTCATAATCTCTAAAACATACATTAGTCATCCATTTGATTTTTCCTTTGTGAATAGGAAGCCTTTTCTGTGTAAAGAAGCAACTAAGTGGCAGTCAGTTGGAATTAGGAAGTTCAAATTCTGTCTCTGATATTCACTAACTATGTGATCCTAGGCAAGACATTTAATTTTCCTGTGCCTCAGTTTCCCCATTTGTCATTATTTTATTATTGTTGAATAATTACATTGAACTCTTTTTGAGATATTATAATCCTAATTTAGAAAGCTCCCAAACTCCCAAACTTTATGCAAACAGTATAACATCATTTCCAAACAGGAACAGCCAAACAGGTCCTTATACCTCAGACAGATTCTTAGAGAGAATCTCTTTTCTATTTGGAATGTGTGCTGGATATTCTCCATGCTTGCAGCAAACACCTTGGGTGAACATATGTCTCTGTGTTTTATGCCTCATTTGATATTAATTATCAGAGGGTGGTAGAACAGCTATATCTCTGGTTGTATCTTTCAAGGAATCTTGCTTGATTTGAACATATGAATGAAAGATGTCTCTCTGGAGGTGTTCTTGAAGTACCTTTAAAATTTTGCTCTACATCAAATGCTTTTTTAGAGTAAAAAAATATTAAGCCAAGTGAGATCTCGTATTTCTATGTCTTTTGATTAACTGCATAACTGTTGTAATGGAGGTCTAGCATATACCCAGATCATCTATGATAGAATCCCTGCTATGGAGCATATCATCTCAGGTCATTGGAATATTACATCATAAAAGTGTATTCTGCCATAGAATATCACTAGCAAAGCCTTCCTGTTTCTGTCTCATACTTTTACCAAGGAAATCCTCAATACATACAGAGATTTTTCTCAAAGATTTTATAAAGATGGGGAAAATAACTTAACAGTTTGGTTGTTGCTGATTTTTTCTCAAATTACCTTTTTAGGTCCAAGTTATTTTTTTAAGCATTTCATATCTTTCTATTTTTCAGATATGCAGAAGATTAGGTGACCTCCAGTATTGACCTCCTTATGGATACTCTTTCCATCTCATATTTTTAAGGTCCTTTTCTAAATCCAATGGAAGAAAACTCATATTGAGAACTGCAATGTTAGAGTTCAAATATAATACTAATAACAAATATAGCAAGTGGCATTTACATAGCTCTTTAAGGTTTGTGAAGCACTTTACAATTATCATCTCATTTTACCTTCACAATCCTGGAAGTAGGTGCTATTATCATCCTTATTTGACAGATGAGGAAACTGAGGTAGACAGGTCTGCTGCTCAGGGTCACATAGCCAGTAAATCTCTAAGACTTGAATTTAATTCAAATCTTCCTGATTCTAAGTCCAGCATTCTCTCCATTGTGTTACCTAGCTATCTAAAAAAAAAAAAACTGCCATTAATAAAAAAAAGATTTGTTTTAGGAATCGTTTCCATTTTAACCTGTTTTTTTCTTCTAATCATATTCCTAAGAGAATTGGACTTTTAGAAAAATGATCCTAGATTTTTTGTTGTTCAGCCATTTAAGTATGTCCAACTCTTTATGTCCCCATTTTCTTGGCAAAGAAACTGGAAGGGTTTGCCATTTCCTTCTCCAAGTCATTTTACAGATGAAGAAATTGTAGCATAAAGAGTTAAGTGATTCTCCCAGGGTCACACAGCTAATAATTGTATGAGGCCATATTTGAACTCAAGATGAGTCTTCCTAACTCCAGGCCCAGTATCACCTAGTTGCCTTTAAAAAAAATCGCATTTTTCAATCATGACCTTCAGACTGACTAGTCATTTCGGGAGTAGAGTCTTGACAAAAATAGGAGAAAAAAGAAAAGATCCAATTATTAACTGGTTATTAGTATTTAGAATAATATTAATTTCCCTCATTTCCTACTTTGATTCACTGAGAAATAATTAGATGAATAGTATAGTGGATTACACATTGGAAATAACATTGTGTTTTCAATGACCCAGGCCTCCAAAATAAGTCTATCTTTTCCATCTTTTTAATGAGATGGTATGGAGTGGGGGGTGGGGTGTCATAATGAGTGCCTGGTCCTATTCAGAAGTTGGATGGATGATAGGTAGATAGATAGTTAGACAAATAGAGCATTTATTATGAAATTACTATGTGCCAGGCACTTTGCAAATTACACAAATACAAGCAAACAAAATAGTCCCTGCTTTCAAGAAGCTTACATTCTAATGAAGGGAAACAACAAATAAATGAGAACTGGAAAGGGAAAGGAAACAGCATGGTGAAAGGGGCTTAGAAGTGGTCTGGAGGCTCAGGCCCTAGCAAGAGAAGATGACCTACCACCTATCAAATCTGAGAATCTTGGGGCAGCTGGGTGGCGCAGTGGTTAGAGCACCAGCCCTGAAGTCAGGAGGACCTGAGTTCAAATCTGGTCTCAGACACTTCCTAGCTGTGTGACCCTGGGCAAGTCACTTAACCCCTATTGCCTCAGCAAAAAGCAAAAAAAAAAAAAAATCTGAGGATCTCCCAGGTTAAGTCGAGTTACTAAGACAGAGGTAAAGACAATGAATTTGAGTAGAAGTCTCATGGAATAATAAAATAAGAATTCTGAGTCTGGGACTGACAAATAGAAATTTAAGACCACTTGAATTCACCCAGATACCAGAGTGGGATCTTTAGAGTAACTTCCAAGTTTTATGTACCTCCCTCCAAATCTGAGAGCTAGCTCTTATCCCTTTGTTCAAACACATTGCGTATGGATTCTGTTCCCATCTATCTGAGCTGTGAGTTGGTGTTTCCACCAATTTGATCATTGGATTCCTTATGTCGCTCCCATCTTCCATCCAACAAAAGCCTTTCTTTGATCTTTTATACCATTGGATTACCTTTACAATATTACAAAGACATTCTTGCATGTAGGCTTTAATCAGAATAGTAGAAATTAACCAAAACAAGTTAATATCAATGCATCTAGAACTTAAATGATTTAGCCCATTCCCCTTAAGTCCCTGTCTGCACCTAATGGCATGCAGAACAAAAGCCTGTAAATTCAGTATATCATCTCCTTCTATGAGCAGTGAGTAAGCAAGGGCATTCAATCAGAGCTTTTCACTCATGACAAAGGTCCTTCTGTAAATCAGAATTTTTTGAAGAATTAAAGAAACTCAGAGCACTCTAATAGTCTCTCCTAAAGACAATATGGATTATGTAAGCAGGGCAATAACTCCAATAGTTTTCTTTCAGTATATCATATATTTCCAATTCCCTAGTGCTATCTGGAACATACATTTAATTTATTTCTCTCTCCTTGTTGTTGAATATTTTCAGTCATGTCTGATACTTAGTGAACTCATTTAGGATTTTCTTGGCAAAAATACTGGAGTGGTTTGTCATTTCCTTCCCTAGCTCAATTTATAGATGGGGAAACTGAGGTAAACAGGAGAAAGTGATTTGCTCAGGATAATACTGGTAATATCTAAGACCAGATTTGAATTTATGAAAATGAATCTTTCTGATACCAAGCCCAGTGCTCTATCCACTGTGCCACCAAATAATTATGAAGAACACTTGGCTATCGTGATCCCTCCAAGGCATCCAGAGAAACCTGTCTCCAGAAGAAGGTGACCCATTTCCCTTTCCACTCTCCAAGTTACAATTTATCCTTTTTAAATCCCCTCAGCTTCCAGCATCCATCACAAGTGCTCTCTCCACATTCATATTCTTTTTGTGGCACTGTATGACCGTGAGTCATACAATACCAGAGTCAATGAAGAATGAAAGTTGGGGGTCATCCCGAAGGACAGTACAACAGTGTATGATAGGTATAAGTAAGCTAGAGAATATTATCAATAAAGAATTTTGCAGAATATGCCACATGAATAATGTCAAGAAAAATGTATAAATAGAAAATGAAATGGATGTATCATATATCAGCTATCATATATAGCTGATAAGCAATCAACATGATGCACTAATATCCAATGCCAAGATGGACCACCTATTATAAGAGAACATGGATGAAAATTGCCTAGGATGTTTTACAAGAGGAATGACAATTTGCTCCATTGGAATGAATACCGTCATTGATATCTGAGATCTATCAGAGTTACAAAGTCTTGATGTTCAGAAATTTCAGTCTTTGTAACTTCATTTTGGGGTTTTCTTGGCAGAGATACTAGAGTGCTTTGCCATTTCCTTTTCCAAATCATTTTACAGATGAAGAAACTGAGGCATCTAAGGTCACACATCTAGAAAGTGTCTGAGGCTGGATTTGAACTCATGAACTGTCACTAGATGAATGTAATCCATTATAAGTCTCCAAGGAAGTTTTTACAGAATCTCAAAGTTCAAAAAACATATATATATGCAATTTGGTAGATATAATAATAAAAAAAGCATTAACCCATCTTGGCCTCAGTTTACTTATCTGTAAAAATTTGGCCTTTTGTAGCCCCTTCTCGTTATAAATCAATGGTCCTATGATCCCATGATTCTATAACTTGAGTTCAAATTCTGACAATGCCATTTACTGTACATGTGAATTTAAATTACCTCACCTCCCTGTGCCTCAGTTTCCTCATATTTAAATGAAAAGGTTGGCAAAAATTCTCAACTCTGTCATTCAGTAAACATTTATTAAGCACCTACTGTGTTACAAGCATTGTGCTAAGCTGCTGGATAGCTATAGATTCTCTAGGATTCAGAGTGAATGTTAGTAGCAATTGTTCCTGTTTTGGACAGAAGTCCCCTCCTAGATTAAATTTTTTTTTAAACAAGGTAAAAGAGACCATTCTTTGCCTCATTATTTTTACCTAGCCTTAATCACTGAATGGGTGTTGTCTCAGTCAAACTGAGACTTAGGAAAAAACATTAATTTAAAAAGAACAAGATCTCCCTCTCCATCCCTGGCCATCTCCAGTCATTCTGATCTATGTCTTGCTACTCAAGCCAGATGGCTTGGAGGAAATAGTGAGACTGGTTACTTTGCACAGCCCAGCCTTATCTAAATGTAATTCCCTTGCAAATTATGTCACCTTCTTAATGTCATGGTCCTCTTCGACAATGAAGGACAAACAATAACAATAAGAAGTGCCTACTACGTTCCAGGCATTATACTAAATGCTAGCTAGCTCTAGATTTATGATCCTATTCAAACCTATCCCCTATTCAATATCCCTCCTAAGTGATCATCCAACCTCCACTTAAAGACCTTCAGTGATTTGAAATCCCCTGCCTTACAAAGAAACCAATTTTACTTTTGGACAGTTTTATCGAAATTTTTTCCTGTATTTTGAATCAACACCTGCCTCTGATACTTCCATTCAATGCTTTTAATTTTGTTTTATGGGGCCATATAATCCCTCCGCCACAAGACAAAATATTTTTTCCCTTCATAACATGTTATATTTCTTCTTCAAGCTGAATACCCCCAATTCCATCGATTGATCATCAATTGGGATGCCCTCTAGTCCTATCAATTATCCTTTCCTGGATGCTTCCTGTTTTTTCAAAGTCCTTCCTAAAACATGGTGATCAGAATACAGTAACATACTCCAATATGATTAGACAAGATGTGAGGGTAGTGGGACTATCCCTCAGTCTGAACAGTATGTCTCTTTGAATGTAGTTCAAGGTGCCATTGACTCTTTTGGATGCCACACCCCACTATGGACTCACATTAAGCTTCTAGCACATTAAAAACATCATACCATTATCATACAAACTATTGTGTAGCCATGCTTTCCCCATTACGTATTTGTACAATTGATTTTTTTAACCCAAATGTGATTAAAATTTTCAATTATCTTTATAAGATTTCATTCCATTGGCTTTAGATTTAAATTTAGCCTATTTAAATTTAGGTAGCACAGTGTTATATTGAATGCTGGGTTTGGAGTCAGGAAAACCTGGTATAATTAGCCTCTCAGACACTTATTAGCTGGATAAATCACAACTACTGACTGCCTCAGTTTCTTCAGCTGTAAAATGGAGATAATAATAGCACCTTTTTTGTTCAGTCATTTCAATTTTATCTGACTCTTTACCACCCTCTTTGGAGTTTTCTTGGAAAATATGCCGAAATGGTTTGCCATTTCCTTGTCCAGCTCATTTGACACATGAGGAAACTGAGGTAGAGTTAAATGATTTGTCCAGAGTCTCACAGCTAGTGAGTGTCTGAGGCTGGATTTGAACTCAAGAAAAGGAATCTTTCTGATTCCAGGCCCAGCTCTCTATCTGCTTCATCCCCTAGCTAACTTAACAACACCTCCCTTCCCCAGTGTTATAAAGAACAAATAGGATAATAATTGTAAAATTCTTAGCACAGTATCTAACAAATAGTAAGCACTTTATAAATGTTAACTCTTATTATTGTGCAGCTAAGTAATATATTGAATAGACTTCTGGGCCTGGAGTCAGAAAGACTCAAATCTGTCTTCAGATATTTACTGTGCAACCCTGAGAAAGTCACTTAATCCCATTTGCCTCAGTTTACTCATCTGTAAAATGGAGCTGGAGAAGAAAATGGGAAACCATAATGGTATCTTTGTCAAGAAAACCCAAATGGGTTCACAAAGAGCTGGACATGACTGAAATGGCAATTATTATCAACATTATCATCATTATTGTCAACAATTATTATTACCTTTTTAAACTTTGTTATCCATGATGTTAGCTATACTTCTCAGCTTTGTATCACTGGCATATAGGAATAGCATATTATTTCTGCTTTTCTTTGTCATTGATAAAAATGTTGAGTAGAGCAGGGCCAAAAGCAGATCCCTGAGGTCCTCCACTAAACTTACAAATCAAGTAAGTAGCTACTACTCACATCACTGTTTTCTTGTCTAAAACTTAAGGGTCAAATGTGTTTTTTTAATAGCTCAGGAAATAATTCTGATAGGACTACTAATCTGCTTAAAACATTCTCATATCTTTTAATTTAGAAATAAAAAAAGAAATCCTTCAGGCTTCCTTGAGATTACTTGCAATCTTAACTATGTTTATATCAATGTAGGGGCTCTAAATCCTTAAATCATCTGATTTGGCAGCAATTTTAGCATTTCTAGAATTGTCACATAAATGAGCCAATATAGAGGCTCACATCCACTTCCGGAAGAGAAATTTTTTGTTCCAGTCTCCAGAACAGTTTGTCATTCTACGTGTCACAACCTCATTTAAGGTCACAAAAGTTGCAGAGAGAGGCTGGATTGTGTATTCTAGACACTTGTAGCCCAGCCAGAAAACTGCCCTCCCAGACTGATGATCAAATGCTTTCAGCCTGTGTTCTCTGAGTTCTGCTTCATTCCTTAAGTGGTATGAAGGCCAGTCTTTTCTCCTTCAGCCTAATGATTAATGAAGTCATGGTATGACCCTAAAGATGCAATATTCTCTGAGAGTTAAACAGTAGTGTGAAAACTCTAGAGCCAGAGGTTCTAATTCTAGCATCTTCCCCTCCCAGTGAAAAGACAGCTGATCTCAAAGAGAGGAACAAATCCTGCCTCTGATCCATTCTGGCAATATGAGCCTAGGAAAGTCATTTACCTTGATGTACTTTAGTCTAGGCTACAAGTTAAAAAGATGCCTACTTGTATTGTAGAGAGAGTTTCCTCATCAAGTAGGTCCCTATACCAATGAAATCCTTATCCTATCCTTCAGGAAAATGATTGAAAGCCTCATTTTCCCTCATTTATAGAGTATGATCGACAATGCAAATATCCTTCAATATATATGAATTCTCAAAAAGTTGACTGCAAAGCAGAATTCTGTCAAATGCTATAATAATAAAAATCATTTGGGAGGCAGGTTAGTGGAGTGAGGTTGAGGGAGCTAGGTAAGAAAAGGTAAGGTAAGGGTAAGTTTAGGATTAATAGCTTGCCCAGCCTGCTTAGGTCCACACCATTTGACAAATTTGCACAATAAGATAATGAGGAAAGCCTGTTTCTAACCAACATTGGAGTAATAATACCAGGAAACAAATCCTTTGCTTTTACTCCTCACAGAGCTATGTAGAGTGTCAAATTCCATTGCTAGAGAACTAATTAAATCTCAAAACAAAATCCATGAGTGTTAATAGTCACACCCATGATTCAAAAATTTTTATTTCAATTCTTAGATGGTGGAATTAATATTCACCCTCTGAAATTTGTTCCATAGACAACTATGGAACAATATATGCCAAATAACATGAGCTATATAAATATATAAATATAAACATAGGTTGTCAAGAGACTTATAATTTAGTAGCAGATGCACAGGCCCATAAACTGATGTAGTAGTGTCAGAAGGCAAGAATCAGATTATCTAAAATCCAACTCAGGGGTGAGAATCCCACCTCTCAATAAGAATCCATAGATTTCAGGATAAAAATTAAATTTCACTTCTGATTCTGAGTCTTCTGGTTTGACTTTACTACAAATCCTAAACTAGCTCTATTAATGCCTTCTTTCTACATCACATCCTTATCTTTACTGGATATGATTAGTTTTGGCTTTTTTCCCATCAAAAAAGTTACCTGGACAACAAGGGTAAGATATGCATAAGTAAGTAATATGAAAAAATGGCATAAAAAGATAAAACTAAATCCAAGATGCTTTTGGAAAATGTGCATAATGAATATCTACTATACTGAAATTCACTTGCCTACTTACTCAACAAAATTATTCATCTCCAAATATTAAACTGTGTAAATTCATTCTTTAAATTATTGTTTGGTTGTTTTCTAGTTGTTTCTGACTTTTTCTGACATAATTTGGAGTTTTCTTAGCAAAGATACTGGTGTAGTTTGCCATTTTCTCCTTCCAACTCTTTTGACAAATGAGGAAACTGAGGCAATTTAATGACTTGTCCAGGGTCACATAGCTAGTGTCTGAAGTTGGATTTGACCTTAGGAAGATGAGTTTTCCTGACTCCATTCCTAACACTTTATTCATTTTGCCACCTACCTTCCTCATCCATTAAATAAATAATTTCATTTCTTTTTTCCTTTTCCAATTTTTTTCTATTTCTTTTTTCATTTTTTTTAACAGCCAGCCACTTAGTACAGTCCCTGGCAAAGAATAAGGGTTTAATAAATGTTTTTATTTTCTCATTCATTCAAATTAACCCCTAGTAATCATATTCTTGGTGCTAAAATTTCTAATTTCCTAATTTCCTCTTTTCTAATTTCAATAAAATCGTATTTTATAATCCTTTCATCTGCTTTTGCTAATTTGAGTGGCATTCAACATGCCAATGGGCAGCATCTTAATAGCTAATATTTCTATAGCATTTTAAGGGTTGCAAAACATTTTACATATGTTATTTCATTCAATCCTCACAAAACTCCTGTGAAATAGGTGTTAAAAAATTTTCAACAATGAGGAAACTGAGGTAGGGTGACTTGTCTATAGTCATATAGCTAAAATTAATTATAATTTTAATAATGTTTTTTTTAATTTAAGTTTTGAAAGACCCCAAATATCTTTTGGAGTTTTATTTAATTCATGTTTCCAAAATGATCTGCAGAATTAGTAGCTTAATTCAATAAATCAAAATTAGTAAGTACAGTGTGTATGGAACAAAACACTCCTAAAAAGGAATAATTCCAAAATATTGGTTGGTATAAAATAAGGAAGAAATGCACTGACCTATTTCTTAAGAATGTTTGTCAGCAGTGGTCAATAATCAGCATAGCTACCTGGTAAAGTCTCCATGCAGCCTAATGATTAGGCCATTAAAACATTTTAGAAAAGAGTTTTTTGTTTTTCTTTAACAATTTCTTAACCAAACTTTGACCTAGCCAATCAATCACTGACCTCTCCTTGCTGATGCTCCTTGCTGGCTTGATGAGTGCTAATTGTAAAGGAAAGTGTAACCTTCATAAAAGATGGATTGCTTCACTATCTTGAGGACTCATGGTCCTCTCAACCTTTGCCAAACAGGCAGGCTAACACAGACCCTGTTGTCTCCTTCTCCTCTGCACCAGCTGGAGTCCTCTGAGCAAAGCAGGCCTGATAGAAGCAACAACAGTTTGTGAGGCCATCTGCCCAGTGGAAGATCCACCTGCCTCATCTCCTTGGCCCCTCAATCTCTCTCTCTCTTTGGAGACCCTCCTCACCTGGCATTGTTTCTGGAAGCAAATGGGCTCCCTGTTGGGGAGCTCAATCTGTCATTCTCAGGGTTGACAAGGCTTTAACAGATTGCCCTTTTGAAGAGCAATTCTGTCTCAGTCAGTCTCTCCATACCAAGGGAAGAAGTAGTGGCTCTTGGACCTAGGAAGTTGCCTTACGGTCTGAACTGCATCCTAATTCTGCAGCATCTAAAACACAAAAGGTCAAGGAAGATTTTAAATGCAGAACAGTTCAAAATGAGTGGTTTTGTTCAAGGCCTTCAAGATTTTATTTTAACTTTTAATAGTATTATTTTTCCAAATACATGCAAAGACAGTTTTTAAGATTCACCTTTGCAAAACTTTGTGTTCCAAATTTTCCTTCCTTTTCTTCTTCCCCCCAAGACAGCAAGCAATGTGATATAGGTTAAACATATGCAATTCTTTTAAATATATTTCCATATTCATCATGCTGCACAAGAAAAATCAGATCAAAAGGGGAAAAAACACAGAAAAAGAAAAATAAGCAAACACAATACAACAACAACAACAAAGATGAAAATATGCTTTGATTTACATCCGGTCTACATAATTTTGTTTCTAGATGTGGATGGCACTTTCCATCATTAGTCTATTGGAATTGCTTGAATCATCTCATCGTTGAAGAGTCAAGTCCATTATAGTTGATCTTCCCATAATCTTATTGTTGCTGTGTACAATGTTCTTTTGGTTCTGCTCCCTTCACTTAGCAACAGTTCATGTAAATGTTTCTAGACTTTTCTGAAATCAGCCTGCTCATCATTTCTTATAAAAGAGTAATATTCCATAACATTCATATATCATAATTTATTCAGCCACTCTCCAACTGATGGGCCTCCAGTTTCCAGTTCCTAGCCACTACAAAAAGAGCTGCTACAAACATTTTTGCACATGTGGGTCCTTTTCTCTCTTTTATGCTGGATCAAAGGATATGCACAGTTGATAGCCCTTTGGGCATAGTTCCAAACTGTTTTCGAGAATGGTTGGATCAGTTCACAATTCCACCAACAATGTATTAGTGTCCTAGTTTTCCTACATTCCCTCCAACATTTATCATTATCTTTTCCTGTCATCTTAGCCAATCTGAGAGGTGTGAACTAAAAGTCTTCAAGATACAAACCTCCTTGTCTCACTCAGAAATATTTATTTAGGCTGGATCTATTTAGGATGTTCCCTCCCTCTCAGCTACATGTTGAATCTCATTGGAATTTTCATCTATTCAAATTTACAACTCCAATCAAATTTCTATTAATGTCTTTCTTTAGCCAGATGATACAAAGAGGGTTTTGGACTTGGGTCTTAGGAAGTTTACTTAGGAACTCATCAAAGTGGTTGATGAGTTCTAGTGGCCAACTCTTTGTGACTCCATTTGAGTTTTCTTGCCAAAGACACTGGAGTGATGTGTCATTTCTTCTCCAGCTCATTTTAAAGATAGGGAAACTGAGGAAAACAGGGTCAAGTGACATGCCCAGGATCATACATCTACTAAGTGTCTGAGGCTGGATTTGAACTCAAAAAGATGATAACTTTTCCTGAGTCCAGATCCTGGGCTCTATGCACTATACCACCTACTTGTCTTGGAGTCAGGTTCAAATCCTGCCTTACTTACTTGTTGTATTACCTGGGCAGGTCATCTATGCCTCAGTTTCCTTATCTTCACATTAAAATGAGATTATAGTACCTGACACTCTATAAGGTCTCTTATTTTTCTAAATCGAATATATTTGCTGCAGAACCACAAGATAATAAGGAATTGAATCATGGATTAATTACTTTCAGCACCAATTCCCATATGGCTACCATCCCCAGCATGTTTCCTGGGAGGATTAGTCAGCTCCCAATTAACCCTTCTGTTTTTCAATACAGTGAGAAAAGGACATATCAATTTATTGACAAAAAGTTTCAAAGGATACTGAAAGAAGCTGAAATCTAGGGTATGTTGACCTATACTGGCACCGTAGTCATTTCAATCACCCTCAATAGCCCCAGCATGATCTAGACATCATTGACATTCTTCGATCTCTCTCATTTTCCTGTGCTCTATGATGAGATTCCCTGGTTTTTAATTGTGTGTAAAGAAAGCATGCAGACACAATTAAAGAAACTGAAAGATGTCACCATGCTATTGGTGCAGCTCATGTACTTCCTTGTTATAATAATAACCCCAAAAGAACTGTCACCAATAAATGGAACTCTCTTGGTTTCAAATACTTGGGGAACATGGTATCTTTGTATAGGAACACACATTCCTTCATCTATATGTTTGTCAAGATCTAGGCCAGGGATTCTTTTTTTTAATTAAAGTTTTTTATCTTCAAAACATATTCATGGATAATTTTTCAACATTGACCCTTGTAAAACCTTGTATTTCAAATCCCCCCCTTCTCCACTTCTCCCCTAGGTGACAAGTAATCCAATATATGTTAAACATGTTAAAAATGTATGTTAAATCCAAAATTTGTATACATATTTATATAATTATCTGGCTGAACAAGAAAAATCAGATCAAAAAGGGAAAAAAATGAGAAAGAAAACAAAAAGCAAGCAGACAATAACAAAAAGAATGAAAAATGCCATGTTGTGGTCCACAGTCAGTTCCCATAGTCCTCTCTCTGAGTGTAGATGGCTTTTTTTTAAATCACAAAACCATTGGAACTGGCTTGAATCATCTCATTATTGAAAAGAGCCATGTCCATCAGAACTGATCATCATATAGTCTTGTTGTTGCCATGTGTAATGATTTCCTGGTTCTGCTCATTTCACTTAACATCAGTACATGCAAGTCTCTCCAGACTTCTCTGAAATCATCCTGCTGGTCGTTTCTTACAGAGCAATAATATTCCATAACATTCATATACCATTATTTATTCAGCCACTCTCCATTTGATGGGCATCCATTCAGTTTCCAGTTTCTAGCCACTACAAAAAGGGCTGCCACAAACATTTTTGCACATGTGGGTCCCTTTCTTTCCTGTATGATTTCTTTGGGATATAAGCCCAATAGAAACACTGCTGGGTCAAATGGTATGCACAGTTTTATAACCTTTTGAGCATAGTTCCAAATTGCTTTCCAGAATGGTTGGATCCATTCACAGTTCCACCAGCAATGCATCAGTGTCCCAGCTTTCCCACATTCACTCCAACATTTGTCATTATCTCTTCCTGTCATTTTAGCCAATGACAGATGTGTAGTGGTACCTCAGAGTTGTCTTAATTTGCATTTCTCTGATCAATAGTGATTTAGAGCACCTTTTCAGATAGAAATGGTTTCAAGTTCTTTATCTGAAAATTATCTGTTCATATCCTTTGATCATTTATCAGAGAATGGCTTGAATTCTTATAAATTTGAGTCAGTTCTCTTCGTATTTTAGAAATGAGTAGGCCGGAGATTCTTAATTTTTTTCTGACCCATAGATTGTTTTGACAATCTAATAAAGTCTTATCAAAAAAGTTTCTAAATATATAAAATAATTATTATAACATAATATGATATGATAGGACATGCAGAGGACAATGAGGTGGTACAGTGGATAGAGTGCCAGACCTGGAGTCAGAAATATCCAAGTTCAAACTCCAGCTTCAGACATTTCCTAGCTGTGTGACCCTGGGCAAATCACTTAACCTATTTTCCTCAGTTTCTTCATCTGTAAAATGAGCTGGAGAAGGAAACAGCAAACTTTTCTAGTATCTTTGCCAAGAAAATTTCAAGTGGGGTCATAAAGAGTTGACATGACTGAAACAATTCAAAAAACAAAAATGACATGTCTATATAACATAATATGATATGACCTAATATCATATTATAATATAATAAGTATTCATACTATATAGGAATACAAAAGAAATCAATTACATTAAAATAGTTATCAAAAAATCACAAATCCCAGATTCAGAACTCCTGGTCCAGGTTATGGAGGAGAGATACCTTTTCTCAAAAGAGAAATAAATTTAGTTAGTAGAAGTCAGCCAAATGGAGTGGTCTTTACTGAACTTGAAGTCACAAGATATAGGTTTAAGTGCTATGATGGGGGCAGCTAGGTGGCACAGTGACTAGAGCGCTGGCCCTGGAGTTAGGAGAACCAGAAAGCAAATTCAATTTCAGATACTTAACACATCCTAGCTGTGTGATTCTGAGTAAATAACTTACCCCAATTACCTTGCAAACCCCCCCAAAAAAACAAAAACCCCAAACCAAAACCAAAACAAAACAAAAAATTAAGTGCTAAAACCTTTCTCAAATCCACTTCCCTCTCTGAGTGTCAGTTTCCTCATCTATAAAATGAGTATATCATAAACTTTATATGAGGATGAAATAAGGTTATGTAAAATTGTAAAGTATTATGTAAATTTTATAAGCTAATTAATATTTTGCAAATATAAGTTTTCTTTTAAGAAAGGCCACTCATTCTAAGAGGCACATATGAGTGACAAGGGCCACTTAGCTGCCATCAGGAAGGATTTGTTTCCATCCCTTTCCTTAATCAAGGATTTGAATCTACTTTATCAACTCTCCAGGATGAAGAAAATTATTTGGCATCATGAGTTTCATTCATGTGGGCAATAATCAATGCAAGAGAAAGAATTCTGTCTGAGCAATCAAGATTTGAATTTTACTCTAGTACTGCATCTTAACTACCTGTTTGATCTTAGACAAATCACTTAACTTTTCTGGAGTCTTTCCTGATTCCATCAACTCCCACTAAGCCCCCACCCTTATTCTTCTGAGATTACCTTCTATGTGTGTTGTAAAAATTTTGTGTGGTGGTAGTGATTGTAGTTGTTTATTGTCTCTCCGTTAGAAAGTGATCAACTTGAAAACATGGAGTATTTTATTTTCTCAATTATCAAGCATTTAATTTTTTTCTCCCTCTTATTTCACCTACCAACAAGCATGGAAGGAGGGCTGGGGGAATGGAGAGGAAGAAAAAGAAAATGAAAAGTATTGGAGAGACCCTGGGAAAAGAGGCAAATTGAGGCACTGTTGGTAGAACTATGAATGGGTCCAACTTAAAATTTGTAATTATATAGAAAGTTACTAAAAAGTATATGCTTTTTGACTCAGCTATACCACTATATCCTATGCCCTAAGCTCCAAAGATATCAACAAAATTGGAAAAGATCCTAAATGAATTTTCTTCCTTTTCTTGTTGATTTGACTTGACTTTGAAGACCAAAATTCTGGATTTTCATTATGACTTTGTTACTTATATTGTCTATGTGTCTTTGGACCAGGAAAGATTGACTGGTTTCTTCTCTTTCATATGATTAACAAATTGCTTGGCTAAACTCACTTCTGAGACAATCTTAAGTTTGTTCTTCCCCTTACTTTCTGAAAGGATGTCAAAAAACTTTATTAGTTCTTATTTCCCTTTTCAGGGGAGTATATTTACATTTTTAAACTCTACTAATTTTATACAGTATTGGACTTGAAAATAAACTGTGTTTATTTCCTCTGACTACAGATTAGAGAGCAAGAGAGAATGAATCTGATTGCTGAGCACAAGCAGAAACAAACAAAACTGGCTTCAGGCTTCCAAGGTTTTCCAGCCCTTCTTCCTTTAAGTAAGAAAGGTCTTTCAGCAAGATTGAGAGGACTATGGGTTGGTGATGTTTTAGAAAAGATCCTTCTTCAGTATAGGCTAAAACTATATGATTTTGGGGTGCCTTCAAGTTCCAAGATTCTGCTCTTACAATTTGAAGATCTTCTGGTGCAGGAGAAGACCTTCTCTTTTCATACTCCCTCCCTTTTCCCATCTTCACCAAGTCAGGTTCTGCAGAAGCTGTGGAAGCTATATAGATAGGTTCCAAGTCATGATCTTTGAGAAAATTGTACAGATGTTCTGTTCTTATAGCTATTCAAATTCTCCCATCACCTCCTTACTTCAGAGTTATTACTCAACAGCAGCTAGATAACTCAGTAGATAGTTCTGGGCCTGGAGTCAGGAAGACTCATCTTCCTGAGTTCAAAACTGGCCTCAGATACTTGGCCCTAAAGTCACTTTAAGCCAGTTTGCCTTATCTGTCAAATGAACTGGAAAAGGAAATGGAAAACCACTCCATCAGCATTACCAAGAAAATCCCAAATGGAGTCATGAAGAGTAGGACACAAGTGAAGAATAACAACAATGATGCTTTATAATTTTATCATAAGCAGCTGATATATACACATATACACACATATATATGTATATATATGCATATACACATAGATACATATATAGATATAGATATAGATATAGAGTCCAAATGCTAGATTTGGAGTCAAGAAACCCTGGGTTCAAATATCACTTCAAATATTGATTAGCTGTATGACTATGGACATTAACCTCTCTGTGCCTTGGTTTCCCCCAGCTCTGAAATAGGGCTAATAATACATGTAATAGCTGTTTCATGGATCACTGTGCAGCTTAAAGTAAAATGATCAATGTAAAATGTAAATTTTAAACATATATATGTATGTGTATGGGATATAGTATTTAGCAAATAGTAGATAGTAAATTGACCTTAGAATTGGAAGAACTGGGTTCAAGATTCATTTCTGACATATTCAGGCTATGTGATCCTCCTTGAGCATATTCCTTTACCTCTTGGTGTCCAATTTTCTAAGTCTCTGAGTTGCAGAGCAGATGCCCCCTAATCTGTGTGTATGTAAATTTACATGTGACATATAATATACACATGCATTTTTGTATATATGTCTACACTGATTTACCTATATGTGCTGAAAAGTATATGCATGCATGTAATACATACATATGTGTGCACAAATATATGTGTATATGTATGTTATACAATTCCTTATCCTGATAATTCTTCAAAGATCTCTAAATATTTCACAGATATGTTCCCCATTTTAACACTGTGGAAAGTCATAAACACAAAGGAAAACCATGTTCAAGGTTGTGTTGAGAATTTATGGCAGAAAGGGGTACAGAAGCTGACCCTCCCATCCCCAGCCCTTTCCCTCTTGGAAAAGACACATCTAGTTTGCTGTTTCAGTGGCACGTTTTCATTTTTTTGTCTATTTGACTTGCCCAATTTTTCATCCAAACTTTACTTCTGTCAGAGTTAACAAGCAGGGGCTGCTGCTGACAGGAGGTACTGCCCCTTCAATCTCTCATCCAGAGCCATCTCTTAATGTAGCTCCCAAGGCCACTGAGCTTTCTCCCTTTCGGGGGAGAGCATCACATAGGAGCCAAGGACATTGTGTGCAGAGCCGACTTGAAGGTCCTTCTTCTTGCCCGGATTGTTTTTTGTTATCACATTCTGACAAAAGAAACTTTAGGGAAGCTCCTGGTGCCACAGATGCTTGAACTGCCAATGTTTTGACCTTTTTCTCCCCCTTTTCCCTGCCATCTATCTTCTGGTCTTCCCTGGTGGGATAAGGAAAAAAAAACTTTCCAAAGCACTTCTCCACTATTATGGATTGCTACCTGAATCTGCTGTTCTTAGGAGTACATCAAGGATCAGCCCCATCCCCCATTTTACTGATGAAGAAATAAATTATTAGTGGCTTTGAACTTAAAACTAGAGCTTTGGACCATGCTTCGAAGACAGCATTCCCCTGATACTGTGGGACTTCGTTAATTGATCTAGTTTTGCCCACACATTTTTTTCTACTTTGTAATGACCATGGTTCTTTGGTTCACTCCAGTCAGACAGAGAAACCCGAAAGCGCCTGGTCAGAGCCAGAGGACAAGGCAGGAACTGATGAGGGAAGTAATCTTACATAGCAAGTGGACAGAGCAGAGGTTAAGTGTTCTTTGCTGTCTTTAATGTTACACAAAGTTGGTGTAATTATAATGACCAATCATGATCCTGAAGAAGAGTTTAAAAAAGTACCTCCTTCCCTTCATTAGAGAAGTGGGGGACAATCAGAGCAGCTATCAGACGCATTCAGTGTGGCCATTGGTTTTTTCTTTTTCTTTTAAAATTTTTACTTTATGGTAAGGCTTATTGAATAGAGGTAAGGTGATAAAATGGGATATGTATTTTTAAAAATCAGTAAAATAGATTTTATATATATGAACAAAAGTTCAACATACATATATATTATGTGAATATTATACATATATTCTCATAGGTGGTGGTGTATATTCTGTGATAGTTGGACATAATTACATATACATGTGTGTACATATGTATATGGATGGCATATATGTATATTTTTGTGTATTCATAGGTATGGATAGCATATATACACACATATATGTCTGCATTTATACATATGCAGGTGTACATATACATATAGTATATACCCATAATCGATGCTATATGCTCTGTGATACTCTGACATGATTGCCCACTTGTATGTATGTATACAGGCAGCATATATACATGCATACATATGTACACAGGCATGGGTAAATAGATGTTTGCACACCCATGTATAGCATGTATCCCATAGTTAGTGTTGTATGCTCTATGATGGTCCATTATAATTACAGGCACCTTTGTGTATCATGGGATTCTCCCAATAGAGGAGGGGGAAGGGAGAGAGGGGAAGCTTCATGCCTTACCCAACAGGAAAGAAGAACTCCAAGTGAGCTCTCTTATTTAGGTGAATTCTGAGTCTGAATAGGGGTCTGGCTAATCCTAAACCATCTCAGCAGGCTTGCCTAAATAGCAGTCAGTGGCTTACCAAACTAACTCCAGCCTTTTCATCTGGCTGTTCAAATAGGTATTGTTTAGAGGTCTTTTCCTCTGGCTTGTATCCTGCTGTTCATTTTGCTCTTTTCACATCATTCTCAAATGAATTCTTTTTGAAAGCTTCTTCAATTTTATATGTTTTTTTTTTCCTTTATCTCTGATGCTAACTAGCTGGTGGGTTTGACCAAGAGAGTGAAGAGCCCTAAGCCTCAATTTCTGTTCTATAAAATAAGAGAGTAGAATGGATTCAATTGGATTAACATTTACTAAGTATCTACTATTTTCACGCAACTAGCATGAGGTGCCAGAGTGTTGGAAAACAAAAACAAAACAGTCCCAGCTCTCAAGGAGTTTACAATCTACTTCATGGATATGACCAGAGTTGTTTAATTGTTTTATTTAATTGTTTAAATGTTTAATTTCTGCATCTTTGGGGGGTGGGTGGGAAGTATACTCATGACATACTCTGAAGTTTTATTTTCATTATTGACATTTTTTCCATCACTTTTTAAAGTCTAGACAACCAACAAAATAATAAATTTAGGCTGGTTTGTAGCATTTGCTATTTTCTAAAATATTTGCACTGAAAATTTAACTCATAAATCAGTTTAACACACCCTTGGATACAACATGGGCATTTATTTCATGTCTGAGGACTTATAGGAACCACATCCTATGGACTACACCTCTCAGAAGGCTTTGAGGCAAAAAGTACAAGAATCCTGAAAGTTACATCCCAAAGCTTTGTGAATGCATTGAAGGAACTGCATATGGACCTTCAAGGAGAAGATTAGAAGGATTAAGGAACAGAGAGAGGAAATAGAAGATGACATCTTATCTCCTAAAGGCAGGTAAATACAGTGAGAAGCCCCTCTTCACTGCCAGTGCAAATAGGAGTGGAACCCTAGCTTAAGTATCAATGTTCACAGCTGGGAAATTGAGCCTGAGTTAACAGTATACATAGATAGCCAACAGGTGGGAGACCTGGGTTTCTGCAGTTTTTCAAACCAAAGGAAAAAGTTGGTGCTAATTGATGCCCAGCAGGAGTCAGGAAGTTTCCATTAAACCAATTACATTTTTGTTTCTTTTACCCCTTAAGAGGGAACCAATGATAGTGAGATTGGCTCCCTGTGGGAAAGCACAGAATTAAAAAGGTTGCAGCTTCTGAGATGTAGACTGTTGTTTGTTTTTTACTCAACTTTTGTCTAATCCAATTAAACTGTTTACTAAAGTTATAATCCTTTGCACAGCTGTTTGATTGACATAGTCAAGTAAGAAGGAATGCAATGAAGAAAGACCAATAGGATGCAAGCAAATGGATTAATCAATCAACATTTATTAAGTGCCTACTATGTGCCAGATACTGTATTAAGTGTTGGGAATTACAAAAGAGGCAATAGTTTTAAAACAAAAGATAAAAATAGTCATATTCCTAGATGAGGACCCAGAATTGACATGACAGTATGGGCAGAGTATGAAGGAAATTGACAGTCCTCTCTGGCCATGGCCTTGACTATTGATGGAAGACCGTACAACTATGTTGCTGCAACATATTACCATTAAAAAACAAATAAGTAATTGCAAAGTCATTTGAGGAGAGAACACTAACAGCTAAGGATCAGAGAGAGATGACACTTGAACTGAGCTTGGAAGAAAGAAAACAATTCTAAAAAAATGGAAAAAGGAAGGAATATATTCCAGGCACTTGGAACTTTAGTTACCCTCTAAGGAACATTTTAGGGCAGCTGGGTGATTCAGAGCATAGAGTGTTGGGTCTGAAGTCAGAAAGATTCATCTTCCTGAGTTCAAATCTAGCCTCAAATCACTTTCTAGCTGAATGACCTTGAGGAAGTCACTTTTTGCTTCAGTTTCCTCATCTGTCAAATGAAGGGGAGAAGGAAATAGCAAACCATTCCAATGTCTTTGCTAAGAAAATCCCAAATAGGGTCACAGAGAGTTGAACATGACTAAAACAACTGAACAAAAAAGGGCCCTTACAAGGATAAGATTTCATGTTACTTATATGTGAACATGACTTCAAACTTCCCAAAAAAATAATAATATCTGAGCCTCAAATTCAAAGATGGTTTAGACTTCAATAAGTTTTTTAATTTGCTCAAGAAAAGAAAAGCCATAATCCCTTTTGGATAAAATAATGAAGAAAGATTCATTTGTCTTTCAGGTCTGCCATTTTCCCTTTCCTTGACTTTTCCCTAGCTTTCAGCTCCCTTTTCTTACTCATAAACTTAAAATAATATTTCTTTTCCAACTCTATAATGTTGAGATTTCACCTAGTTCATACATTTACCTTTGGGTAGGGCCTTGTTATAAGCCATTTCAGGCAGCAGCTGCCTTGGTCATGAATCCCAATGTTTTATTAGCCTTCACTGTCAGGAAATGCTTCCTTTAACTGAAACTTCCTATGTCCTTCTGTGGTTCTAATTCATATATTCTTGTTAGAACTTCAGTCAAGCTGGAGAAAGCCCCAGAAGGTAAGAGCAGACAATAGATCATATGAAAAAGCCTAGGATGGTGGAGGAGTTAGAGTACCTCAAGCTTGGTGAATATCAATAGACTGACCAGAAGTCCAAAAGACTAGGGTGAATTTAAGTTGCATGGGTAGAAACACAATGTCCAGAGATTAGAGACTAACCATACTTTGCTCTGGTCTGACTACAGCTAGAACAGCCTTGTGTCCACTTAGGAAGAGTACAGACAAGTCGGTTTACATCGTGAGGAAAGCCATTAGTAGGGTGAGGAAATTCTAGACTGGGCCAATGTAAGGAACAGTTAAAAGGACTTACTTTAGTGCTGGAAAGTGGAAAGATGTGTTGTTTATGCTGAGGGAGGAGGGGGAAAGGTCATGAAAGCTGTTTTCAAGTATTCAAAGGTTTGGAAGGGTTGAGAGGAGAGAGTGGGAGGAGAAGGGAAAATGGATTAGATTTGTTCAGTTAGGTCCCAGCAGGAAAAATCATAAAAAATGGGTGGAGAAAAATTGCAAAGGGGAATACTTGGCTTGATATCAGGAAAAATTTCCTGACAATTAGAGCTATGGGAAAAAATGTAATGGACTGCCAGGATAGGTAGGGGGGTAGGGTGGGTTCCCTCTCACTTGGGGGTCTTCAATCAGAGCACTTACCAGGGACATTGAGGATAGTACTTCTGTCTAGGTACAAGGGAAGGGAAGGGAATAAGCACTTATATAGCAACTAGCATGTGTCAAGCACTGTGCTTTACAAATATTCTCTCATTAGACCCTCACAACAAGGCTGCTAGGTAGATGTGATTATTATCCCCATTTTACAGATGAAAATTGGAAGAGACAAAGCCGGTGTCTGAGGGCAAATTGGAACTCATCTTCCTGACTACAGACTCAGTCTCCTCCAGACTTTGTCTACTGTGCCATTTCTGAGGTCCTTTCAAACTCAGAAGTTTTATCTTTCTATGAACACCAAATCCTAGAAAATAGCCCTTCATCCACCTTTGATACCTTTCAAAAAAGTTATTGATTCTCCCTCCCCCTAAGGATCCTCAACATAGATTTTTCAAAAACTGGCTAGAGAATCTTAGTCCTCAGAGCTGAACTCTTTCTATGGGGAAAGATAAATCATAAATTTAGGGCTGGAAGGAACTTTTTAATTGTTCACTTGTGTCCAACTTCATGACTCCACTTGGAGTATTCTTGGCCAAGATCCTGGAATGGTTTGCCATTTCTTCCTTCAACTCATTTGGCAGATAAAGAAACTGACGCAAACAGGGTGAAGTGACTTGCCCAGTGTCACCCAGCCAGTCAGGGTCTGGGGCCAGATTTGAATTCAGGTCTTCCTGACTTCCCTCTATCCACTGTAGCCCATAGCGGCCACACTCAGATTCCCAGGATAGCTGACCCAAGGCAGAGTTTTTGGGAGCAGCAGGTGCCTACTGCCTCTTCTATCTTCACTGGAAATGGACCAAAAATTCAGGATTTCTAAGTGGCTGTGGAGCAAATGCTTCATCAGCCTTAGGTTACTCCAATTCATCTTCTTTCTCAAACTTTTAAATAACTTTGTGTTTCCCATCCAAGCCATCTCCAAGCTCTTCATGTGTCTCTAGTTATGGAACTCAGGACTGTGAGTACTCTAAGTACTCACCTGGAGTCTGACCAGGGTCTATGTTAATGGAGGGAAAGGTCCCTTCTAGCAATATGGTCCTATGATCTTCCTGGCTCTTCCATGTTCTTCTTCGTTCTATGCACTCCTATCTATTCTACTCTCAGGATTACTTCAAGCAGGAGACAGATGCCTATGACAAGAAAGAATCTGATGAGACTCCAACCATATGACATCAACCTCTAAGAAACACAGGGTTCATTACTTTGGGTGCTCATCTTACAGGAATCATTGTTTTGGGTTTTGTTCTGCTCCAGTGTCACCGAGTAACTGTCTGTCACTGTGACAGTCATTGTAGAAATACACAGATGGGTTTTAGTGGTCCTCTTCTATTTTTCACTACCAGTTAAATCCCTCCAACTAATACCAGGAGGCCATGTGCTTCATCAGCTAAGGAAGTGAATACAGGCTCCTCTCCCCACTCTCTGCATTCTAGGAGTGTTAAGGGGGAGAGAGGAGTGTTTCATTTGTTTTCCTTAAGATTAAATTGTTTTTTCTTTACCATTTGAGGAATAGTTCTTCTCGGCTTTTAAATTTGGTGCTCAGGTCTCTGCATGTTTTCTGTAAGATTACTCTTATTAAGTGACATCCACGGCAGTCAGTTGACATCACTGGGAGGTGACTGTTCCAGCCAGGAGCTTGGTGGGCAGCCCGTGCCTGGAATCCAGGACCTGAGTATTAGCTCCTTTTTGGATGCTGAGAATATCAACAAGGAAGGACATAGTCATCCATGGAGATGACTGGGGGATGTGCCTGATCAGAGAGGGAAAAAATTAGGAGGTTAACAGATTTTCAACCTCTCTCTTTCCCTTCCCCCATCCCCCAGAGCTTTTTGTTTTTTAGCAATCAACTATTTCACTTTACTTTTTTTTCTTAAAGTTTTTCAATTTAAAAGAACTATGATTCCAAATACTTCATTTTTCTTTGTTCTTAACATTTTTCGATTGAAAAAAAACTATGACTTCTATTGAAAAGTGTTTGGATTTCTTTGAGCTCTTTCTGACCAAAATAAAGATAATTCCAAAATTCTGCTTTCAAGAATTTTAACACTTATGAGAAAAAAAATGAAATCACAGCTCCCTTCTCCTATAACCACCACCACCTTTGCTATCATTATTATAATCATAACATCATTATCATCTGCAAAGTAAAGTGAGCAGAACCAAAATATTATACACAATAACAGCAATACTGTAACAATGATTATCAATTTCAAAAGATTTAATTTCTCTGATCAATACAATGATCCAAGACAAAGAACTCATGATGAAAGATGCTATCTGCCTCCAGAGAATTGATAAACTCTGAGTGCAGATTGAAGCATATTGTTTTTTTGCAACAGATCCAACATAGAAATATGTTTTGCATGACTTTTTCATTTAAAAAATCATAATCATTAGTTTTCCCCTTGGAAGCTGAGAAGAGTGTTCTTATGTGTTCAGGGAAGATGGGGCTTCTTTTGTGCCCAAAAATACAATGATCAGGTGGTACAATCCCTAAGGACCTCTCTCTAAGGATTGGAGGAGCACTTAGTAAACACCCACCTTGGTAGTGGATCAAACAATTCTTCCCTATTATACTCTGTATATTCATTTTCACATATACATCGCAGTAAAAAAAACCAAGGGAAAGGCCAAGGATCTTGTTAGTATTGCTGTGCAGTGAAGGAAAGGTGAGCTTGGTATAATCAAAAGAATATTATATTGAAAATCAGAGAACTGAGATTCAAGTCTTGTAGCTTGTAGGTCACTTAAAAGACCTCTTGGGGTCTCTCTTTCTTAGCTGTAAAATGAGGTAACTTTAGAGGTGATTCTTTGAACCTTTTCATTACAGTTTTCTCAAGACCAATGATGGAGAATACTACCCATCTCCTGACAAAGGACTAAAAGATTCAAGATATGGAATGAGACAATTCATTTTGGAGCAAGACCAATATGGGAATACATTTTACATTTTTACCTAACTATGAATATTTGGTATAAGAGTTTGGGGTTTTTCACCCTCCATATAGGGTATCATAACCTTACCCACAGGTATGTGTGTGTATATATATACACACATATGCATACATGTATATGTATGTATGTACATGTATGTGTGTGTTTATATGTGTATATACACATATTTGTGAGTAATGGTAGCCATCACTAGGTTGATGGTGGGGCATGAGGGAAAAAAGAAAGTTACATGATAACTTTGTTGTATATTAAAAAGGAATGGCAAGTCATACATAATAGATCTGCAGTTTCAGGTGCAGTCTTTTTTTTTCCTATTCAGTCTGGCTTTGGAAATGCTTGTTTTATGTCTTAAATTCAGAATAAAAAATAAAAATAAAAAATATCAATTAAGCCCAGATCTCTTAATTAATTTATAGGATCATCAATTTAAATTAGATTTTGATGCCTAGTTTGCTGCTCACAGGCTGGGTCACACAGTTACTTAGAGGCATATCTAGTATTAGGTTGTTGCATAAAGTTTCAGTATTCCTTCCACAGGTGTCCTGTGTCACCTTGCTTCCTGTCTGCATAATTTCAGTTTGTTTCAATAAGCTGTTGTTAGTCTGACTGTGAACATTTAATGTTGCTGCTGATTATAGCCTTTCAAGGAATTCAGTAAGATATAGGTACTCGTGATATTGATGACTTAATCTTGTCAAAAAAAAGCCCCTGCTCCCACCTTCCCCACCCTAATCTGAGTTTATTTCATGAAATACGTGATTAGAACTTTCATCAGTAGCTTCATTGCCAATAAAGTTTTTGTGTACTAAATTTTATCCACCAACAAGGAATCTTGAGGTGATCATTAACTCAGAAAAATATTTCTCTATCTTTTGGCTGTATTTTGATTCTTAATTGCAAAGACTAGAAATGGGATGACACAACAAAATGACAAAATACAAACCCTTATTATCCATGAACCCATTGTACGCCCAACCAGATGTTACAGAGATTAAGTCATCCATAGAAGAATTATTGAGAAGATTTTCACCCATTGTAAAATTAGAACAATCAATTTCCACAGGAGTAGGTATGGTAAGCTCAAATGAAAAGAGGGTTGACATTTTGATGCAAAGTTCCAGTAATCTTTAGGTAATGTTTCAAAGGTGTAAAGCATAAGGATAGATATTATTGCCTCCACTGTACCTTGGCTTTGATTTTGAGCAGGTGATAGAATTATCTCAATTTACCATATTCATTTGACCTGTGGGCACAGTCTTAGAACCCAGAAGGGACCTTAGAAATACTAGTCCAACCTCCTCATTTCATATTTGAAGAAAATGGGACCCAAGGAGGCAAATTGGTTTTTTTTTCTCTTTTATCTTTTTATACCCAGCACTTCACACAATACGTGGCACTTGGTAAATACTCAATAACTGCTTGTTGGTTGATTTGCTGATTTCTGGATCCACCTTCACTTAAAGACTTCTCATGATCTCATTGTTTTCCCTGACAAACACCAAGTCCCAGTGGCTTCAGTCAAGGACATAGGAGGGGCATTGCATAATCCAAAAACTGTGACTGCCCAAATCAGATTAGAAAGGAAGGGCATGTTAAATCTGTTGCTCTGAAATTGCAGGATACATCTTATGTTCTGCTGAGATCTAATTTAGTAAAAATGGCAGATCATCTCACCTGGTCCAGGTGAACATTAAGGACCTTGGACTTCAGATTGTCATTTTAACTGTTATTTAACCATTGCCAAGCAACACTGGTGTCCCAGAGGGAATGGTTCATGGCTGGACAAATTATAGTCAGCTAGGTGATGTGATGGACAATGTTGGACTTAGAATCAGAAATAATCAGATTCTTGTTCAGACACATAATAATGAGAACAAGCATTTCTTAAGCACCTATCACATGCAAGACTACCATGCTAGTCTTGAAGAAAATAAAGATTCAAAAATGAAACAGATCTTGCCTTAAAAGGGCTTATATTTTCCTGAAAGAATACAACACTAACATAGATGAGTAAATGTGAAATGTATACAAAAGAATTTCAAGCAGAAATTACTTAGAGCATTAATAAATTACAGAGTATTAATAGGGACAGCTAGATGATGCAGTGGATAGAGCACTGGAGTCAGGAGGACTCAAATTCAAATTCAACCTCAGACAATACCTATGAACCTGGGTAGTACCCGGGCAAGTCACCAAGTCCCAGTTGCCTCACCCCCCCCCCAAAAAAAAGAAGAGTATTAACAGCTGGAAAAATCAGGAAAGTCTTCTGGTAAAAGGCAGCACCTGAGCTGCTTTTAATAAGAGGGTTCAGGGGGCAGCTAGGTGGTGCAGTGGATAGAGCACCAGCCCTTAAGTCAGGAGGACCTGAGTTCAAATCTGGTCTCAGACACTTAACATTCCCTAGTTGTGTGATCCTCGGCAAGTCACTTAACCTCGATTGTCTAAACACAATAATAGTAATAATAGGGTTCAGGTCCTGAGAAGGAATGGATGTTTTATCTGGGGGACCCCAGAAATGTATGAGTCACATAATCATGGATGTAAGAGAGAGGCAAAGTGTTACTTTTCTAGCACTAAAGATGTTTGCATACTCATGGTATTTGCCTGAGAGGACAAGGTCACAACTTAAATGACAATGTAGTGAGCATAGAGTACTGATAAGATACAAATGGGCCCAGGTTCAAATTTTGCCTCAAACACTTATTAGTTATGTGATTTGGGGCAAATCACAACCTCTTTGTGGCTCAATTTCTTCATGTTCACAACGGAGAAAGTAGGGAAGGGAGAGGTTTGGGATATGATAGCCTACAAAGTTTAAGTCTAGACCTATGATGATATGTATTTCTGAGTGATATGCCTGGTTGAGCCATAAGGAAATAGTGCTAGAGACAGAAAAGGGAACAGAAAATGATCTCCTTTAACCTCAAAAAAGATGTGAAAGTCACAAAGGTCAACCAGCAGATTCCCAAGGATCACCGGAAACAAGGATGATCAAGGAATGTTGCAGGTATGAGACTCATTTTGATATCCCACTTGGACCTGAAAGGGACTTTTTCACCAGGGATAAGGTTTATCTAGAGAAATTGTTTCTTCTACCAAGATGGTGGTTACAAGGATTATATGGCCCTAGCATACCAGGATTATTATCATTTTAGTATATTATAATAATTATACTATTATATAATTTGTAATGTTATATTGTATTATATTATATGCTATATGGGATTATATTGTGATGTTATATTATTTTATGTTACATTTTAATAGATTTTATTTCCATAATATTTTAAGGTTTATAAAGTACTTTCTGGAACAATCTATAAATCAGCCCAAGGTTCAGAGACCCACAGTGCACAGTGACTGGGATATTCTAAAAATAGAAGCTAATTTAGCTGTCTACTTGCCAAGTCCGTTTTGCAGGCTGGGACTAGGGGGTCCTACAACTGGCCTCATTACTGTAAAATACCCGCTTTTCATTCCTTCCTTATGCTCTGGGGGTTCTTGGTCAGACAGCTAATAGTGAAGTGCCCAGACTGTCTACAGTATCAACAGAAGCCTTCAGCCAAATGGTGGGAGCTCTCTACAGGAGTCAACCATAGCTGTATTACCTCCATCTGTATAGCTGTCAGTGGATCACAAGCTCAAAGGCTCATAGATTTAGTGTTCAAAGGGACATTAAAAGCCATCTCATTTTACAGATGAAGAACTGAAGTCTTGAAGGGTTTTTAATTTCTTCCTCAAAGTCACATAGGTAAGGAACAAAACTGAGATTCCAACTTATTTCCTTTGATTACAAACCCAAGGCTCTTTCAACTTTACTAACTGTCTCATTGACCTGTTGTAGCAGGTCAAAGTGATAAGGGACTTTGCCCAAGATTTGAATTACAACATAACTAGATTTTCATCTACTAGTGTATATGGGTAGGGAGGTGATAGTAGTCATCTCCAAATGACCTAGTTTGACCAAGTCAAATAACTCTTTTATAAACTCATTTGTTAGTGCTAGGTTTGTTTGTTGTTTGTTTTTAAAGCAGGACTTCTTAAACTTCTTCCATTCATGACCTCTTTTCACTCAACAAAATTTTACATGACCTCTCATATATGAAAATATAAAATAAGTATACAACCATGTATTTATAATTAATCATAATTTCACAATCTCCATATTCAGTTATGCCATATGGGATTCCCAACCCACTGTTTAAGAAGCTTTGTTTTATTTATTTTTTATTAAAGCTTTTTATTTACAAAACATATTCATGGGTAATTTTTCAACATTGACCCTAGCAAAACCTTCTGTTCCAAATTTTCTTCCTCCCTTCTCCTCTTGCTAAAAACACAAGAATTTTAAATGGGTTATATATGTGCAATCATATAAAATCTATTTCCATATTATGTTGTGAAAGAAGAAACAGACCAAAAGGTTAAAAAAACATGAAAAAATAAAGTGAAAATAATATGCTTTAAACTGCATTCAGACTTCATAAGTTCTTTCTCTGGTTGTAGATCATGAGTCCTTCGAAATTGGCTTGGATTATTGTAGTGCTAAGAAAAACTAAGTCATTTCATAGCTGATCATTGTATAATATTATTGTCACTGTGTACATGCCCTCCTAGATCTCTTCATTTTACTATGTACCAGGTCATATAAATCCTAAGTTTTTCTGAAATCTGTATGCTCCTCATTTCTTATTGCACAATAGTATTCCACCACAATCAAATATCATAATTTATTGTCATTTCCCAATTGATGGGCATTCCCTCAATTTCCAATGCTTTGCTACCACAAAAAGCTGATGTAAATATTTTTGTACATGATCTTTTGAGATACAAATCTAATAATGGCATTCCTGAAGCAAAGGATATGCAGTTTGATTGCCCTTTGGATATAGTTCCAAATTGCTCTCCAAAATTATTCACCAATAGTACATAAATGTCCAAATTTCCCCGCATTCACTCCAACATTTATCATTTTCCTTTTCTTTCATATTAGCCACTTGCTATTTAAAAAAAAAAAAGTATTTTCTAGCTTTCTACTTTTCTTCTAATCTTAGTTGCATTGATTTTGTTTGTGCAAAAATATTACATTACATAAGCAAAATTATTTATTTTACATCTCATAATGTTTTCTATCTTTTGTTTGGTCAAAAATTCTTTCTTTCATTTACATAAACTGCTGCTGAGTGAAGCAAGAAAAATCAGGAAAACATTGTACACAGCAACAGTGGGATTGTGCAATGATCTATGATCTATCTATCTACAATAGACTTTGTTCTCCTTAGTTCAGTGATCCCAGGCAATCCCAATAAACTTTGGATGGGAAATGCCATCTGCATCCAGAGAGAGAACTATGGAAACTGAATATAGATCAAAGCATGCTATTTTCACCTTTTTTCCCTAGTTTTTCCCCCCCTATGGTTTTTCCCTTTTGTTCTGATTTTTCTATCCCAACATGATTTGTATGGAAATATGCAAAAGATGAATGTACATGTATAACAATAAAAAGTTGTTTTACATGTAACTGGGAGAAATAAGAATAATAATTTTTAAAGATTCCTTCTTTTTTTCTCTTTCTTCTCTCCATAGATCTGACAGACAAATTATTTCTTGTTCTCCCAAATTATTTATGGTGTCATCCTTTATGTCTAACTCATGTATCCACTTTGACCTTATCTTGGTAATGGTGTAAGATGTTGGGCTATACCTAGTTTTTATCATGTGTGACTAATATTGCATTAATTTCCCATTGATTTCTTTGCCAATACAAGCTAGTTTTGATGATTGTTTCTTTTAAATATATTTTGAGATCTGGTATAGTTAGGTCACCTTTCTTTGAATTTTTTAATTAATATCCTTGATATTCTTGACTTTTTGTTCTTTCAAAAGAATTTTGTTATTTTTTCTAGCTCTGCAAAACAGTTTTTGGTAGGTTGGTTTAATACTGAATAAGTAAATTAATTTAGGTAGATTTTTCATTTTATTATATTGTCTAGTAGGTTTTATATGAAGTATGCTGCTCATCTCTTAAAAGAGACAGTGTAGAAGACACAAGGTATAGAGGAATACATTGTTGGATATGACTACTGTTTGGATTCATTTTGTTTGACCATGATTATTTATTCCAAGGTTTTTTTTCCTTTTTCTTCCTCTTTATTGGAGGGCAAAAGGAGTAAGCTAGTAGAAAAGATATCCAAAAAAATTAACTCCATCACAGAGAGGGGCAACTAAGTGGGACAGTGAAGAGAGAACTGGCTCTGGAGTCAGGAGGACCTGAATTCAAATTTGATCTCAGTCATTTGACATTAACTGGCTATGTTACCCTGAACAAGTCAAATGACCCCCTCACCCTCCCTACCACCCCAAAAAATAAGTACATCAAAGAGAACAGAAGGAAACTCAGAAGGAACCAGACACACAGGACAGATATGAAAGTAAATAGAATTTATTATATGCTTTTGAAAAGCAAACAGCATAACATAGAGATTAATAATTTCTTATAAAATCTATTTTATCTGTTGGTGTATGTGGAAATTTTTTTCTAATGTTTAAATTCATAATAATTTCTTTATAATTGTACTTAATGGCCTAGAGGTCCCCTCCATAGCTATGTGCTATGATCATTTATGGCATCAAAAGTGGGGTCACTCTGCTTGTTATTTTTAAGCATGGGAACATTTTTACCAGTTGGGTAACTCAGAGACCACCTATATTCTTGTGTTAACTGTGTGTGGTACAGTCACCATGATCCATATACAAACAAATTATTCTCTTTCAGTTATGAAACATTATGAAAATGGAGAGTTTCTACAATCCCTTCCAATTCAAACAGGTTCTGAGTCTAGGAGACCACCACTTTACACATCATCATTTTTTTTGTTCTAGTCTAGTGGATAGTTAAGATGCCCCTCAGGAATAGATCATGTGTATTTAATTAAAGCAGTTGAATCCAAGCCATGTTTCTCTGTCAACCTCAAAGGGGGATGGTGAAGGATGAAAAGAAATTACAGGATTTAGATATAAAGGGGCCTTAAAGATCACCTAGTTCAATTTTTGTTTTCTAGGTAAGTAAACTGAGACCCAGAGAAAAGGCAATTTAAACAAGGTCACACTGATTGTAAATAACAAAGTCAGAATTTTAACACATATTATCTAACCCCTAACTCAGCATTTTTGAAGATCACACTTATTGATGTAACATTCCTTTGGGGAAAATTCTTTTTAAAACAAATCAAATCTAACCCTATTTCTGTATTGAGATAGGAAAGGACATCATGTAAGAGGATATAACTTATCTGACCAATTCAATCAACAGAATTTTTTTTAATCTATTTTTTAAATTTATGAAATAAAATAAGCATTTCCATAACAGTATAATTTTTAAAAAATTGCACATGAAAACTGCAAATCTATTATATACAACTTGTTATTCCTTTTAAATATATAATAAAGTTATCAGGTAAATTTTTCTCCTCCTGCCCACACTTTTTCCCCCACCAGAATTCTTGATCCAAGCATCATAGATTATCAGAGTGGAGAGTTTCTAGAGACATCATCTACTCTCAGACCTGAGCTTCTAATTATATAGCCTACTATCAAATTCATTATTTTTTGGTAGCAGTCATATTATCAACTCATATAAGATTCTAGTCCATTAAAACTATAGTCTCTTTTGACAGGTAGTATGGTGATATAGATAAACGTTAGACTTGGACACAGAAAAACATATTCATATCTAAAGTTAAATACTTGCTTTATAACTCTAGATAAATCATTTAAACTTTCTGACCCACAGTCTCCTTATATATAATGTAAAGGAATTAGACTTAATGACCTCGGAAGTATTTTTCATCTCAGAATGGATCTTATATGGTACCTGCATACCATCCTCAACTTAAATTTCTACAGTTAATTTTTTTAAACTGATTGCAAGACATTAACATTTATTCTAACTCAATTTTATCTTCTTAGATTTTGAATTTTACTCTATTTTTTCAAAATCTTTTTGAACGCCACGTTTGTCATTTAGTGTTATCATTCCAAGCTTTGTACATTCTACACTTTGACTTTGTAAGAGACTTTGATTTTTTTTAATGTTGAACAAAACAATATTATCGGTAGATTAGAATCTAGTAACACTTCCCTTTTGTTTAGAACTCTGGTGATTAGAACTCTAATGATCATGATGCTGGGTATGATTCCTAATCAACTTTCTGTACTATCATTCATCCCACTCATCTTTCCATAATGTACACAACAATATTGTAAGAGATTTTGTCAAATGCTTTGTTGTAATCTTTATATGATAATATATCCTCCTTTACTCTTGTCTCCCATTCTATTAACCCTGTCTTTAAAAAAAGAAATGAAGTTAGTCTAGCAGACTATGTTAGCTTACCTTTCCAAGTATAACCAAGTATAACCATCCTTTTCATAATTCATTCTAGAATTTTGTCAGGAATTAGAGTCAACTTTGTCAGCCCTTAGTTTGAAGAATCCATCTTCTATTTCTTTGAAAATTGTATTTGCATGTTTCCTGGACTATGGCATATCTCTTATTCCACAGTAACTTTTCAGAAATCATTGATAGCAATTTGGCAATTACATTTTCAAGTTTCCATTACCCAGAGGTGTAGTTTGTCTGGGCCTAATTACTCGAACTCATTGAGGATAATTAGGTACTCTTTTTATCATCTCCTCAAAATCTTCTTGAGTTTCACTTGCCTGTTAGCAATTTTATGCTATTTTCCCCAATCTAGAGCTAATTTCCTTGGCTCAGAAAACAAGCAAAGCAGGTGAGTAGTTTGGACTATTCTTGATCATCCAGTATTATTGACAACTCAAGTCCACCCCTTGCTTGAGTTTCTTCTCACCTCAACATAGCTCAAAGCCCTTTGTGTTATCCTCAGTACTCATCACATCTCAGCTCATTTGGGGTTTTGGCTTTTGTAATATCCTTACAGGACTGTGCCATTCTTTGGTATTCATTTCCAACTACCTGACCTAGCTTCCATCTCCTGTGCATTTTCAGTTAAAATCTGGATTGGCCAATAACAGTTTCCCTCTAATTCTTCACTAGAATCATTGTTTGTGACACCCGAATTTTGTTTTTGACAGTATTCCAATCCTCTTAAACAGATTTCCTTTCTAGAATTCAAAGGCCAAATTTCCATACATTTAAGGATTTTTTTCAAGCTATTTCTTGATCTGATAACAACAGAAAGGTCACTTGTCTTTCTGGGACATGTATCCAAGACATAAAAGAGTCAAAATAGATGGAAATAATCTATTTGTAATAATTATTAATGGAACTAACAAAAGGAATCTAAAAAGGTATTGACAAAAATTAAAAAGTCTTGGGCAACAAATTGAAGACATAGGGCATAAGTTCTGTTTTCCGCATTGTTACCCATTGAAGGCAACAAACACAGAAAAAGAAAAAATTATTTTGGAGGTGAACATCTTGCTAAGAAGATAGTATCTGAGAATAGGATTTGGATTTCTGAATCAAAGCTCACAAGATAGAATTGATGGATTCTTGGCAGAGATACTGAAGTAGTTTACCATTTCCTTCTCCAGTTCCTTTTACAGAAGAGGAAAGAGACAGTGTTAATTGACTTGCCTAGGGTCACACAACTAGTAAGTGTTTAATGTTGGATTTGAGCTCAGGTCCTTCTAACTCCAGGTCCAGTACTCTATCCATTGTACTACCTAGCTGCCTTAGATTTAGGATTTTTTTTGTTTTTTTTTAATAAATAAAAAGAATGTCTGCTTTTATTTAATATTTAATAAAATATGTCTGAAAAAATAGAATTTACTAGTTCCACAACCGTAATGAAATATGTTATGTTATGTTTATGATAGACTCTCATTGCTATGCACCTGAACTCCATTGCAAAGGTATGCTGATAAATGTTTAAAAATTAGCTCTATTGTAGACAATATAGAATATTTGGGAGTCTATCTGCCAAGACAATTCCAGGAATTACATGAATACAATTATACAACAAAATCACACAAATAAAGTCAGATCTACTTAATTGTAAAAACATCAATTGCTACCTAAATTCAAATCTAGTCTCAGACACTTAATAATTCCTGTGACCTTAGGCAAGTCACTTAACCCCAATTGCTTCAGCAAAAAAAAAAGAAAAATATCAATTGCTTAAGGATAGGCCTAGTTAATATAGTAAAAAACAACTATTTTATATAAACTAATCTATTTATTCAGTTCCATATCAATAAAACTGTCAAAATATTTTTATAGAGAGGAAAAAAGTAACAAAATTCATTTGGAAAAACAAAAGGTCAAGAATGCCAAGGCAATTAATGGGAAAAAATACAAAGGAAGGTGACCTAGATGTATCAGATCTAAAACCGTATTATAAAGCAAGTCATTAAAACATTAGATACTAATTAGATAACAGAGTGATGGATCCATGGAATGAGTTAGGTATACAAAGTTTAATAGTCAATGATTACAGTAATCTACTGTTTGATGAACCCAAAGACTCCAGCTCCTAGGATAATAACTTCCTATTTGACAAAAACTGGAAAATAGTATGGCAGAAACTAGGCAGAGACCAACATCTCACACCATATATCAAAAAAAAATGATCAAAATGGAGTCATGATTTAGACATGAAGACTAATACTATAAGCAAATTAGGAGAGTTAGAGAGAGTTTACCTGTCAGATCTTTGGAAAAGGGAGGAATTTATGGCCCAACAAAAAATAGAGATCATTTTGATATGCAAAATGAGTAATTTTGATTACATCAAATTGATTTTACACAAACAAAACCAATGAAGCCAAAATTACAAGGGAAACAGAAATCTGGGATATGAGAGGGAATTTTATAGCAAGTGTTTCTGATAAAGACTTTATTTCTAAGATATTTAGAGAATTGACATACATTTATAAGAACACAAATCATTCCCCAGCTGATATGGTCAAAGGAGATGAGCAGGCAGTTTTCAGATGAATAAGTTAAAACCATCTGTAGTAATCTGAAAAAAAATGCTCTAAATAATTATTGATTAGGGAAATGTAAATTAAAATTATTTTGAGGTAACACCTCATACCTAACAGGTTGGCTAAGATGGCAGAAAAAGAAAATCATACATGTTTGAGGGGATGTGGGAAAATTGGGACAATATGCATTGTTGGTGAAATTATAAATTGATCCAACTTTTCTAGAGAGCATTTTGGAACTATACCCAAAGGGGTATAAAACAGTGCATTGATCCAGCAGTGCCATCACTAGGTTTGTATCCCAAAGAGATCATAAAAAAAGAAAAAGGGCCCACATATGCAAAAATGTTTGTAGTAGCTCTTTTTGTGGTGGCAAATTGCATAGAAATTGCATAGAAAAACCACATAAAGAATATATTTGGAGAGATGTATGATGAGAAAATGGAAGTGTACCAATCAATATATGCGATCAAGAGATACCAGTTAATCTGAGTGCTCCATTGACATTCACACAAAGGTTTGAAATACCCATCAGTTGAGGAATGGCTTAATAAGTTGTGATACGTGAATGTAATAGAATACTATTGTTCTGTAGGAGATAATAAGTAGGCTGATTTCAGAAAAACCTAGAAAGACTCACGTGAACTGATGCTAAGTGAAGTGAGTAGAACAGGAGAACATTGTACACAGAAACCACAACATTGTTTGATGACAACTAAAGACTTAATTCTTCTCATCGGTACAATAATCCAAGACAATTTCAATAGATTTATGATTGAAAATGCTATCCGAAACCAGAAAAAGAACTGTGGAGATTGAATACAGATAAGAGGCTACTATTTTCTTTCTTTCTTTCACTTTCTTTTTTTCTTTCTTTCTTCCTTTCTTTTTTTCCTCTTTCTTTCTTTCTTTCTTCCTTCCTTCCTTTCTTTCTTTTCTTTTCTTCTTTCTCATGGTTTTTCCTTTTTGTTCTGATTTTTCTTTCATAATATGACTAATATGGAAATATGTTTAAAATTATTGTATATGTATAACCTATATCAGATTTCTTGCCATCTTGAGGAGAGGGGAGGAAGAAAAGGGAGAATAAAACTGGAACTCAAAACCATACAAAAATGAATATTGAAAATTATTTTTACATGTAATTAGAAAAAATAAAATACTATTAAGTGGGAAAAAATAAAAACAATAAAAAACTGGCTCTATTCTTTTGAGTTTAATCTGCATTATCAATATTTTCTCCATCATATTCCTTAGTCTAGCCAATCAACAAAACAATAATTCAAGCCTTGATTTGTAGTGTTTGCTGATTTCCCAGTTGTAAATATTCACTCTGAAAATTTAACAATCTGCTCATTTTAATGAGCCAATTTGAACTTACACTAAAATATCTTTGTTCTATCTGCTTATTAAGTAGCTAATTACTAGGCACACCATTCTCCATTTACTTCCTTTTCCTCTTCCATCCCTTTCCCTTGGCTTCTCTGGTTCAGAAACCATAATCTAATCAGATGAACCATGTCACTGTGTTTTGACCAGCAGTGGAGCATTTGTCCAATGTCACAGAGGTGGTAAGGATTGGAGGATCCATCCAAAGATAGAAGCCTTTCTCTATAGTTCTCTTACCTTTATATGATGCCAATGGAACACTCAGACTATCTATCTAGTATCACTTAATCTCATATCTTGATTGATATACCTCCTTTTTTCATCATCTATCTCTCCAATGATATTCTTTTGTGTGTTTTTTCTATGCAATTTTTCTTTAGTAAAAGTCAACTTATACCAACCATATACTTCTTTGTTATTTAAGTGACCTGCAACTTTAATTCTTCAGATCCTGTCTTAGTCTGTATATTATCAACAAAATAATATCAGTTTTAAAAAACAGATCATTATTTCTGGGAGAAAATTAGGGTTTCTAGAAGCATTATATAATTTCCTATCTGCAATCCATCTTGCTCTCTTATTCTCATCCATTTCTGTGCTTAGTTAGATTATTTAACCACAATACCTATATAAGATATATGCTCAAATGGTTCAGCTCTCTGGGTTTTATATTCAGCTGCAAACCATAGTCTAGACAGTGCCTAGCACACAGTAGCATTTAATAAATGCTTGTGGATTGTTTGATTGAACAAAAGATATTCTTTAGTCACTTCATTTTGTTCTGTATAACTCTTTCACATGATTATGGATCTCATTTAGGAGATCTGCAACTCATAACTCCTAGGCAGGACTTTATAATGTTCTTCAAGAACTGGGATCAACTTTAGCAGATGCCATTCTTTTTTATCATTAAAATATTTTTAAATGTAGATTATTTTTACTTATTATAATAGTTCCTTATTTTCAAAATACATGCAGATAGTTTTGAACATTCACTCTTGCAAAAACTTGTGTTCCAAAATTTTTTCCCTTCCTTTCCCTTCTTCTCCTAAATAGCAAGCAATCTAATATACATTAAACTTGTACAATTCTTCTATATATGTATTTCCACGTTTATCATGCTGCACAAGAAAAATCAGATCAAAAAGGAAAAAATGAGAAAGAAAAAGGCAAGCAAACAACAACAAAAAAGGTGAAAATATTATGTGGTGATCCGCATTCAGTTTCCACAGTCTTCTCTCTGGATAGCAGATGCTATTCTTCTGAGGGTCAGAATCCCTTCTAAATCTAAAAGTCTGTCAAGAAGCCCAGGTACTTGGAAATCAACCCACTTTTTACAATGTACAAGTGAAAAAGGCAAATCTCTCCAGCGTGAACCTTACGTAGCCAGAAATCTTTTCTAAATGAATACTGCCCCAATCATACACTTATCTGGCATAGATGTGATTATAGTCAAGACAGATTATGAAGGACAAGCCAAGAAGGTGCTAGAATTAGTGGGAAACACAGGGTTGATGCCATCAACACAATGTCATTTGCAAGCAGGAGCATCTGGAAGACTTTGTCATCTACAGAATATCCTTATTCCATTTCAGTTGTTCACTGGATATTCTCCAGGAAAGTAGCAAGTACATTTGGCAAGAATACATATCCCTTAGATTGAGTATTGGCTGGGGTGTTCATGAAGTAAGTGGGGTGAGGTCAGCTTCTAAAGAAGCTACCTTTGTTCTCTTCAGAATGAGAGTTCTCACTCTCCATAACCCACCTATTTTCTGGGAAAGACAGTGATTAGGAGCACCTACAACCTGATACATTCAAGAGTTCTCTCTTTTGCACTTTTCAAGAAATCTTAAGTGAATCTGACACAGGTTTTAAAGATGACTTATTGGAAGAAAGCTGGTGTTTTGTTCATCTTCTGATCCCTCCCTACACACAAATTTTCAAAAATTATAGATCTAGTCTAGTCCCAATCACTGCCTAGGGAAACTGAATACCTTGGGATAGTAACTTCTTGTTGGACACAGAAACATTTTTTGTGCATGAGGTTTGTTGAGAGATTGGAAAAGAATGGATCTCATCAAGTCTTCCAGTCAAGAATGAACAAGGGCAATGAAACTGTGGACTATGACAATCCTACCTATGAATCCTACTTTCCATACCACCTCAAGAGGAAGGGAGAAAAAAGTCAAGAGTCCCAAAGCTTTCCAACCCCACCCTCTCACCTGTACCATTTTCCTTCCCTCCCTTCATGTCTCAAGTCTGAGAAACTTGAACTCAAGCATGGCTTCAGTGACTTACTAAGAGGTATGATTTTGGACAAGTTACTTAATCTTGGTGTTCTGATCTTTTAAACACAGGTGATACTAGCTCCTGCCTCATAAGGCTATTGTGAAATTCAAATGAGATAATATGTATAAAGTGCTTTGCAAACTTAATGTGCTAACTGTGTTATTAACTGTTATTCAAGGGGAGAATTGTATTTTCTGACAGCCCACTCAGTGGTGTCTTATTCAGGCTCTTCCTTACCACTTACCTAAATCCATTCTGCCTGTCTCCTTTCCTCCATTCAGGCTGGCATAGGTGAACAACTGATTGACATTCTCACCATAACTCTTGATTCCCTTGCATAGTTTGCTTCCTCCACTCTATACTAAATCCTCAGTGTTTCTTTCATCTTTCTTCATATTGCCTACTTGCCAGTCCTTTCATCATTTTGTATCGCTATCTTCTGAACCCTCTTTAAGTCTTTCTCATTCCATTTGAGTTGCAGAACTCTAAACTAGATTGAAAAATCAAACAGGAGTTTGGCAACTAATGAATTTTAGTGATAGGGTTCACAAGCCTCTTTCAATATAATATTTTTATCTGTCATCTCAGCAACGAGTCCTTTAAAAAATCATAGACCACATTATAATCTATCCTTTTCATTCCTATTGTGATACAATGGAAAGAAAATTGACTTGGGAGTTAGACTTTGTTCAAATTCTACCTCTGATGGTTCTACTGTATGACTTTAACCAAATCACTTTACCTTTGTGAGTCTCAGTTTAGGCATTTGCCAAAGGAGGTTGGACTAGATAAATTATGATACTGCTTCTAGTTCTCCACCTCTAAACAGCCGGATTTTTCTCCAAAGGTGTATTTCTATCTTCCCCTGTGGCATTCATTTTTTTGTTTCTGTTTCTGATTTTTTCTACCTTGGCAAGGTCATTTAAAATCTTAAGAATGTTCTATAATATGTAGCCACTCCCTTCCACTTAAGCATTTTCTAAAAATTAAATAATAATGCCCTCAACTACATCAAACCACCCAATAGTAAAAACATTATCTCCCACCCAAATAAACCCTGAGCAAGGGAGAAAACTTTCTGGCAAGGTTGAGGAAGGACATTCACAGGTTCTATAGTACTGTGTGCCTGCAGAGTTTATAGGGCCCACTCCATAAAAAGAATTGTGTTCCCAGGTATTTCAGTAGAGTGTTTATGAGACCACCCTTGAAAGCCCTTGGTTTTAAGTGCTCAAACTCATCTGCTTTTCTTTATATTCCAACAAGGACTTTATATACTGTTTTAAAATAGCCCGTGGACCCAGGAACAATTTTCCTATTCAAATTGTGACCAAACTCTCAGGTTCTTTCTCCAAATTATCAAACATATTATTAAACATTGGTTCTAGTACTGACTACTGGGGGATAATCAGACAATGTCACTTTCTTCTGGGCATTTTGATTTTCCCCATGCCAAGAATCTCCACTTCCAACTTTAGAAGTTGGAAGTCCAACAATGAAAGAGTTATGTGTATATATAATATATATATATATTGAGCAATTCACATACAGAATAGCAATACCAGAAATGGGATGGGAAAGGATGAGGAACTGAAGTTCCAACCATAATAACCTAAATTGTTTGTTTGTTTGTTTGATATGTTAAGAAATTTCTGAAACACCACAAGCTAGGCAGCTGGTTTCAAAGGACTATATACTAGTATTTAATGTATAGTGTTTAGTGTTTAGTGTATAAACCAGCATTCTCAAAGTGTGTTCTGGAAATCCCTAGAGACTCTTGTAAGGAATCTGAGAGGTCAAAATTATTTTCATAATTATCTTACAGTGGTTTGAACTTTAATACAGTAAATATATATGACTCATATAAACAAATGGTCCCTGGAAGGGATCCTCAACAATTTTTAAAAGTATAAAGAGGTCTTGAGATTTTTAAAAATTACTTTGAAAACCCCTGCATTAAACCAATGTCTATGAAATATAGACATTTCTAGATCTGGGTGAGTATGATCTCATGCAGATATTTAGGTAAGTATGGAAGGAAATCAACACATTCACGTCATGTATCTGAGCAACTAGAAGTGGCTCAGCAGTGAAAAACATTGATAAAAAAGAGTCATTTGATGTTTCTGTCTCACTTATTAACAGATTTTCATATTGTACAGTCAATCAGAATTTATGTACAGAGATTGCCTGTTTTGATGGATCAAAAATCCAAGCAGAGAGACAGAACACTCAATTCCTTGGCTACACATGGATATGGATATATAATATCACTTTGAAGTTGATCAAAAGTATTCCTGGATTATTTTACCAGTGACAAAGCCAAACGTTTAAATAGCCAAAGCAAATAAAATAACAGCAATAAAAGAGCAGTTAAGGAAATAATAAAATTAATCAATGTGTCATTGAGGCAGCTACATGGCACAGTGGATAGAATGCCTGGCTTAGAGTCAGGAAGATTCATCTTTCCAAGTTCAAATTCAGCCTCAGACACTTGTGACCCTGGGCAAATCATTTAACCCCATTTGCTTAGTTTCCTCATTTGTAAAATGAGCTGGAAAAGAAAATAGCTAACTACTTTAGTACCTTTACCAAGAAAACCCCAAATGGGCCACAAAAAGTCAGAAAGGATTTTTTAAGTGATTGAAAAAAAAAATCCCTGCTTTATTAGCATGGTCTCTCAAATTCCAGATTGATTGAAGTAAAACAACCTGATTAAATTCTTTTCAAGCAGCTAACTTCCCATTCTTTGTTCCTGGTGACAGGGCAAGAGGACACAGCTTAAACTACAGAGAAAGATTTAATGACATGACTCCTACTTTCAAGGAACTTACAATTAATTTGAATCAAGGAGGTACAACATGACAAACTATTAAGTAGTAATGTGAGAGTTAAATAATAATATTACATGATCAAAAGACATCCCATCCATAACATAGCATTTGATAAGTTTGATTTATAGCAGACAAAGGACTTTCTGAATGTGTTTTCAAAGTGCATCATAAAATCTTCCCTAGACAGGATGACTAACTTAGGTGAGAAATGGGCATATACAGAACACCTAAAAGTTGTGCCTGTGAATCAAACAATAAATCAATCAATAAGTATTTATTAAGAACCTCCTATTTGTTAGTCACTGTGCTAGGTGGTAAAGGTACAGATATAAAAATAGTTTATATCCTAATCAGGAAGACAGCTGAGATGTAAATATAGCATATAAGTATAGTCAAAACAAACAAAACAGTTACAAAGTAACTTTCAGGAGGAAGATTACTAGTCCTTGAATCAGGGGGATAAAGAAAGACCTCAAGTAGAAAGTGAGAAGGTGGAGCTTGAGCCGAATCTTCAAAGAAACCTGGAATTTTTAGGACAAGAAAGAAATGAATTTCAGGCATGCGATAGGGTCAATACAAAGACAGGTAAAATGGCCAGGTCGTATAGAGGCTGCACTGTCAGAATTCCTGGTGAACTGGGCTGAACTTTCTGAATCTCTGGAAATGAAAGTGTAACCCAGAATTCAAGCCTGGTGCACTTGTCTAAGTTCATCCACATATCACCTACTTCCCAAAGTCTTCTTTGCATAATACTCCAGGAATATCTCTTTGAAAGGAGCCTGAGTCCTCTCTGTTTGCTATTGAAAAGGAAAGCCAAAAGGTCTCTCCTATCCCAAGTTCTCATCAACTCTGCCCCTCTTAAAGTTCTGGGGGATCATTCTCTCCACAAATGAGATATTTTTGTAGATTCATCATATTTGGATCCTGAATTACACAAGGAAAAAGTGAGCTTCCACTCATTGACTGGCCCTTTTGTTAAGGGAAAGAAGGGGAGATTTTTTAACTTAGCATTTTGTTTTGGAAGTGGGAAATTCCCAGCAATGCTGCTAATCTTTTCTCCCTAGATAAAAGATATTCAATATTTATTCATGAAGCATCTGTTAAATATCTACTCTGTTCTGTGCAAAATACAAGTGGCTAGGTATATAAAACCAAAAATTTAGTCTCTCTTCTCAAGAAGTTTACTTTGTGTTGAAGTAAAGCAAATTATTTAGTGATAATTAAATAAAAATTATAAACAAAGTAGAAATCAAGTCATTTTCCAGGTTGTAGGACACTAGCAACTGGGTGATTGGGATAGAAAGGAACACCATAGAAAGGAACACCAGTTAAGCTTTAAAGGAAACTAAGAATTCTAGATGAAAAAGGACTAGTACATTCTAGGCAAGGGGAGGGAAGAGAAAATGGGGGATGAGAATCAATAACGTGTGTGGAGACACAGAGGAGGGTGTTTAAATGTTGTATATGGGGAATAGCAAAAAAGCTAGTTTAATTAAAATTTAGAGTGCATGATGGAGAATGATTTTCAGTAAGCCTGGGAAAGAGATCAACTTTTTCCATGCTCCAGATACTAAGCAGTATTCCCACTCCATTGCCTGCTGGTTACTGCACACTTTTAAAATAGCTTAAGGTATTTTTCCCAGCTTCACTCTTTATACCTGGTTCCAGGACTAAGTCTAAAAGGTAAGTAGGTGACCAAAAGATCAGGAAAATGGCAGTGGGGGGTCCTACCCCCACCCCCACTGTGTGGCAAGATGGGGTATATCAATTGAAGCTAAAAAAGATCATCATTTCTCTAACAGATTTTGCTTACCATTTCATCTTAAGACAAGCGAGCCTATCCAACTCTATTCAAGAGATAATTATTGAGTTCCTACTAAGTGAGTAGCACTATTCAAATCCCTCTGAGGTGCCTGCACTGCAGTTGGTGATCTTGTTAGGAAGACAAAATGCACACATATGTAAAAAAAGTTAAACAATAACACATGGAAGCAATGTGAGAGATACCAGGAGGCATAATATAATGTAAGTGCTAAACAAATAGTGCTTAGAGCAGTTGCCATGAATTCAGAGGAGAGAAATTGATTACATGAAATACACAATAAATACTGGAGAGGAGAAAGATTCCTAAGCAAAGACTGTGATAGAAAGGAAAAAGAACTTGAAGATTTTTTCATCTTCAAAAATATGTCTCCTCTGAATACAACAGGATTTTAATAATAATGATATCTTTCATGTGAATAGTACTTTGTATTTTTCCAAGGAGCTTTGAATTAATATTTGATCTCACAATTCATGTAGGTAAGTTAGGGCAATAAGATTACCTTTATCTTATTTTCTCATGTTTTCAATGAAAATCAGGGATAAATCACTGCTCTGCTATTATTCTTTCATAATTAATGTTCTGTGGACTAGTGTCCAGGTAGATAAGAAAACTATTTTGTGTAATTAAATAATCTCATCATCTGTAGACTCACTGGAAGTACCTTTAGGATAACTTTAGCAGAAGACAGAATATTAGGGATGTAACTTGTGTAGTCCTCATGTGATTTTCATTGATTTTGCTATATCTCTGCATTTTGAAAGCTCTCACTCTATGAAATTTGGAAATGGTAGATATTTGACATACAGAAAATTTAAATTAAATGTATGCCCATACACTTGAGGAATGACTGAATAAGTTATGGTTTATAAATGCGATGGAATGTTACTGTTCTATAAGAAATGATGAACAGGCTGAATTCAGAAAAGCCTGGAAAGACTTACATGAACTGATGCTGAGTGAAGTGAGCAGAAACAAGAGAACACTGTACACAGTAACAAGATTATGTGATGATCAACCATGATGAACTCAGCTCTTTTCAACAATGAGAAGATCCATGGCAATTCCAATAGACTTGTGGTGGAAAGTATCATCCACATCCAGAGAGAGAACTGTGGATCAAATATGTGGACTGAATGTGGATCAAAATATAGTATTTTTACTTTTTATGTTGTTTGTTTGCTTGGCTTTTTTTCCCTTTCTCATGTTTTCTCCCCTTTTGATCTGATTTTTTTGTGTACAGCATGACAAATACGGAAATATGTTTGGAAGAACTGCACATATTTAACCTATATCATATTGCTTGCTGTCTTAGGAAGGAGGGGAAGGGGAAGAGAAAGGAGAAAAATTTGGAATACAAGATTTTGAAAAGAAAAATATTGAAAACTATATTGGCATGTATTTGGAAAAATAAAATAATGTTAAAAGAAAACAATTGGCATAGTGACATTTATTAAAAACATTGTTCTCAAATTTTTGTGCATTAATGATATATTAATGACCCCAAGGTAGGGATGAGGGAAACTATTATGGGCCACAGTTTCATCTATAAGAATTTCCTGTTTGCAAATACAGTTTAATTGAAAAATTCTCAAGGATATTTTGAACTTTGAATTTGTAGTGAGATTTGTCATTAGTTTATAAAGTGAAATTTCAATGTATAATTCTAATTTTCACTGATATGTTTTGCAATTTTTAACACTTGATAAGATAACCTATATTAATTAATCTTTAGGTAACTAAAAGATAACCACTTTATAATTTTTCGTAGAATGACCTAATTCTGAATCACTATCATGAACTCTCATCATTTCTATAAAGAAAACTACATAGCTCAAGCATTTGTTCAGTGCTTCTTTGTCAGCATATTGTTGGTTGAGTTCATGTGGCTATTTCCCAGGGAGTACCTTTTGATTCCACTCTTGAATCTTAGCTTCTTCAAAGATTCTATCTGCAGATAAAACATCTTAGTCACAATCAACAAACTCATTGGTATATATCTGTTGTCAGCTTTTACTGTTGCCTTGTGAAATGAAGGTTGTTTATTCCAAAAGCATTTCTGTAAACTTTTAACCTGTTTATCTGAGAACATTAATCAATCCTACAAAAGAAATGAAAAACATTTGGGAACAGGATGAGGTACGTGCCATCCCTTTCATCCTGAATGCTGCTGGAATTGTTCCCAAGATGCCTTCAGTGATTCTATAGAAGAAAAGCTTACAACCCAATAGTCCTCTTATTCAATTACCAAAAAGCAGTCATGTAATCTATTTGTACAATAGACTGTAGAGCATTAAAGAAGGAAGGAAATAAGTATTTATTAAGCATCTACTATGTATCCAGGTACTATGAAAAGCACTTTACAAATATCCTTTAATCCTTACAATAATCCTGTATGGTAGACATTATTGTTGTTTCCACTTTACAGTTAAAGAAACTGAGGCAGAGGGCAATTAAGTGATTTGCCAAGGCTAAACAGAGGTAGTATTTGAGGTCATATTTTAACTTAATTCTTTCTGACTTCCAAAGCCTATTATCTAATCACTGAACCAAGAGCTATCTTTCATCTGCACTGTATATATCTTGCGAACAACTTTTTGCATGTTATTTTCTCCATTAGAATGTGAGCAAGGACCACATTTTTGCCTTTCTCTGTATCCCCAGTACAGATCATAGTCCTTTATAAATAGTAAGCACTTAATAAATACTTGTCTATTAGCCTCAGTCTTTTTTCTGTTATGCTATGCTGCTTTAAAAAAAGTCACCCCAACACTAATACATTGTTGGTGGAACTGTGAATGGATCCAACCATCCTGGAGAGCAATTTGAAACTATGCTCAATTGAGCATACCCTTTGATCCATCAGTGTTTTTACTGGGCTTATATTTCAAAGACATCTTAAAGAAGGGAAAGGGACCCACATGTGTAAAAATGTTTGTGGCAGCCCTTCTTGTGGTGGCAAGAAACTGGAAACTGAATGGATGCCCATCTATTGAAGAATGGCTGGAAAAGTTATGTACATGAATGTTAGAGAATATTATTGTTCTATAAGAAACGAGCAATAGGATGATTTCAGAGAGGCCTGGAGAGACTTACATGAACTGATGCTAAGTGAAATGAGCAGAACCAGGAGATCATTGTACACAGCAACACAAGATTATATACCGATCAATTCTGATGAATGTGACTCTTTCCAACAATGAGATGATTGATGACAGTTCCAATGATCTCGTGATGAAAAGAGCCATCTACACTCAGAGAGAGGACTGTGGAAACTGAATGTGGATCACAACATAACATCTCACTCTTCTTGTTGTTGTTCACTTGCATTTTGTTTTCTTACTCATTTACTTTCCTTTTTTGATCTGATTTTTCTTGTGCAGCAAGAGAATTGTATAAATATGTTTACACACATTGGATTTAATATATATTTTAACATGTATAACATATATTGGATTGCTTGCCATCTAGTGGAAGGGGTGAGGGGAAGAAGGAGGGGAAAATCTGAAACACAAGGCTATGTTCGGTTCAATGATGAAAAATTATCCATACATATGTTTTGAAAATAAAAAGCTTTAAAAATTTTTTTAAAGTCACCCCAAATCACCACCTTTCCTGAAAACATTTTTTCATCAACTCTCTCAGATAGTGGGGGAATCTATATTCCTTCAGCTTTTTGATGGCTAATGAACAAATTCTCATTGATGACTACATACTGGTTCCTATTACTTCCTCCAGTTTCTGACAAAGATAAAATACTAGCTGATGACTAGCTGAATCTCTTTGAGAGTGGAATCCTTTGTCTTACTGAAAACAATAGTGCCCAATAAAAAGAATAAACAGTAATACGGGGAAATATGGCAACATGACTTAGAAATACTTAACTCCAAGTGAATGGAAACAATTATAAATTCAGGATACACATCAAACACTACTACAGCTGCATCAACAATATCTATAGGGGAAAAATCAAGACAGTACAGGAAGCCTTTGGCTACAGAACCCAAGTATGTGAATCAGCCAAGGTTTGGAATGAAGCCACTTCAGAATGTTCATGCTAATACAATGCTATAATATTGCTTAATTTCCACTGAGGTTTTCCCATTGAATAACAGCTGTAGACAGTCATAGGAAGACAGGAATTTGAGCCATGTCCTTCTTTGAAGGAATCCTTTTCAAAATGTTATGCTGCCCTTTGCTTTGAGGGCACAATAAAGGAATGTATCATACTTTAAAAGGCCAACATAGATAAACTCATGTTTTTTATTAGACAAATAATAACAATGCCAAATGGCTGAGAAAAAAATTATTATGATAAAAGAGCATAAAATATGTTTCTTGGGGATTAATGTAAGGAGAGAAGAAAAGAGAAATATTCTTGACATAACTAAAGAGAACAGAGATGAGTCAAAGTTACTAAATCTAAAAGTATCCAAAACATTTGTGAACTTATTATGCAAAAAAAGATACCTTCCTGTTTAATGGATGAGTCGCCTATTATGTATCCCAATGACTCAATCTGAGTGAAAACTATTTAACTGTGTCATTAACTATACTTTCTGGACAACTTTTGTGCCTAGTTTCTTTAATACACACAGTAATGAACTGCCTGGATTTTGTTCTTCATGGCCTACAAGTAAGTTTTTGATCATAGTACTATGTTTAAACATCTCTTATTCATGGATCTCATCAGCTCCCATGAATTTGATTATCCTCTATATGCCGATAGCTCCCAAATCTACATTTGAACCCTTATAACTCTCTTGAGCTCTTGTCCTGGTCTTTAGATTCCTGGTGCTCATCTATACCTTATGACCCATAATTCTCCAAAATGGAACTCCAGTAGTTGTATTATATCCAGAATCAAATACCAACTCGCCCCTCCTGAAATATTATAGAGACTCACTAATTGCCCTCCCTGACTCTCCACTCTCAATTCTCTTCAAGTCATTTTTCACATATCAAATTGGTATTCCTTAAGTGCAGATCTGACCATGTCTCTCTTCTACTCAAAAAGTTCCAATAGCTTTAAAGACAAAATGTAAATGTCTCTATTAGTCACTTAAAGCTCTTCACAATCTGGTCCGGGCTAACTTTGTAAAATCATTTTATATTATTCCCTTTCAAGTCCTCTGTATTCTAGCCAAAATGACTTGCTCTTCCATAAATGTGATATTGTGTCTTCTGCCCCCGTATCCTTGCCCAGCTGTCTCCATTGCTTGGAAATATGTCTCTCCTCACTTTGAACTCTTAAAATCCCTAAATTCCTTTGAGGCTCAACTTAAGTACCAATTTTTTTTTCTACAGGGGCTTTATTGATCTTCCCCAATTGTTTGTGCTTGTCTAGACAAAGAGTACATATCTTCCCCTATAGAATAGAATACACAGAGAGAGAGAGTTTGTAAGGAAAGACTTTCATTTTTCTCTTTCTATTAACAGAACCTGGCACACAATCAATGCTTAATAACTGTCCACTGACTGACTTGAAAAACCTAAAGTACCGAATGTATATTTACTCCCCTGGACAATTAGAACATGTTGAAAAGAAATTCAGATTTGGATTCTAAAGAACAAGTTAAACCAATTTCAAACTCTTCAGTTTGATCTTTGCTTCTTCATATAAAGACAGTTGTAATATATTATTTTGAAGCAAACATCATGAAAGACACCCTCAAATCAACTTTATAATTCATTATTTAAAAATAACATAAATAAGACAAATTCAGTTGAGTGGGAGGGATAATAAATGACTATGTTGGTTCATAAATGGTTATCATTAGCAGTGCCCCCTCCCTTGGTAGTTTCCCTCTTTTTACTAATTGTCCCTGCCAACCAAGGGCAAAGCTCCAATATTTTTTGGTAACTGTAATTTGCTTTCTTCTTCTCCAGCTCAATTGAGAGATGAGGAAATTAAAGCAAACAGGGATAAGTGACTTGTCCGGGGTCACACAGCTAGGAAGTGTCTGAGGCTGGATATGAACTAAGGAGGATAACTCCAGACCTAGTGCTTTATCCACTGTACCACCTGTACCCACTTCACAGTATTTTAGTGAGGACCATAACAGATAATGTATATGTAAAGTGCTTTGTGAATTTTAAATTGTAACATAAACTCTAGCTATTAACTCCAAGTGAATGGAAACAATTATAAATTCAGGATACACATGAAACACTACTACAGCAGCTATTTTTACTTATGGAAGAGATCCATAGTTCTTTATAATGTGTTGAAGTCTGCTCACACTTTCCATGTACTTTACTCCATACTAGAGTGAATGTACTAGATCATTTTATCAAATGAAGTAGACAGACATGTCCATCAGTATTGTTGCTTGTCCTTTGTTATCAAAAAGGACCATGATAAATATATACATATATACATTGCTATAATCAGGTTCAGGTTCATTTCTTTTAGGCATGTCTGAGTTTTTGTGACCCCATTTGGGTTTCCTTGGCAAAGATACTGGAGTGGTTTGCCACTTCCTTTTCCAGCTCATTTTACAGATAAGGAAGCTGAGGCAAATTGGGTTAAGTGACTTGCCCAAAGAAAGTATCCGAGGCCAGATTAGAACTCATAAAAATGGGTCTTTCTGGAGACCAGGCCCAGCACTCTATCCACCATACCACCTAGTTGCCTTCATGTATACAATAGATAGAAATGAATTTATCTTGGATATGAATAAATGATAAATGAAGATATCTTGGATATACACTACAAATGGATAATGAGTAATTAAATTAAACAGAAGGAAGATTGGATTGATATAATTGCTTTAATAATCCCAAACTTCCCCCTAAAAAGGACCATCTTTATAATACCAATATTCTACCAGTATTGTTATATGGCTATGATTCATAGGATCCAAGAATCTTTGAAGAATTGAAACTGAATCATTCAGAGGTCTTTGCATGTATGAGATGCTCAATAAATGCTCATTTAACTGGATTGAATTGAATTACCATTCTCAATTGGCTTGCCTCATGCCTCTTATCTAGCCTTCTTGCTATAATATTCCACTTTGTGTCTTTCTTTCCCCAGTAACCCTTTGGAACTCAAACTCTTTGGATCAAATAATAGCAACCCAAGCTAGCAGAAAGAATGAGTAAGTAAAGCCTAGAAATCGCTTCATGGAACTCCAAGGTTGCATCTTTTGTTGAACTGGCCAAAATCTTTGAAAGTGTCAATAAAAATAGATTCCCACTGAATATTTTATAGATTTTTTTTGTCATTGAATAGATACTAATCATGTGTGGTCTATCCATTGCTATAATCTCCCTTTTACCACATGATTGGCACAATTTTTTCCAGTGATACATTATTTATGTACTTCATTAGTATAAGAAATGTATAAATATAAGACAGTGATTCTGATGATCATCAATTCTTTGAAAAGGTTAACTTTTCACTCAACACAATAGAACTCTTGTGTCTTTTTATCAGTCAGAAATGTCCCTGATATCTCAACATCTGATTGCAGCAACTCTTATCTTTGAATAAGCCCATAGATTATGGGTATCTTCCAACATAGGAAAATAGAGATTATTATTAATTACCAGAAAAGCAAGATCATCCAAAACTATGACATTTTCACTGATGCAGAACATTTGATTTGTGATATTTTTAAAAATCGAGTTGCAATAAATTTCAATATATTTTTAATGCCAAATATCTGACTGGCCCCAAATTTCTTGATGCTGTTGTATAGGCAGGCATGAATCATTGACCTATCATAAAAGCAGGCGGGCCAGAGATCCAAATGGAGTACAAGGAGGAAGACCAAAGACTTCTATCCATGGTCCTGACAAAGATAAAGGGAATTATAGAAGCTTATCTTGCAAAGACTTATCAATGCTGTGGTTACAATGCTACTTACCATACTACACTACTATAATACTATTATAGTACCAGTTAATTTCAATGCTTTCCAATATTAAGTCAACAAAGATGCTGGCACAAGAACTGGTCTCATTGGACTACAAATCATCAACAATGCACAATTACTGACACATAGTAAGCACTTAATAAATGTTTGCTATTTATCTTCTGGTTAGATCAATTACCAATGTTATTGCTTGTAGCTTGGACAATAAGATTAGACCTGAAAGAAAAGTGTTGCTCTTTGATCCTAAAAGTATTTTTGATGTCACCATCGAAGATAGAATCTCTGAAGGCAAGTCTGTGAGGCATGAAGTTGGATGGGAAAAACTTTGACAACTATATAGTAAGCCATATCACTACCTAAAGTACAGTTATCCCTTCCACATTGCAGGGATTAAGGGTGCAGTGCCCCTGTAATCTGGAAAATTCATGCAAAAATTTTTGGCCCTCCCTTCCTACCAGGAAAGAAGTCTGAATTATTATGGTATTAAAAAATAAAATATGTTAGTATTATATAACACCAAACATTTCATGCATTTCTAGCTTTCTAAACTTTTTTGTGTCATCTGCAGCTTCTACAAAAATCCCCCCAAAAAATCCTACTTAATTTCTTAGACCAAACTATGATATATCAACACCATGATGGGAAAAGTCATAATGTGGAAGGGTTAATTGTACAAGCATCAAAATGACATCAATTAATATAAAAGAGTCAGTCTGCCACAGTCCCACTGCTCTTGAAAGTGTGAAACATACTCTTCTAGCAAGCCACTCAGCATCAACATTGACTCTACATATAAAGGTAATGACTTCTATCCCTAGATCATCTCTGCCTAACTTGAAATACTTTCTCCCTCCATGACACACTGGGTCTTTTGGGAAAGACTCTATGGGATGTTGTTGTGAGCAGGTCACTGATGGAACTGGGAAAACATGGAATAACACCACACACTCTCACAATACCAATGAATACTGTGGTGAGCAACAAAGCAGTAATGAAGGTCTGAGCAATTGAAATTCCTTTGCCCCATGGACCCTTTGGGCAAGCTGAATATAAAAGCAATTTTTAGGACTTTGGCCAGAAGCTCCTAAAAACCCAGGAATCTTCCTTGCATCTGGTTTTAATCTCCTTGCCAGAGGTTTTTATCATTCTGAGGCACCTCTAACCACTTTGAGAATTGCTTCTACCTGGGGATATTATAATATATGTTTAGTAAAAGATATTTTTATTTGACCTCTCAAGTTCTGAATCATCCAATGTATGAGAAGCTGAACCACAATTGAAACAGATTATAAGCTCCAAAACACTGTCATAGTAAGTGGATCCATTCACATATTCAAGCTCCAGGAATTCCTGTGGGACTTGGATAACCAACCCACCCAGTGTGTTCACCCAAACATATGAAGGTAAGAGGACAGTAACCAAAGGCAGTAACTTTCTTGGCAATTTTGAGCTCATAGAAACTCCCCCCCCCCATCCCTGCCATTAAAATATCCCTTCAATTGAAATGAATTTGAAATGAAATTGAAATTTTTTAGATAGGAAAACAAACCTTCTCAGAATAGATTACTATTATCAATGACATG